>OZ023234.1:7986847-8434847 GCA_964006365.1 Trididemnum miniatum | reverse complement strand
TTGAACCTCTTCGACCTTACGCCTTAAGCGCTTATAAATCGAAAATGTGCAAACAAAATGTATCATATTAATTTTTGGTGAAAGGATTAAAATTGTTTGAAAAGCACCAAAATGGCCGTTACACTAGGTAAATTTTAAAAAAATTTGCGGGGTAGCATGCCCCCGGACCTCCCCCCCCCAGAGCCGCTTTAGTTTTTCCATTTGCTTCAAATGAACTCTGCCGAAAAAATGCGATTGAAAAACGAATAAAATTTGGTTTTTCCCCATCTAAAAAAATTGTGCATACTTGGCTGACATGGACACAAATTTTTACAACAGGGTTTATTTCGCTCTTTTTCGGGTCTAGCATCTTCATATTTAGTTAACACTCAACCTAACTCAAAACTGCATCCCGCCCCCACCAAACTTTTCTGGATCCACCCTTGGTGGCGAGTTTAACAAATTGTTTCATATTGGTGAATTTAGATATTGTGAGTTTCGATTTTCTAAATGCTGTACCGTGTTTGTATATACAGCACCGCAGTTTCTAATTTTTCGATACCGCCTTCATAACATGAGACTATGAAGAAGTAGACTAGGCATGCAGGTCGAATTTAGACGATGAAAGGCCCTATAGGCTGCTTGATCAATGAGGCCCTAGCAAGCAGAGGTCAGACTCATTTCTACGCATATAAAGGTCTTGATGGTCGATTTCTAAAAAAAGAAAAGGTCTTAATGAAAAGAAAAAGATACCACAAAAAGGTCTACGTTGTTCGTGACGAGACCCCTTATTTCTCCAAGGCCCTAGGCTTCACCGTGCCTAGCTTATAGGTAAATCCGACCTTGTTTAGAAGGCTATGTTGATAATTACATTTTCTTTTTATATAAAAGTAAGAGTTAGGTAAAACTAAGCTTGCTGAAGTTACATTCACTTGTATGGTCGTTGGATGGTCCTGTGCCTGTTGAAGGTGTTGGTCCACTGTTTTTGGTCCAATTAAAATCGCCAAGAACTGTTTCTTGCAAAGAACATGATTCAAAATCGCAAGAATATAGCAATTCTAGAAAAACAAACTACAGCGTCGAAAACATGAAACATATTTTGTCGAGATACTTTCAAAAGCTTCCCGTGGAACCGTTTTCAACACTTTTTTGCCACCCAAAGCTTCATTAGAATGCGGCAGCCTACTGTAGATGCGTGCACACAAACAGTTTTCCCAACCCCTTTTAATTGTATTATTGCAAAGAAAATTTGATGATTTTGAAACCAGTTGAAGCAATTCGAAAAATGAGAACCGCTTCTGTTTCCAAATCACCAGAACAGGAATTTTAAAAATCTAAAGATAGGCCACAATAATAAAATTTACTTTTTTGAAACTGCTACGTGAAAACCAAGCTTGCTAACTTGAACTCTATCTTTTTGCTGAACTCAAACTTGAATTCAAAAATAAGAATTCTCCAACTGGAAAAGCGAACTCGACCTCAAAAATCAGAATTTGAGTTAAAATGATCGCAGCTTAAACTCGACGAAAATTACAAGAACAAGGTAAAAATTACAGAACTTGAGCTAAAACTCGGGTTAGTAAATTTTTACTCAACTCAAACTCATAATTGTACTCTAGCATAAATATTGTGTGTTTGCAGCTCTGCTGTAAACGCAACTAAGGTACGTGTATAGAATATTGCTGCAGAAGGAAGCTACATAAAACCACTTTAAAAAAGTGCCTTTGCAAGATATCAATGCTATTTAAATTGAATATAATTACCGTTTATGTGAACAATTTCTGGCTCCAATTTTTCGCAAACGGAACTTTGATTTTTCCCTCCCAAAGAGCATTTATACAAACTTCCGTGTTCGGTGACGTCACTTCTGCTGAGCAATTTCCGGTTATTTTCTTTTGGAGCCCCAACGATAAGCCTAAAATAAAGCTCGTTGCAACCAAAACAAACATGCGTTTCACCGGTTCGCGGCAATGCGACAACGACTGGTACATTGTCAATGCAGCAGGCCTTCACGTGCATGGTTTAAGAGAAAAATAAAGCTAACAAAATGCGAAAAAGAGATATCGCGTGCCGTGCACTGCATTGTTGCCAGTCGCGTATCGATAAACACACCTCCACTGCAGAAACAAAATGCAAATCAATAAAGTAAGTTGTAAATTTCTCTGTTCGCATGTCCAAGTTTAGTGGGTTTTCGACCCGCCGTTCTTGCTTCTAGTTTCTGCATCATAATCAATTTTTTTATGTCATAGTTAAAAAAAGTAGTTATATCACATCAAAAAATTTGCCATGATGCAGAATCTATAACCGCGAGCCGAAAACCCACTAAAACTGGAACTTGTGGACAGAGTAATTGTCATCCTGTAAATAAATGAGCTATCCATTAAACTTTGCAACGTTCCTCACCATTTACTAGCTGCATTCTCATGATACGCAATAGAAGCTCCGAAAAATTGACCTTTGTATTCGGATTTTATTATAATTCCGTTCCCAATATCTTGCACGTTGAACGAGATAATCACATTGAAACAATAAAATAACAGGAATACAACAATGTGCAAATGCATGACACAAAGTGTCTAGTTCAAACCCATCATTCAAATCGACAGTAGCGCAAATCAAATATTTTCTAAAATTCTGAAAAATAGAGTGAATCGGCCTATTTACATTTTACTACAAATTTCATTGGGGAGGAGGGGGGCTATGGAGGATAACCTTGTCACTGTCACAACAATGTTCTTTTTTTCTGGTTGTGATATCTGTTTGTTGTTTTTATAAGCTAAATGGTATAAATAGTACAAAATCAATTGTAGAGACAAATAAAGAAATAATTTTGGCCTGACTTTTTACCTGGATCTGGAAACAAGCTCCATGTCTACCATAGCAGTAGACCCACGGATATCAAATGAGAACTGCTTAGTGAAAATGATGTTTTTTCGCGCAGGAGTCAATCTAGAATTACTTATTAGGATTGGGGATATTTATACGTTCATGGTTTTGTGGCTCGCTATGGACATTTGATATGCCAACTCATGATTTTATGCAAACAACTCTTACACGCAAACAAGTCTGCAATATGGCCTAGCGGTACGCTCGTAATTTGCAAATCCTACGTGACAGGTTCGATTCATGGCTGGAGCCGATGGCGTTTGACATACAGTATATACCGGGTGGCTGTTGACCCGAAGAGCGCAAGCTCACTTCGCAGTCTTTTTCAGTCTGTTGCATTTTCTGTTCAATTTAGTTATAGCTAAATACTGTAAACATATCAGGGGGGCTCTCGCTCCAATCGCACGGCACTCTTTAAATCTTTTTCTGGTTTCACTTGCGGATAGCTTCCAAGTTGCGTCTGGTTTACATGTGACCGTTTGACCTAATTTGCGGCCAATGAACAGCAAAACTAATCAGCAGTTTCAAAAACGCAAAAATAGTTTCTGATTAACTGAATTCAGCTACACTGTTTTAACTATCAGCTAACTTCGCAATACTTTTTGGCTGCAGCTTGTTATGTTCAGAGATGGGCATTTATTAAGATAATTTATCGACGATAGTTATCGGCGACAATATATTATTATTATCATTATCACTCAAACTAGTTTTGATTTATCGATTACCGATATCGCTTTTGTAATATCTTTTGCTATCGCCGATAAATTATCGCGATAAACGATTTTTTATGCCTACAGTGTTCAAAACTTCAGAGTGGGAAAGTTTGGCTACGGAAAAAATGCACGGCGTCCATTAAGTCTAGTTACAATGAAAAAAAATCTGTGCTTGTTCTATTTAATGCCACGGCAAACTGCGTTAACTAGTCCCTTTTTTTTAAAAATCTACAAAAACATTTTTGCAATTTGACTTACAAAAAAAACTTCGTCAAACACAATTGAAACTTTACCGCAACATTTATCGGAAAAATTTATCGGCGATAATTCATCGAATACCAATATTGCTTAACGAAATTGATATTTTTTGATTATCGGAATCGCCCAGGGTTTTTTGAAGTTATCGATTATCGTTATCGCTTTAATACGGAAAGGTTTATCGTGCCCATCACTGGTTATGCTCAACTGTCAGATTTTTATGACTTTCTTACGTTTAGCCCACACAAAAATTTTGTTAAAATAAATGGGCCTACTTTGTATCGTTTATTTTTTAAGCAACAAACTGTAAATATAATAGTGTTTTGAAGTAGATGTTAAGCATAGGCTTATTTGAGTCAGCAGCTCACGATGTACGATTCAAATGCGATCTGCTCCCGTCTGGTATTGAACCCGCTACACACAATCTTTATGTTAAACCCTACGCGGTGCCGCTCGATATTGTCGTAAGCAGCGGTACATTTTCATTACTGCAGTTAAAACGGTACCTCGAGATGCCTTGGCCTACATTCGAGTGTAAAATTTAACATACGTCTTGAGCTTGCATTTGAAATAGGTGATAACTCACTGCACTGCTGCCTCACTACGAAAGTGGATCCATAGAACTTCTAAAACTTTGACAACAGCAAACAACTTCATGTGCAGCGGTTAGCGTAGCATTATAAGTAAAGATGTCCTTCCCTACCCTAAACAATACCTTAAATCCGCCCCTAGTAGCATACCTAACATAAACTCAAAAAACTTCTATCTTATGAGGATAAACTGAATGGCACGACTTTTGAAGCACAATGAGTTCTGTAACTAATAACTAACGATCTTTCCCTAAAAAACACAATAGTGAACTGCCTGCTTCATAATAAGGAGCTGCGTTTGCGACAGCCCTCACACAACAATAATAAAACACTTCCTATTCGACAACATTTTAAGACCCGAATACGAGCAAAGCAATCCGATTCTAAACTGAGTTAAAAAAGCAGCGAATGAGCACGCACATGGCCTAAATCTGAAGTTGTTGAGCTAGTAGCTGCGTTGCACCTTACACTAATCGAGCTACATACAGTAGATCGAATTTCTAATTGCTATTTCCGATTTGCACTACAGACAACGCTGCCGCCAGTCGTAACTTTGACCAAACTGACGTCATGATTTTTTCCTAAACTAGTTGTCGCACTCGTGTCTAAAGACGAATACTGTACACCTCAAATGGTCGAGTGGTAAAAGCGGCGGTCCCTAGTGTTGTAGACTCGGGATTAATTTCGAGTTGGGACGAACCTATGATTTTGAAATTGGCATTAACAGCTTTCTTGCGTGACGTGCAGCATTAGTAGGACAGTGTGGAGAACAAGCCGGCAAGTTTACTTGTTGTGCTGTCGGAAAAAGCTTTAGTGGGATTACTCCATCTTGGTGTGGTGGACAGATGGCTGGCAACTCCCAAGGAAGCTCGCTATCTATAGCGTTTTGATCGCTTTCTCTGGGTAAAATCAACATACAACCAAACTAAACTAAAATCAGAATTTTAACTTCCAAAAAAAACTTTATAGGCCTGCTGTTTTTCTTTTCCTTGTTTTATGTAAAAGATGGTTCAAAAAATACGCTTCAAATAAAAAGTAGTTCTTCTGACTAACTGACTGGCTCGAAGAGGGCAAGCTCACTTCGTAGTCGACCCAGCGGCGTAGCCAGGGGGGGGGGGAGGCACCGGGGAACTGGCCCCCCTTTTTGATGAAGCTTAATCTGCAGTGTAATTGAAACATTCTTATAAAATACCGTAAACTTTGTTTCAAAAGCTATCTCATCTTACCACTTTTTCATTTACGACTAATTTTTGCGCCATTTAATTTCGACATAACTTCTGTACAAAAAGCGCTTGTTAAGCATTATTGCATCATAACAGCGCAATGGGATCAAATATTTAAGTGTAAGTACAGAGAAAAAGCAAGACTGTATCGCAAAAAGGCAATCGAATATGGGAGCAAAAGGAAAGAATGTTCAATTAAAAATTATTTTAAAAAGAATAGGGACTTTTTTGTTGTGTTTGTTGTTATATGTGTGTCTTGTTCGTGCATACCATACAGTGACAAAATCGTTGGATTTTCGTATATAATGTCGTGCAGAAGGCAATTTGATTAGTATTAGGGTAGCGATTAGCGAACAAGGATTGCCTGCCTTGATTGCCTGCCTGCCTCTACAGTAAATAATAAACTCCATATTCATCCGCAAACAGAGGCGTCGTGCCATTGGGGAAAGGAGTCCTGCGTTTTTTTCCGAGTTCCGAGAAAGGAGTCTCGAGATGTGTCGCTTATTATAATTTAAAAAGTTGAAAATTAAAATATAAAAAATCTAGCCAGTGCCATTTCGTTTTCATCCTTCATACAAACCCCATACCCCCTCCCCCCCCCCTTTCTTAAACAATAAATTCCTTTTTTTAAGAGTAAAGTTAGTTTCATGATCTGCAGTTAGAACTTAGGAAACATTTTGCATGCGTTGTTAAAGATTATAGCCTATAGAGCACACCTATAAACGTGATGATCCCATCAAATGCGTCTAAACTAATAATGGTTGCAGCCTCCTTTTATTATTTTAGCCCAGCTTCTGCTTTTAGATATGGACTTGTCTAACACTGTAATAGCGACTGCACTCACTGCAGGACACCGGTATGTCTTCTTTCGATAAGAGAGTTTGCTAAAACGAGTGTTTTTTATGTGAAAACCGTAAAAATCCGTTGGCGGCTGGGGAGGAGCCCCCAGACCTCCCTTGCCTACAGCGGTTGGAGCTTTGCCCCCAACCCCCCCAGCAATGTCCTCCCCCTTTGTTACATCGTGGGGCCGCACTGATTGCGCATAATGTTCATAATTAAGGAGCGGTTTGAGGTATGAAAATAAATTTTGATTTGTTATTCAAAAATTGGTGGATCATGACATATTTTGATATCTTTTCCTAACTTTCTTTTTTTCTAATGTTACCGGTACTCAACGCTAATGCGGCTTTTACAAATTTTGTGCACTAGTGATTAGTGTCTGTTTAAATTGTTACACGGGCCCCTATAAATTTTTTGGCTGCACGACGCCTCTGTCCCTACACAAAATAAATCCTAATGATAAGGAGCAAAAATCGAAATACGGGAAGACAGCGTGAGCGTAACGGCTTGGCCTGATCAGGCCATGTTTTTGAAGTTCTTGGCCTGTTGTAGTTTGCCCCCCCCCCCCCCTAAATATTCCGCTGGCTACGCCTCGGGCGTACCGAGAAATTTAAAAAGAGGGAAGGGCCATGATTTTCTCATTTTTTTCAATCGTATTTTTTTTCGGCTGAACGATTTTCAAGCTGATTGGAAAACAAGAAAAGTTGTAAGGGGGTCCGGGAACATGCTCCCTTGGAAAAATTTTGAAAATTTACATGCTGTAATGGCTATTTTAGCGCTTTTTGAATGATTTTCAGGCAAACTTTGTTTAAATTTTTAGGCCCTACTTCTGAGTGCTTCGCCAAATATAATGCATTTTGTTCGAACATTTTCGATTATGCGTGCTTAAGGCGTAAGGCTTATTGCAATCGAAGGGGTTAGAGATTATGGAAAAATTGTATACATCAAAAGCATTGTTGAAAATGGCTGGTGGGAGGATGGCATACCTTTCGTCCTACCCCCCTGGATCCGCCTTTGGCCATAAGTTACATAAACCACCAAAAAAGTCAAGCATATTTCAGTCACTTGGCAGTCGGCACCATTCGTTTTGTTCTTTTTACTAAAAGGCCGTGTCAAAAGGGGGGCTATGGCACAATGGGCTGCTTTTTGCACAATCGGTGCGATAATCCATGGCACAATGGGCCATTGTGCGATGGTCAAAAGGGGGGAAGTTAAAAGAGGGATTCATGGCACAATGGGCTGCTTTTTGCGCAATCGGCACAGCAATGGGCCATTATGCCATGCCTACCTTTAAATACGCTCCTGAGTCGACCTCAATTAATATTGTTAAATTTTCTATTCATTAATTTGAAATTTTATCTGTGCGTTCTTTGTAGTTACTAGCACGTTCTGAAAAACAGGAACAGTTCAATTTGAATCGCAACCTCTGCCCAGTGGCCTCTCACCTATTAGACAAGTTACCAGCTGATTGAACTAGGCCTATTGCGTTATCCTAATTCTGTAAGGACAAGCGAAGCGTTTTGCCTATGAAATTGGTCATCGCTTCGTTTCCAAAAATTTTAAATGTTAGAACTGAATATTAAAAATTAAACGGTAAAATGCGTTCATTTTTCCGTTAGCAAAAGCGAAAGCACACATTCACGCTGTCCACAAGTCCATTTTTCGTTGGATTTTAGGCCAGTAGTTCTGGGTACTGGTTGCTGCATCATAATTCATTTGTGGTGTCATAGTTAAAAAGTTATTACGACATCAAGAAATCAATTATGATGCAGAAACTAGAACCAAGAACCGTGGGTTTAAAGCCCATAAAAATTGGGCAAGTAAACAGGCTATATATTTATACTTTTAGCCGCCAGCTGAGACGTGTAATAGAAGATAAGCTGAATAAGCAAAGGATTAAAGTAATAAACTGAAAACAGTTATAACACTAATGTGATGACATGATGAGGTTTCGATAATTGAAAGAAATATAACTATGCATCACGTGAAACCATTAAGCTGCTATTGGTATTTTTTCATCTCTAATACAATTATCCAAACACCAAATCTTTGAAAATTTATTACCGCAATTTACTTTGTGTAGCTTTTTCCGAGAAATCTCGTAATTATTTGTTCTTTGTTTAAAGTTTATAACTGTTGAACTTTTGCTCTCGATTTTAGTTTTCGCTTTTTAATGTTTTTGATGGATGGTGATCGTAAAAAAAAAAACTAGGCTTTTCGAAATCGACATTCCAGCTGTGTTTCATGCTGTTGACGATTTTTAATAAGGTTTTTACAAGCCGCAGTTAAAAACTTGATGCAGATCATCATAACTGCGTAGATGGCAGGTACAGATGATTAGAATAATTGTGTAGACAATCCAAGGTGATGGTACGGTATTAATATTTTTTTTTTTTTCATTTAAATAACGTTGGTAGTCTTGTTAGTAGTTACTGAGCTGCAACCAGAGAAGGTCTCGATTATAATCGTAATCTGTAATCGATTACGCCATTTTCAAATAATTGTAATCGAAAATTGATTACATGGGTGCGTAATTGTAATCGGTGGAATCGATATAATCGAACCATCTCTGGTCGATATAATCGAACCATCTCTGATCGACATAATCGAACCATCTCTGGATAGAAACTTCACGCTGCATGAGTTGATATGAAGCGTGAAAGAAGTGACGTCGCCCGAACCTGATTGGACGAACTTAATCACGCCACTGAATTGCAGTTTTACGACCCAGATTTGCGTCTTTTAGAACTTTAGCTTACCTAAATCGAATACCTGTGGCCTACGCTATCATCACTTCAGCGTATTTTTTTATTTTTTGATTAATTCTGACTTTGTGAAAGCTGTAGCAAAATCGTTTTTTAATTTTGGCGAAGCCATGTAATCGTAATCATAATCGTAATCGTGACGATTACAAGGTGAAACAATCGTAATCGTAATCGAAAACCGATTACATGGGTGCGTAATTGTAATCGTAATTGTAATCGGAGGAATCGTTGTAATCGAACCTTCTCTGGCTGCAACTATTCTTTCTCCGACCCAATTAGAGGTGTTGCTTTCAGATAACTGAAAGAAACTGAATAAGCAAATTCCAAAATATTTGGTGAATCTTAAATTTATCCAAACCTCTTAAAGAAAGTTGCCCTGTTTTGCAAACTTCTCAAAACGTCAGGCTAAAATTTGTAGGTAGTTCCTCTTGGTAAAAATTGTTGCAAAAAAAAGGCGTGAACCGTGAAGATATCAGCATGGATCGTTGAGCAGTAGGCATGAGCGTAATCATTTTTGAGTATTTGAACCATTTAAGACTTGGTACAGCTACGTAGTGTACAAAAGTGGTTTTGGTGGTTTGATTACATCGCAAGCACTTTGAAAAGACTTCTGGTAATTAATTCGGGATGAAATAAGCTTTGTTTTTGCTTTTGAAGTACAGAGTATAGCCTACTAGTACTATCTACAGGTACTTTTCCACAAATAGTGTACTTCAGGCAGCTAGTGTTTATTTAGCGCGTATTATTCAGTGAGCGACGTGAGATGTTAGAAAAAAAATCTAGTGACGTTACTGCTTACTACGTAGTTTAGTAATTTTATAGTACAGGGTGATCCGAAAGTAGCTTCCTATTCTAAAATAACTATGACTTATTCAAATTTACTGACAACTTTCTCAGTTTTTGCGTGTAAGTTACTCAGTCTGCGGCAATTACATCTATGCTCTTGTTTCTATATTTTAATAATTTTAACTTAAATTTGAAATAAAGTTAAATCATGTTTTGTAAATTAACATACTAATTGTGATGAATAATAATTTTTAAAAAATTCAACCACATTTAAATAAACAAATAAAAAGATATTGAATTTTAAATGGAAGTCCATGCAATGTACTTTTTTCTCATGTTTAATAAATGAAGAAATTACACTTCAAAAACAAACCATTTTTATTTTAGAATAGGGAGTTACTTTCGGATCACCCTGTATATTCAAATTTTAAAGGGATTTTGATTATTTGTCGTTGCGTGTAGAATTTATGGTAAAAAAGTTAGAATAAGTTTCTTCTTCACCATGAATTCCATAAAAAAGATGCTGTTTAGCCTTGGAAATCAGGTGAGGAGTTGAAAAATACAAAAGACGAAGTTTTGCATAGGTATTTGTATTTGTGCTGTGAGTATATTTACGAGCTCAGAGCATTGTTTTACTCGGATATAATTCGAGTAGAAAATCCAATCTGAAAATGGTGAAACATGAAATACCGGTACCAAATTCGATAAAAATTTGGCGCGATGTGCCAAAGTCTTATAATCAAATAGAATTTTAGCGTTAACCGCCTAACTCCACCACCACTTTTAGCACGTTGCTTTATTTTTTGTAATTCCGGCATTTGCATTTGTATAGCTGAAAAAAAATTGCTCAACCCCATGCGGGTAACTGGGTTGCTATGAGACTATTTCTTACCTGCTTCTATTGATTTCTAAATAATATTTGTATAATTTATTTTTGCGCAGTGAAAGAAAAAAACAAAGTTTAACAACAATTGTTTGTCATTCTTTTTGTTTTCCTTATTTTTTTGCTCCGCTCTACTATGTTGTGTTTGCAGAAGATGCTACGAACGTGTGAGCAAGCCTCTCTGCTATTCATTCGAGGACGACAAACGGCCTCGCAGCAGCACCACGAATTTCCGTCTCAAAATTTTGAAGAAAATTTTTCTCAAGTTCAGGTTGGTATATCGTTTTACGACGGCCATAAACACAACGTTTATGGTTCAACTGATCAACTCCCACCCAAGCCTGGTTGTTGCGTCCTTGGATAAGATGCTTTACAAGAATTATTTCTGTTTGGAACACTGCTTGGAATCTGTCCAGCAGCAAGTTCAAGAAGTCAGAAGCAAAACTCAACCAGGAAACTCGGAAACAAGGACAACTCTTAAGCGAGTCTGGATTTGACCTGCGCATAGCACCTCCGATACTTTTTCGGAACTGGAGGATAAAAATATAGAAATTATCATCATCATCTTTTTGCACGTTTGAACTAGTTAAAAACACCCAAAATCTCCAGAAAAGCTGTTTGCAAAATTTTATAAGAAAGATTGTAAAAATTTTTCGAAAAAAATAATAGATTAATAAAAAAAATTGCCATGTCTGATCTCTGTATTGTGATGAAGTCACCAATTGTCCAGATGTGCAATAAATAAGCCCGTTATAATGAAGCGTTTAGGCTTGATTAAAACTTTTAACTTCACACTTATATTTAAACTTTCTGACGTTGATAGTTGCAACGACAAAAAAATTAGAAAGAGTTTTGGTGTTTATTTTGCAAAAACTTATAAAATTTTACGTGGAGATTTGAACTAGCCAGACCCAAAAGAAGCAACTACAATAACAGTAATTCATCTCGAATAGCCTAGGAAGCCAGAGTAATTAAATGTTTGTTTGCTTCCCTGCTAAGCCATGATTTGTAGAAAAAATAAATAAATAAATAAACACTTACAAAAAGTCTGAAGTATTTTGACCTTTTTTACGACAGCAATTCAGCTGTCACCATCAGCAAATTTTCTCTTGCCGAATAATTCTGCAATAGCACCGCTACTAACCTGTTTTAGTGCTGGGTCTTAGTGTTATAAATTGGCAGCCGCAGCATTGCCATTGATAGCGGGAAATGACTCACCTACATACCGGCTACTTTGCGATTTTGGGGAAGTACGCTTTAAACTGAGTCACTTACAAAACATTCTACGTAAATACCACTTCTGTGTTTTTGAAATGGAGACAGTTTATTTTCGGGACAGTTCATTGATAAACATAATTCCACTAAAATCATCGAGCATGGAAAATCATGTAAGGTTTACCCTAGAGGCGACCGACGTCAAAACCTCAGTTCAACTAGTGTACGGGTTGGCTAGTTGCGCCTGAATTCACGGAAAAGTAGCAGGGTTTTCAATTTTAGGTTGGGTTAGGCTTATTTCGGGCTTGTTTTGAAAGACTGCCTTTTCGCGTGGATTCCTGTTCGATTAGCAGGGTTTTGTGCTTGATCGTTGAGAAAGTGTGAGGCCTTTTACGACTCAATTGCTTGGAGCGTTTTAGCATGGCAAAACGGAGAAAATGATGATATATAAAATATACAAGTAGCATACCGTATAAAAGAAAAGAACGTGCATATTTCACGTTTCAAAGCAAAATTATCCAGAAAATATTAGTGAAATTGTCAAGAACTTAGACAGTTATATTTTTCACATTTTGCAAATGTTTTTCGTTGACAATTATAGGAGGAAGTCACTTCTCCGGTTTGCTCCTATAACGAATGGGATCCTCTGGAAGAAATTATAGTTGGAAGAGCAGAGAACGCTTGTGTTCCAGAATTCAACATTGAAGTTAAGGTGACGAATGAATCTGCTGTTTAGAATATGTGCGAATATTTAAAGTAAACCGACAAAAGTGATAAAACTTTTACTTTCGAATTCCAAGTCCGATTTTTCGTTTGCCGTTTTTGTGGTCCGGTTCTATCAATTTGACGAAGCCAACCAAATGCTAAAAACTATCGGTGAACTTTACAGCTATTTTTGCTGACATGATATTTCTCAAATAAAGGTTTTCAAATCCTTAACCAGTAATACAAGAAATTTTATTCAGGCTAACACATCAGAAAAGTACTGGTCCTTTTATCAAAAATACGGAGGGAAACCTTTTCCCAAAGAATTTGTAGACAAAGCAGTGGAAGAAGTGGAAGAGTTTTGTAATATATTGAGACACGAAGGTGTTGTTGTGCGGAGACCCGACATCGTGGACTGGACCAAAACCTATGAAACTCCAAATTTCAAATCAAAAGGTACCGATAGTTGGTTTCGAACTTGAAAGCAGGTGTTTATTTTGTGTAGTTTTGCAATAGCAGAATGGTTGGCTCATTCTGTAGAACTTTAAAGCTAGATTTCGCGCGCTCAGTTTTGAATTAGTACATCTTCCATAATTTTATACTTAACTGTAAATGTTCTTGATTTAGTGAGGAAAGTTTTTTTGTGTTTATTGTTTATCAAGCTGTAGCTCTGAGTTCAATTTTCGTTAGCTTCAAAATTACTTCGTCGCACTTACTAACGGTTACACTTGAAAGTAATTGAAACTGAACACAGACAAAATTATTTTCAAACGCATTCTTGAACTATTTTTGAAATTAGCCCAAGTTGCTGATGAACTGTGTAATATTGTAAAAAATCATAGCTTACACGTCAGTTGAGAATAATGAGTCAGCAGAATTGAAACATCGACTTGAACTTATAAAATTGTTGCGTTATTGTTATCGCCAACAAAGGAGTAAGTAATTTAATCGGAGGTTTTCTCTATGGAGCTCTATTTTTGCTAGTCATGGTTACAAATGGTTTTAGAAACGCTAACGTTTGGTTTTTGGTTGATACAAATATTTTCATGACGCTTCTCAGTATAATCCCATTACTTCTGATTGCATTGACATTAAAAATTGTAAAGAAAGATACCTTTTACCAATTTTACTGAGTGAAGCTTCTGGTAAATCGGTATTCAGAGCTTCCCAGCTGGAGATTCATCATGGAAGGCAGTGCGAAAAAAAAAACTGGCAAGTTGGCTTGTCCCTATAGGAAAAGCACTTGACGGATTATCCTCATCTTAGAGAGGTAGATTGATGGCCGGCAACTTTTTTAAAAGAATTCAACTGGAAACACAGTGCTGCCAGTCACTCGCCATTGCTGCTGTGTTTTGCGTTTGTATCTGTTTGCCTTGGTAAAGTGCACACGAACACCGCTAATTCGTGAGACCAGAATGACGCCGTTTAGCTCAACGCACGTCGCTATCAGTGCGAGAAGTTTGCCTCCGATGCAACCTTTTTTCGCAGCTGTGTTGCCTAGGCGCTAAGCCGTGGAGATTCGTTGCACGTTTCAGCGCAATAGGCCTACCGCGAGTATAACTGAAGATTTAATCTGTTTTCTAGGCATGTATGCTGCAATGCCAAGAGATATTCTTATAACAGTTGGAAATGAAATCATTGAAGCACCAATGGCGTGGAGATGTAGATATTATGAGTGGACGGCATATAGAACAATTATGAAGGAATATATCAAGGCTGGGGCTAAGTGGACAGTAGCTCCTAAACCCGAAATGAAGGACGAACTTTATGATCAAGTAAGGGTTTTCAGGAACCGAACTGTTTTAGTACCGAAGTTATCAACCGATAATTGTAGTCACTACGAAAACGATGTTTAAAACACGAGCATTCTGTTTAGGATTATGCGATATCAAGTATTTCCGACAGACATCGTCTAGCCTCAGTTGGTTCCTTCGTTACAACCGAGTTTGAGCCTTGTTTCGATGCTGCTGACTTCATTCGAGCTGGTAAAGACATATTTGTACAAAGAAGTCAGGTTGGTATAATTGATTTTTTATTGTCTGGTAGTAGCTCAAGCTCATATGGTAGATTGTTTTGCTGTTCATTCAATTTTTTTTTCGGGCAAACGGTATTACACAACAGCAATTTATTAAGTATTTCGGAACACAATTTATGGAATTTTTGAATACTTTAATTACAAAAATAAGAGCCAGTAATATTTGAAACATTTAAAATTTACGAGACGTTTCGATTTATGCTTAAATCACTGTCAATCTTATTGAAATAGAATCATAAATTGTGTTTCGAATTTGAATAAGATTGACAAGTTTTGAATAAGATTGACAATTATTAAAATTCTATTTGAGTAAGATTGACAATGATTTGAGCATAAATCGAAACGTCTCGTCAATTTCAAATGATTCAAATATTATTGCTCTTATTTTTGTAATTAAATTATTAAGTATTGCTCCTAACTAATACTGGCGCTAATTGACGCGCCTGCGTGATTACCCATAAGCCAATCTGTAGTGAAGTCTTTACGGTGCGACTAAGTTTTAGAAAGAATTGAACTGGTTCTTTGTATTTGTAGGCAGCGTGGTTTAGCATATCGTTACGCGGAGACTGGTTTTCATTCCCGGTCAGGTCATTTCAACGAGTTTAAAAATAGTACTAGTAGCTTCCCCGCCAGCCTTTTGACGCATGCCGCAAGTGCGAAGGTTTAAGTGAATGTGTGTAGTTTGTCTCGTATATCCATTAATACGGCGTTCGATCATTCTTGATTGTCATAGGCCGTCATTATATGTACAGTTACCCTGTCCACATGACCAATTTTAGTGGGCTTTAGGCCCGCGTTTTTTGGTTGTAGTTTCTATCAAAAAATGGATTATGATGCAGAAACTATAGTACCAAGAAAAGCGGGCCTGGAGTCCACTAAAATTGGACATGTGGACGGGTAAATGTGTGCTTTAAACACCCGCTAATCACGTGCCTTTGCAATGGATGTGAGCACTAGGTGATTTGTTCCAGTAGTACGACGTTATTGTTACATACTTGGTAATTTTATGAGCATGAAATAAAAGCTTCAACCCTGCATTGCGAGAGAGACTCTAAAGTAAGCTCGCTGACTTCATGGCAGCAGCAAGCAGAAATATGCGCAAATGCAATCAGCTTCAGGCGTGAATGGAACCCGACACGAACGAATTGTAAAACGCTAGCATATTCTGACAATGGTTTAAGGAATATTTTTTATTTGTTAAAAATGCTCGTCTAGCCCATAGCACAGATTTTACTAGGAAGCCTAGTTAGTGAGATAAAGGCAAATACTGTAAAAATCAAGAGCTGCATCGAACCTTTTCAATTTAACACCATTTTGACCGTTCTAGTTTGTGTATATTTTTTTTTGCATCATAGGTCACTAACAACTTGGGCATACAATGGATGAAAAACCATCTGGAACCCGATTATAAAATTCATGTCCTGTCCTTCAAAGATCCCAATCCCATGCATATTGATGCAACGTTTAACATCATTGGGCCGGGCAGAGTCCTGACGAATCCGGACCGACCTTGCAATCAAGTATGATTTACTGTGGTCCTGATTTTACTAGACCTGTAATGCCTAAGCTTGAGTCAAATCAAATCTACATTACATTAACGGTAACTCGCTGAAGCGTGTAACGAGTGGTGGGATATATCATTGTGACTAAGCGCCAGGGCAACACAACTTCAAAGAAACGTCGCAGCGGTGGCGACAGTGATTTGACCGACCGGGTAATTGAACCCCCCCCACACAACCCGCGCCGCTGGCGATGTATGTAACCTCTACGCCAGCTTCAGTACACGCAATAAATAAGTGCCGAGGGCGACTCTGATGGCGTCTCTTTTCAGCTGGATATGTTTCAAAAAGCCGGCTGGGAAATTATTGATGCTGCAAGACCAAGAATATCTGATGGTTGGTAGAGTTTAGTTTGTAGGATTTAATCCCTTTTTTGCGTAAAACCTGATTCTCTATTGGTTGATTTTCCTTCCCTATGTTAAGGCTCACTGGTATGGTTCATTTTATTGTTATTTAGCATTCACAAGTTTTTAAAACATTTTTAATGGTTCGCCGTCAGCACAAAAAATCGATATGCGATAGATTTTAGCCCCGTAAAGTTAGACATTGTTTTCAAAAATGTTTGTGAAATGAATTCAAGAAACCCCTCCCAAAAGTTTGATCAATTTTTACCCCGTCAAATTATAACTTTGCTTTTCTGCTTAGACTGGCCTTTATGGATGTCATCAAAATGGTTATCTATGAACATTTTGATGTTGGATGAAAATCGTGTGATTTGTGAAAAAGATGAGCTTCCCACGATCAAGATGTTTGAAAGAACAGGTAGGCTACAAGCTGGTAGGAATACAGTGAGTAGCGTTCGCAGGGTGCTCCGATTTGGCCTCCTTTGATACACGTTAAAAGTCTTTGTCGCTCAGGTTTTCCAAGAAAATCGTGAAAAGCGCCCCCTCAACTCGAAAAATATCTGCGAACGCCCAGGGTTGGGAAAAATCGATTGTAATCGATATTCGATTGCGATATTTTTTACTTTTTGCTCATCAAATGCATTGAAGCCTTTACTTTTTTAAATGAGTATCGAATATGGCCTTGTCTTTACTTTCTTTTTCGGCGCCATTCGATATTCCATATACGATTTTTTTTGTCCAGGTTACTTTATCTCACTTTTGTAAATTTAAAATAATTGTCGGTATGTCAATACCTTGTTTTTGCTGATAAATTTTTTTTCGCGCCAAAAAAAAGAAAAGAATTTTAATAGGAAAGTTGCTTCACATATACTATGTCCGTCGTTTGTCTGTAAGTTACTGAGGACATCACAAAAAATGCTTGGCGTACACCGCTGAATGCTCAGTGTAATATCGAATATCGATCACAATATTCTCTATTCTTTACTTTTTTAAACTACCATCGAAACCCATCATTTCTTTACTTTTTGATGAACTATCGAATATCGATTATTTTTTTACTTTTTTGGTGAACTATTGAATATTGATTATTTTTTACTTTTTTGGTGAACTATCGAATATCGATTATTTCTTTACTTTTTTGGGTATCGATTCCCAACCCTGCGTACGATCTTGAATGCAATTTAGGTCACTTTTTGAATCTTGTAAATTTCGTTTAATGTAGGCTCAACTTTGATTTATCATCAAACCGAAGGATGATGGGGTACAATCGGTTTGTTGCTGTTTACCAAATATCACGAGAATTCTCGCTTTTATAACAACGAATGTGAACATTTGTAGAATAGATCTACTGTACCATTACAAACGCATTTCGATTCTTCCTAAATTAAATTTGCCCGAGCTAAAGTTAAATCGTCGAGTTGTACGTATTCAACATTATCGTGAAAGTTGTAGCCTTCTGCAAGACGATTTAGCGGAAGGTGATTGATTCCTTACAAAAAACTCAAGCTAGTTTTTAAAATCGTAGGCTGTTTTGCAGGAATTAAACCTATCACAACAAGCCTGCGACATGCTAATTCTTTTGGAGGATCATTTCATTGCTGGACTACCGACGTCAGAAGACGTGGAGATCTACAATCATATTTATAGACTCAATCAAATTTATAGTGACTAGTTTTAAATCTAGGGCTATTTTTTTGCCACAACCTACAACTTGAATCAAGTCAATTATTGTGTCAAACTTTTTATGCATTTACAGTATGTTGTTGCGTTTTAGACGATTGAGTAAGAAAACCTCATTATTCTATAGTAGAATTACTTTTATTTACTGTTTTGCAAAAACATTTCCGGTACCTAGTGAACTTACGTAGGCCATACAGCAAAGGTCTGCTGTTTAATATTGTTTGCTAATGCTAAACGAAATATATTGCATCCAGTAATTCGTGGTGAAGTGATTTTTAGAGATATCGACGTACTGAAGTAGGTTAGTAACGGTACTAGCATGAGCTTTTGTTGTCTTTGGGAGGCGTTCAGCCCAAGTATGTATTTTGGCAGCCGAGGTAACACTGCAAGCGGTCCTGCTCTGTTGCGGGTCTAGAACCTTCAAATCTTAGTCAAGCTTGCTGGCCACCTGTCAGCAATTTTACGGTAGAGGACTACGAAAAGAACTTGCCGAATTTTTCTCCATATCATTTTGGATAATTAATCCATGCATTAAACGTCGAGAAGAGATGGTGTGAATGTGAATACTAGTTTTCGGATTGCCTTGATTCGAAATCAACCCACCATCTACTTCTCCAGATGTAACCTAGGCGCTCCGTTTGTAAAAGTAGGTAATCTAACGGGCTTATGGTTAAAAAAAGCCACCCAAAAACATTCATTAGAAGCTGTAACTTGCACGTATCACCGCAAAAGACCTACACGCCTTGCACCGGTACTGCCAACAAATAAATGACTTTATTTCAATAATAAAAAACCGAACAACATCCACGGACATTAATCAATAACACAAGATTATCCAAAATTTTTGAGGTAACTAAAAAGTTATACGTATAAAACAGCAATGGTTGGCTTTTGCGCAATCACGACTACTTCCCCGAAGTGGAGCTTTAATGAGAATGACCTGAAACAAAGCTGCAAGGAACGACATTGATTCTGAGCAATGCCTAAAAGATTAGTGCGTACAACATCCTTTCTTCCTGCGTATTATAAGCGGCAGAAGTAATTTCTAACATCTTTTACACACTTGTTTGGCAAGTTACAAGCAATAGTGCGATGTAACGTTTGATACACACTCATCGCATTCGACTTGGCAACAAAACCGAAATTGGCAATTACACGATTCAACCTTGATTTCACTAACAGTTCTGTAGCCTCGGCCACAGCATAAATATTTGCAGCTGCCGTAACCCAGCGTTGAATTGTCGCATTTCCTGCCTCGCGTGCCCAAACTACCGTGTCTTTTTGAAGCTTTACAAAAACTTGGCGATTTTTGAAAGAAAATAATATCATGCGGAGTAAGTTTTTTTCGGGAGTTTTGTCGCCGACCATAAGGCCGATATCGGCGACGCGATATTTTCCGAACCCTGCCGGTTACATGGCTGTGACTAATTGCTCGTCGAGCCTGAGAAGCAGGTGGTTTCGTCGATGTGGAACGGAGAATTCTCGATTGCTTTTTCTTGTTCTTTTTGTTCTTTGATCTTGCCATAGGCATCAGGGTTTCCCCGTCGTTTTTTTCAATTACACGAACAGCCGTATTATATTTCATTCTTAATCTTTGCTGGACTTCTTTGAACGGAGGCATAACTTTCCAGCAAGCCCACATAGTACACGCTCCAGTTAGTCCATGGCATGTACAGTCTTTTTTCATAAAACTTGAAATTGCCTGAAAAAAGATTTTTAGCGTAACTACAAGCGAAACATAATTATATCGACACAATTACACAGCTGAATAAACACGATTGCACCCAATATTTATTAACGACAGAAGCGATGCTTCATGGAAAAATAACCATCCACGTTTGGATCTTAGAATCTGCTACTTACTACTTGATTTTGTGGGTTTTCTTGACCCACATACTATATTGCAGCTTCGTTTTATATTGGTGAGGTACAATACATGAATCATGAAAGATGACTTAGTATTGCATGCCGTGAAACTAGCTTTGGTGTGCGACTGTCCAATGCGCCAATCACTCAGCCAACTCCACGTACTTAAGTTCGTATGCTGATAGGCGCGTGCAATACGTCTCTCCATCACCACAGAAAGGCTGAAAAATCTGCTTCAACACCCGCTAGATGGCCTAAGAGATGTCTGGGCAAAAAAGTCTTTACAGCAGAAAAAGGAAGTTTCATCAGAAATGAAGCATTTACAAATCTGACGCAAGCGTGCGACTTTCAAACATTAAAAATCTCAGTTCGTAACAATAGCTAAATTATAGGAGCTGTGATTGCGGTGTAGCTAAATAGGCCACTTCACTTTCTCAGAAATTGAGGTAATAAAGCTTGTTGTAGTAATAGAGCGTGTTTTTTGTAACGTCTTTCGTATCAACTCAACATCACTTCATCAAAATGTGCGCCACCTGAATGTATTGTAAAAAAAAACTTTCAACGCTTTCGTTATTGTAAAACGACTTTGAACCGTTCACACTATTGTGGCAAGCCAACCGCGCCAACATCAGAGCAGAAACAAAACAGGGAAGAGTTTGAAAAGCTTGGTTGATTGTTTATTGGGTAACATATTTTTTATTGAGACTCATAATAAGTGAGATATCAAGCCTGATGTGAACAAATTGCTAAGAAATTGCAAAAAAGTTAGTTTACTCACCTTTCTTCCAGCTTCCTCATTGTGAGCTCTTAGCTTATCACTGAGTGTGCTTCGTTTACGTAGCCCAGTAACATGTCGAAAGTCTAAAAACTCTCTAGATTTTTGAATTCCGTATTCAATGTTATCTCTGCATCCACCCCAATTGAATTTTTCAACCGCATTTTTCAATTTTACTTCGTTGATAGTGACATTGTGTTTTTGAGCTTCCTGAAAACAACATTTGTTGTTAATAAAGTGCCTAACATCTATCACTGCTCAAAAAGTCTTAGTTCGGAATAAGCTGAGCAAAAGGCTCAGGTAAAGTCAAGTTGAATCTACAAAATATAATTTCATTTTTCGCGTAGGGATTCCAGCGAAGCATCCACATTCCACAATCGTAGCAAACACTTGAAAGCGGTGATGTGTACAAAATTCTACTTTACCCCTGCTCTCGCTACGCATATCGAAAATACAGCAATGGAAGAATTTCTGTACTAGTTGTGAAATAGAAAGGAAACTCAATTATTGCTGTCTTGGTACATTGTAGAATTATGGAAGTCTAAATATAATAACCCATTCTAAACCGAAGACTTTTCAAGAGCACATAAATTAGCAAAAAATCTTACTCAAAAATGCTGAAAAAACTACTTACTAGTCGCAGTAATCTGTTTTTCAATTTCTTATGATTGACGCATTTACATTCGGCAATGTCCCCCTTGGCACATGCGCTTGTCACTTGGTGTGTGATAGCGGCAGCAGTTAAAGCATGCACAAAACCAGTCTCTCTCACATCTGCACAAAAAATGCTCATAGTTTTAAGCTAGACATTCTAAGAATTTGAAATTGCACATGGAAGGGCAGCACAAGGTTTCTCATGTTTTGATTATAATATTTAAAATTTAGGCAAAACTGTTTTAAAGTACTGTAAAACAGAATTTGCATCTTTTTTTCTCGTATTCTGAATTCTCTTCTTTTATCTTAAAATCGCATTCTTTTGTCAGCGAGTCATAGCAAAGTGGCGATACGTTCGAAACGTTTCCAACACCCCAGCATAACATACTGCTTTCTATCTGAAGTTAAACGCTAAAACAAGAGACAAATTTTTATTTTACTAGCGGTATGGGTTGAAGCGTGTAACGAGAGGCCGGCCCATACCCGCGGCTTAGCGCTGGGGCAACACAGCTCCAAAGACATGTTGCAGCGGTGGCAAGCCGGGTCCGATTTGAGCGGCCGATTTGAGCGGGTCCGATTTGACCGTGAACCGAACCAAAGACCTTCCGCGCCGATAGTGATGTCTTCAGGCACTTCAACAACCCGCTGGTCTAATTAAACTAAGTTGTATTCAAAATCTTAGAGGGACAAACACGAAATAATGAAACCGTGATTGAAAACGATACACTGCAACAAGCAGACCGGATAAAACAAAAATGTACTTTAGCAAAACGATAAGCATAAAACATGACAGTTTGCGTGATGAGCTTATATATTTCTCACGAAATTCATTACTAATCAAAATCTTAAAGCTTTTCAAAGATTAATCAACATCCTTTTTGACGACATTGATTGAAAAGCTTTTGAACTTCGCAAGTTAAATCGGAGATGACGCGTTGATACGATTTTTAATGCTCTGACGCGTTGATACGATTTTTAATGCTCTAATACAAGTTTGAAGGTTGTTTTGAAGCATTTTGTTTATTTATTGGCTGAAAATGAACATTAAAATTTTCAGGATAAGCAAATATTCGCATTAACTATATGACAGCTTAATGAAAAAGGCATAAAGGTAATATTATGTAAGCATAAAATGGTCATTTTTGCATAGAAAATGAAAAGCATCCACCAAAATCATTTCCAGAGCCGTGAAGAAAGCTTCTAGAGTTGATCAAGTTAACACGCGCAAAGATTCCAAACTCAAAAGTTGTTAAATGTGGTCATTGATAAGGTCTGCTAACCTAAAATACAAAAATCCTGGGTTCGCACCTTGAATGGGTAACCGAAAAAAGCTTCTTTTCGAACTTTGACGCCATAAAAAGTCGACCAAAGCAAATTGGAAAAGTTACGCAATTCTGACTCGCTAGTGAATTTAAATAAAAAAAAGATCAAATCTTCATTACACTCGCGGTATTACGCAGAAGCGAGTAACGACAGGCGCGGCCCATCTCTGCGGCTTAGCGCTTGGGCAACACAGCTCCACAAAACCGCAGCGGTGGCAAACCGTTGGCCTGAATAATAGGCACGGCATTCACACAACGGCAATCGCCTGATTCAAGTTTGTATTAATAACAAATGGCAGAAATAAAGTTGTAAAATTTGCACAATATAACAGCTATATTTTTGTCGTTTAAACGTGGCTGGTCAGCAATGGCAGAGACTGTATCACAAATCACATACCATGCGATCCAACAAACACATTTGACTATACTGAAAGAAAGATGCCGTAAACATATCTTGAATAGGAGAAATTTTTGGCATGATAAGATCTTTTAATTTTACGATCTGCCAATCGTAAGAAGACATAGAGCTTCTAGCACATGATTCATGCTTATGTTTGGTCTGGAAGAATTTCGGCATATCTTTTAAGTGAAGACAAAGCTTTGTAATCCTAAATATTTTCTCAACATCTGCTTCAAATTCAGGCCATTGGTTAAACAAAACCAACTGGAACAGATTGAGACTGCTACTGAATCTTTCTTCAGAAATGTCAAGTCCTACAAAATTATACGAAGCAAAGCATTAACACATGGTAAAGAGTAAAATTATCAAATATTATAGTCTGTACGTGGACGTTATAAAACTGTCTGGTTAAGGGTCACGCAATTAAATACATATTGCAATTTTTCAAAATTAAAAAAAAACAATTTTGAAAACATTACCACAGCACAAGATCTGTGTGGAAAGAAAAGAAATTCTTGCGTTACATAAAAGTAATTTTTACAATGCCTCTACAAAGAATTTCACGTAATGAACTATTAAGTTCAGAGCGAATCAAAATCTTTGGATAGGCTATGGCAGGTAAAAAACATTGCCTTACAAAGATTACGAACTTTATCAACAGTCATTCTGATGGTGTATTTCGAGCTATCATAAAATGTGTAACGAGAATTTCGCGCCACTAAAAACCTTAATCCACAAAAAATCAATTAAATATCAAATTCTTGATTTTTAGTTTGTTGAAAGAGTAAAAACAAGCTAATCTTCTTTTGTGTAACTATCTCAGACAAGTTGACCTAAACACGTGACTAAAAAAAACAACAAACTGACCGATACCCAAGCATTTTCTTAAAAAGATAACACGAGATTTCAAGAAGATGAGCCCAATATGGCATACTATACAAGATCAAAGTGAATTCGTGAAGAATTTTAAGTTTCAATGAAATTGAGCTCTGAATTTCGATTTTTGATTGAAGTAACATGAGAGAAGTCATCTCAGTCTTTAAATGAATTTATCGGCTAGAAAATCTTAACCCGAATTTCGCATTTGGCACCTCTGTCTGGTTCAACAAAATATTGGTGCTTATTCTATTACCATCACCTGCAACGCTGGAGCCGTTACTTTGACTTGCATGGTGAAAATTACACGAAAACTCAGAGGAGAATTGAACCCCAAACCGTACTAGCAGTAGTTCAGCATTATGTTATATCACTTCACTTGTGCCAGTTCGTGCAGTAGTGTTTCTATTCGCCATCACTTCGATCAAGTCTTTTTTTCTGTAAAACCAATCCAAAATCTGCACCCAGGCTGTGATATTGGGTATTTGCTCAAAGTGCTTCACCATTTTCGGCTGGTTGTGTTAAGAAACTAATTGAGAAAAAGCAAATGTACGGAGGAAAAATGCAGCCACAGTACTTCAGTTTCGTACGAAAGACAGCTGAATCTATGTTGTGGAAACGTTCAGTTTTAAAACTTACTACAGCATTATTTTTTCTTCTTAAGCTATTTTTGTCTCGCATTTATTGTATTCCAAGTAAGCTTAGTTGCTTAACTAGGAAATAGCAATAAAACGTATAAAATATGGGATTTGCCTATGTGCGCAGCGGTCCTACAAAACACCGCAAAGGACGACAAAGGACCTCAAATTGATGTACTAAACTCCGCAAAGAACGACAAAGAACCTTAAATCGATCTACTAAACACCGCAAACAACAACAAAGGACTTGGAATCATACCATAACAAAGAACGACAAAGAACTTTAAATTAGGGTTAGGCTAGGATTAGGGTTAGATTAGGGTTAGGGTTTTAGAGTCCTTTGTCGTACTTTACGGTGTTTGGTACATCAATTTGAGATCCTTTGTCGTCCTTGGCGGTGTTTAGTAGAACCCTGTGCGCAGTTACTAAATTGTTATTTCGAACGAAAGCAGAAAAGTTAATTCCTTAACCTTTGTTTATGAGTAAACTGTGCACTCTTCAACGGAGAGAGATTGCGTCCTTCTCCATCATGGAATCGTGATTATTTACAATGTAAGACCCGCTCAGCGTTTAATGATCTTCGGATCTATTACCAACTTCAGCAAAAACAGAATGAAAGGAGAATAGAAAAGAATGTTATGAGAATTTTGCAGCAGAACTTGACAGCAAACGATGATGAAATTAATATCGGAATAGAATAGTTGTCTTTATGAAGGGATTGAAGGCAAAAATCACCTCAGATCACAAACTATCAAGTCGTATTTTCCGGCAACCAGACGCCAATGTTGTCACCGACTTAACTTTTACCAAGCTTATGTTTCAATAAGTTAAATTTAAGCCCATCTCGGTTTCCTTTGTAGTTGGCATGAGCTTTTGAAGTAGCAAAGAATTTTCAAGTTGTAATTGTTATATTATCATTAGCATGCAAATGGCTAACGGAAAAATTGATCGCCCACGACAAAAGCTGATAATTACAGCTTAAAACAAATTCATTTACTAATTCAAACACCATTGTTTTTAAGCCATAGAGCATTGCAATTGGCCAATCATACGACACCTCATAGCACTTTCGAAGAAGCAACGATTGATATCTATCAACTATATTCAATGCCACACAAGTAAGGCGACGCCGAGATCCCGTTTAACACAAATTATAAGATTAACATTTGAAAAGCGTGCAACGCAGTTCTAAACAAGAAAATAAAATCATTGCAGTCTTTCATCGAAAACTACACAATTTCTGCTCAAAAGGTGAAAATACCATCAAGAAATACCGCATCCATACAAAGTTTTACAAAGAGCAAATTTTGTCTCAAAATTAACCAAAATCTTGTAAAATTAACTCATTGGGTTGACTTGAACAAAGAAAACTAACCGTACTGTAGCCACTATACGGTGACCTGCTAGGAAATTAGAAACTTTTTGATGTGAATGAGAATTGGAGTTTTAGACAGGCCTACTTTTTCAGCAAAGCTTTATCTTCGTAAATGTAGCAATGCTATGTGTGCCGATATTCGATCTAGTTTTTATCATAAAGTAAGGTCGTTCACATTGGTACTCTAACCCGTAGTAGCTGATTTATCCAAAAAAGGAAAAACGAACGCATAAACTAAAAGTTCCAGCAATAGAAAAAGCAAAAAAGATCAAACGCCAAATCAATTGCGACTCCATCGTACATCAGAAAGTCAATCTAGAGTTAAATTGGGATTGAAAGCGCAATTGAACTTTTTGGGTTAGAATCGCTTTAGTTTAAAAAAAATCGCTTTTTATGGCTTAATTTTCAGGATCAGGTCGAACAGTGCACAAAACGTTTGGCCCGCTTACTACGAATATATTGTACCCGCTATGAGAAGAGCAAATCTTATTCAATGTCAATTGCTTACAGTATACTCAATTCGTATAGATTCTAAATTGTAATTAATATCAAGGATTGATTCGTTGTTTGCAACATATGTTTATTGATACGCGATACACGAGTGCACTTCATTGATCACTATCACGCACAGACGCGATAAAGCTCTCGCATAATACGGTCAAACAATTCAAAATAAAAATTTACGTACATTTTTTGTCGCAAATCGCATCCAGCAAACATAGTTTTGTTAAGCGAGACCGTTTTTTTGTATTTTTGGGGGGGAGAGTAGCGTTTTGTCGTTTTTTGTTCAGGAAATAAACAACATGGTTTGTCCAGCAGATGTGCGATAAAAATTCGCAAATCGCGAGTAACGCTATTGCACGCCGGTAAGCGCAGAGAGTTTAGTAATCAAACAAAATTGTTGGAAGAAAACAAAATTTCAGCGTAGAAACTGATAATTAACGATGACTTATTCTAAATTTTTTCATTACTAATTTCTTGTTATTTTTTCGGAGAAGTATTTTGCTTGTAGAAGAAAAAATACAGCCACACTCAAAACTGGACCTTTCGACTACATAAATTCAGTTGTCATCATCAGCAGTGTAAGCAATTAGGCAGCACAAAACTGAACGCTTACACTGCTGATGATGACCGCTGAATCTATGTTGTCGAAATCTCTAGTTTTGAGATTCACTGTGGCTTTGTCATTCCTCCTTAAGCTATTTTCGTTTCCATGTTTACTGTATTTGCTCGTAGTTTTACATTGGTAGAAGATTGCTTTTTATCACAGGAAAATCCAACCTAATACAGTAGAAATAAAGCATTTGGAAACACTGTAATGCGGGAAAAAAACACAATGGTTCTTTACATTATGTTTAACATGTTCAGAACCTAAGTCAACAAAAATGACTACAGCAAAATATCATACAGAAGATGGTCAATCATGCTGCGTGTCCATTAGCTCTAATCTTACTCCAAGAGAGACAAGATATTGCGGGTGTAGTACCTGTAATCGTTTTTACTTTTAATGGCTAAAACTTCATATCGCGTAATTTTGATAGTCAAGATCTTTTCTGAGTTAAAGTTTTAGATTTCTATTTTTCCAAGGGTAAAAAGTAAGCAAGTCAGAAGTGGTAGTTCCGTGACAAAAATTTGATTTCAATTAAACCTATTAAAATAGTTACTTACACAGTAAGAAAGCTTAATGTACAGTAGTTCAAATGATTATGATGCGTCATTTAGGATTTCTTAAAAATTGACCAGAAGCATTTTCATTGGGATATACCCAGCAAGGTAGGCTACATTACCACAAGTTAAAATATCTATGTGCATTCAAAGACCTAAATATGTCCAATCAAAGAAAATAAGATTGGGCATATTTAAGTCTAATCAAAGAAAATAAGATTGGGAAAATAAGTCCAATCAAAGAAAATAAGATTGGGCAATGGGCATATTTAGGTCTTTGGATGCACAATTGCGCATACGTAGATATTTGAACTTGCAGCACTGTGCTTTGATGGGTGTATTCCAATGAAAATGTTTCAAATAATCACTAACGTGGCTACTTTAAATTATATTGAGAATATTTTCCTGGCGACAGCAGGGCCTAATTGACCAACATCATTTGCACATTTACTCAGAATTTGTTTATAAAAAAAAAAAAAAAAACTGTATGAACAGGCAAAGTATATTGCAGGGTAAGCAGTTTACTTTCGTGGTAGATATCATCTCTTCAAGCTTAGCCAAGTAATTTTAATGCGTTTAAACTATACGGACGTTAAAAGACGACAACTGCATCAAACTTTTACAAGTTAAGAAATCAACGATAAACAAAACTTCAAAATCTTAGTTATCTTCAGATCAATAGACACTTTTTCACATTTTTAATTCCGACAGAAAGTTTTTACCGAACATAGTAGAATATTTATTAAACATAGCATTCATTTCAAGCTTAAGGAACTGCAAAATCCCCTTACCTTGGGACATGACCCGAGCAAAGTAAGTCTTCGAACGTTGAGAACAATTCCATTTATATTGACGCAATTCATATTGACAAGCATTCATGCCCATATCAATGCCTTTCTGTATCTGTAAAAAACTTCTTCGTAAGTTCATACAATTCTTTACATTGCCGAAAACAGCATACACGTTGTATAATAACAATTTAATATGGAAAGACAAGATTCCTTTATGCCTCCTTCATAATTTAACACCCCTTGTTTTCATTTCTTTCGACGGTAGTTTAAATTTTAAACAATTTAGTTTTGAGCTGTTTCTCGGCTATCTTATTTGTAATTATTTGCATAGTTATCCTCCTACCGGGAGAAAACGACGAACAACAACAAGGAGCTCGCTTAGGAGTTGCCTGTCTCCAGCTTGCCACTCTATCTTGGGTAATTCCGCTAACAACTTTTTTGAACAGCATAACACGTAACCTTCCGACTCGTTATCCAAGCCATCTTTTTAACGCTGAACGTGAAGTAGGAAAGCTGTAAATGCAAACTATAAAGTATTTAATTTGAAATAACTAAAAATCGAACCTCAGTCTACAGTCCTAGAAGTAGACGTTTTGGGCACTCAATTTATCGTAAATAAAAAAACTCTGAGAAGTTTCAGTAACTTCACTATGCAACTACCGTAATGTGTTTTGCGGAATATTTTTCAAAGCAGTCTCAAGTTCATAACTAACTTGTTGTACTACTGTCCCTTGTCTTAAGCACATGTGAAATTGTGGACCACCGACTTGACGTGCCCAATGACATATTCTTGAGCTATTGACGAGTTTTAAGCTTGTACCAGGAGACCTGAAATGCAATATTGGTTGAGAAGAGCAAAAAGCACATCATCAGTGCACTATTTTTCAGATATTTGGCATCATGACATACTGATACAAGACCCCATAATCACAATCGTGATTATACAATATTTGACGCCGGTACAGTGTGGTCATGAAGAATTAATCTACCGACTTACCTGTCGCAATAAAACCACAATTATGCGTTACCTTAGCATATATTATACCATGTACGATGTTACAAACCATCAAAATCAAATCTTTATTATACTCGCGGTTTTATACGTCTAAGCGTGTAACGAGTAGCGGGGCCCATCTCCTCGGCTTAGCGCCTGGGCAATACAGCTCCAAAGAAACGTCGCAGCACTGGCGGCACTGTGTCGATTTGATCGACCCGGGATCTGAACCCCAAATCTCCCGCACCGATAGCAAGGTGTTAACAACTGAGCTATCACCGGTCGGTTGTCCTAAACCAATACAATCAAAAATTGCTGGAATTCTATTCTCACACGACCTCACTTGTCCAGCGTTCATTTGGATTAAACTTTTCAGTGGGAAATTTTATCGTTTTGCTTCGTCGGCAAAACACTTTTGAATGGTGTTAAAATGCCGGCTGCTTTGCAAGATCAAAATGGATAAAGTTGTATGACTTCATTGTTAAACATGACTAATAATTGACTACATCAAAAATATTGATGATTTCTTTAACTTCCCAAAGTGAGAAAAACGTGAAATGTATAGAAGTACTGCGTTTTAGAATTGGAGATAGTTTCAATTTGATGTAGTTTAAAGATCACCATGTAATTTTTCGTGTATTTTATACAAAAATCTTCATAATACATTGTCTAATTGCTAACCCAGCAATAATTGTTGAAAGTAGAAAAGTAATAACATGTAAAAAATATTGCAGCGTCTGCAGGCTCGACTAGGCTGGTTCATGTAACCCCAGGTACAATCAATCAGAGTAATTACAATTTTGCATTAATTCCTTGTCTTTTGCTTTCCTATGAGACTAAGATGTTGACCTTAACGAAAAAGTAGATATTTGGACCAGACTAACGTTACGTAGTGCTGGCATCACTAGCTTTTGAAGAGCTTTTTAATCATTCAGAACATAAACAAATTTCGTCCAGTAATCAAAAACTTTAATGTGTTTTAATTGCTTCAAACAGATCAAGTTTGTAAGGCAAGGATAACGCTTAATAAGTATCACTGCAGGTGTTCTGCTATATGAAAAAAATATATAATAAGTGCTTTCTATTCTTAAAATTATGAAAATATTCAATATTTTAATAAATATAACCGCTACATGAATATGCAAGCCCACCACGAACGAAAAAAAGCCACACAAATGCACAACATCAATAATAGCATTCGACTGCACCATAAGCTGATTGGATGCGTAGATGGACATCGCAACTTTTCCGGAAGAAAAATGTATTAAAAAAAAGGCCGTATAACATTTTACTGCACAGAAAAAACAAACATGCATTCAGGGGCCAAAAAATGGGGGGGGGGGGCAAATTGCAATGGAGCCGCTAGCGTAGTCAGGATTTTGCAATGGGGGGTTGAGAATGACGTCAATTTTGAGCATACGTTGTATACAGGAGCGGATCCAGAAAGTTTTAGTGGGGAAATGTAATTTTAAACTAGGCTGAATGTTCACTAAATGCAAAGACGTTTAGACCCAGAAAAGGGCGTAAATCAGTCTTTTGAAATTGTTGCATGTCAGGGGCGTATTTAGAATTTTTTTCAGGGAGGGGATACGAATTTTCGTCACTTTTTCAAGCGCAGTTTTTTTCGGCAGTGTTAATTTTAAGCAACTTAAGTACCAAAAACGACTCTAGGGGGGTGCGGGGGCATGCTCCCCCGAAAAAAATTTTGAAAATTTGCACGCTGTAATGTCCATTTTAGTGCTTTTTGAACAATTTTTAAGGAAAGTTTGTCATATTTTTGGCCCCTAACTTTGAGTGCTTTACCAATGATGCATTGTGCACGCACAGTTTCGATTATGCGTGCTTAAGGCGACTAAGGCGTATTATTATGAAGAGATTCGACATTAAAAAAAAATTTTTATTCATCAAAAACATTGTTGAAAATGGCTGGTGGGGGAATGCATACGCAGCATACCCCACATCCCCCCTGGATCCGCCCCTGGTTGTATAATAACTAAAGATGGCCTCAAATTCAAGAGAGATGTTTTAAACTAAAAATGTCGAAGGCAGATAAGGCACGATTGTTGTAAGGAAGTCAAAGGAATGTTTTCCGGTGGAACTGGTAAAACAATATTCAAATGTTAGCGATCTAGTTCTTTTTTGAGCTACAGTACGTAGATCATTTTTACTTGAAATCGTTTAGCCTTTTTTCTACGGAAGGTCTGAGGGGCCGAGGGCAGTTGCGTGTACAGGAGCGGCACTGCCCTGCTAATAAAATTGTGTCATTGCTACATAAGCATAACGGCAAAGAACAAGATTCAGGAAACAACGCTACGTAATTCTTGTTATTATGGCAATCACACAACCAGATTAATTACAATGACTAAGTATCTAGCACTTCGAAATAAATATCAGGAAAAGAAGTATTACGTCATGTGAGGCTCCATGGGGGGGGTTCAAACCCCCAAACCCCTCCCCGCGGCTACGCTACTGAATGGAACAAAGGTCACAAAGATCACGGCATCTGATAAAAATGTTTCAAAAGAGGCAGTGCTCGGTGCCTCCCTGGCTATACCACTGCGTGCAATGGGGATGGCGAGTAAGCAACAAGTCATGCCTGAAATCAAACTCGTCACAAAGAATTTGAAACTCAGGCATGATACCGCTAATAAATTCGCGTAACTATTGTGAACTAGCTAAAGGGGAAGGAAAATCAAGGGGACCAATAGACCTCTTTATCTACCCCGCGGATAATCAACATACGGGTTAGGAATGAGGTGAAACGAGGACGTCGAAAACAAAGAAAAATTTGTAAAACTGCAAGTGAAATTGAAATTTTAACGTGATTTAAAAACCTGTTGCCATAACAAATTGCGGGCAAGGAAAGTGTTAATAAGAAGCTTACTAATTTCACAGAGTCACTATCTTTCTACTCAATTTATCAAAATAACATACGATGCTTGGAATGCATAAAAACGATGAAATTGACAGAACATTAAAACATAAACTGGTAGCTAATTAAACTGACTGCTTGCAGAGTGGTAAAAAAAACAGGTCTTTTTTCATATTGATTTAGAATACATTGAAAGCAAACATTACCTTGAAACTTTTTCATTCTAACTTTTAAAATTTTGAGGATGATTGTTTCTTAACTTTAATCATAGCTACTGCGGTTGTCAACAAGCCAAAAGAAGCTGATTGCTCAAACTTTTTTGTACAAGAGCATCATCAGCCAAATCGATATGCTTGTCATTCTTTCTTTCAAGCTACCATGCATCGGATAAAGATATCTTAATTAAGGCTTTAGTAGGCCTAAAACGTTCAAATTTCAAAGATATGACCAAGTAGGTGGAAAACGAAAAGGATAAAGACAGGGTTAAGGACTTGAAAAGTTTCCTCATGATAACAAGGAACGTAGCCAGCAGAAATTTCAAACGGCCAGAATTTCAGATATACGATCTATTGTACTTCGGTCAGGGAGTTAGGCAACTGTGCACTTCAGATTAGGCTTCCCAAAAAGGGGGCGTTCCCTTCTGCCTGCGCCACTGATAGAAACGTATGAAAGAGAAGTCAGTTCGGAGAGTTTAACAAAAAAAACAAAACGAAAACTAACTTATAATATAAAGTCCATGCAGGATAGTTAAATAAAATTGTCAAAATGCTTTGGGAATCTTGCATATCAAGTTATGCTACAATATACCGAAAGTCGGCCGTCATTTTGTAAACGTAGTTGGCAAAAAATCGTCTGCTTAACGCTGACACCTCAGGCAGTATAAACTTCCGAACAATTTAATGTAACCTCAGGTTCCAGCAATTATCGTTTAGCTACTGAACAGCTCGTCAAAAAGACGTGATATGCCGATGGTTTAGGTCGTAAATATAATGAATTGAAAGATTTACATCTATGAGGGGAACAAACTGAAAATATACCATTTATCTTATTACTTGCCGTACAAAAATTAATGTTGAAAAAGTAAATAGTAGAGTTGAATAAAGTGACTTGCAATAAAATAGCCAGAACCGGCGCTGCGATGGTAAATTCCAATCAACCCCCAATTCAACAAAACCAAACATTATGAAAATGCAAAATGATGTGGTTTGATTCAAACATTGAGGAGCCTCTCTAACCTAATCCGCATGCTCTTTTTTCGCGGGTTTTTTGTCTCTATTTGCCATTGTCAAAATTGAGAAAGATGATTACCATCAAAAAATCATAAAAGTTCCAATATTGTGAAGCACAAATCCTTAGGCTCATGAAAAATGATCACTTGACCGGGAAGCGTTGACACAAGGCACTGTTTTTATGTCGTGAATTTAAGTGAGGAGTAGGTACAATAAGAAGGAAATGTGCAAAGTAGCCTATTTCCTCAAAGACACAATTTGTTGCGTTGCAACTAGAATCACTATAAAACCAAAAAAGGCGGGCAACTTCTAAAGTTTAAAGTGTGAGATAGCACGAATCCAACACAGCTGCTAACTGCGTATTTTACGCCCTAGATTTAAACTTTCACTCTCAATTAAAAGTGTGACTTTTGCACTAATTTTGAGGAGGGATTTATGACTTTGTTATGCAATTTGGCCAGATGTAAAAAGTTCCATTCAAACTTTTACATTGTCTGGCAGCTGCCATCACGCTTATTCAGCGTGTCTTTTGATCATGTGTCATGTGTCTGAAACTGGCCTCTAACTACGGCATACAAATGCTTAAAAACAAGGATGTTTATCAAATTGCATTCTAGATCGAAACAAAAATGAACATTTCACACCACATTGCGCAATTTTGCAATTTTATAGATAAGACCTCGCCTTAATATTTTACAAAAAACGATCGCATAAATTTAATTTCGTCGCTCAGCAAATTGTATTTGATTACGTTGGGCTATTAAATTATTCTTTTAATGCAAAACGTAAACCAAGAAAAAAAAATTGCAAATGCCCAAACGCAAAAAATGTGCAACTCATAAAGGATACGTTTGCATTTATATGTATTCAAATTTTTTCATCAGAGCTTTTTTTAGAGAAATACTACGGAACGACCTCGCAATGAAACCACAAAGATATTTCCAAATTTTAAAAATATAAAACAATGAACATTCTCATTTTGTACAGTTGCAATGAAAATTTACCATGTGTCCTGTACTACAATCATCACATCAAATATCACCTACAACTCAGTAAAATAAAAAAAACTACTTTTTTTCAAAAAAAAAAAAAAAAAAAGTGATTGTTGTTTTAGGGGCTAACAACCTATTGCTAACCTGGGCAAAAAAAGCGAATTTGTTTATTTATGTATAAGCAAGAATGCGAATAGCCGAGCGACTTAATGCAAAAAGCACATACCGGCTTGAAATGGCTCATATAGGCCTAATGTTGTACACGTCCAACCTTTACGGCTTACCACAAAAAGACATAAACCATCTGTATCTGCACAACTCAGATAATAACCAAAAGTCATTGAAAGATAATTTAGAGATAATGTCATGAATTTTGAATTTAAAATGCAGTTTCCAGTTTTTATTTGCTTAAAAACGTTCGTTTAAAAACTCTGCCAATAACCTCAGTTGCATCAAAAATGCATTATTGGCTACTTCATGCAAAAATTTGAAGAAATGGAAAAGGAAATGCAGGGAGAAGTTTGAAATATCTCAAACAGTTTTCAAAAATCCCTAAAAAATACCGTAATGTCACCAAAATTTGAAGACTTGAGATAGAAATCTCGGGTTAGATCGTGCAGAAATATCACCACAAACCACAAAAAAAAATGCCACACAGCATGGCTCGTAGTCAGAATATGGTCAGTAACGAAAATAAAATCCCATGAATTCCTAAATTAAATACCGCGAGTTTGAAAAAAAATAGCCATAAACTGGTTATAGAGTGTAATCTTGTGGCCTAGATGAAATTTTGATTTTTTTTAATATGAAGGAATTTTGAAAACACTTCGGTATGTGATATATTTAGGGTCATATCACGGTGTCAGTTTTTGTACTGCATGTCTATTAACAAATTTTTAACATGCATTTACCTATAATTAACTGTTTGCATTAAATTCGAAAATGTGAGCCCGAATCGACATATACTGTAAGTCTGTAAGCAAAAGGAAATTCTATGAAAGGAAAGGACGTGAAAGAACCTTCTACAATAAAGAACCGGTAGGCCTATCATTTTTCTGCCAAAATCTGAGCGAAAGCTGCTTTTAACATACATAGTAGGCCTGAGGGGGTGCGGGAGGATTCCTTGAGGATGCCCCTAAATATAACCTTTTATAGCTACGAGCATAACTTCAAATAAATAAAAAATTCTTTACAGTCGCGGTATTATACCGACAAGTGCAGTGGCGGGACCGATCTAGGCTACTCTAGTACACTACGGCTTAGCGTTCTGGCAAAACAGCTCTGAAGAAACGTCGCAGTGGTGACGGGCTGTTGGCGACACTGTGTTCGATTTGCCGTCTTGGAAATCGAACCTTAAACCTGTCGAACAGATAGCGATGTCTTGAGCGACAACGCCAACTGGTGCAAGTATAGCTTAATATAACCATATAAAACAAATGTACTTACCACCAAACACCAGTAGCTGCAGCTGTGATTGGTATGAGAAAGACTTGGAGAAGATATATCAATCGAAATATTTTTAAAAAAGTTAATTTTTGTTTGTGTACGGGAAAGAAATGGCTTAAATAACAAAAAGTTTGCGACAAAGTTTGTGCGGATGAAAACAACTTAAAAGAATCAAAGTGTGCGCGTTTCCGTGAAAAAGTGTCTTCATCTTCTTGTTCAACATTAGGATATTGTTTCTCATTGGTTGGTAAAGGTGAAAAAGAGGTTAATAAGGATAATCTTTGTTGTAGAGCAGCGTTTTCAGCGGAGAAATCTCGTTGTAATTCTTGCTTGCCTCGTTGATAATTCAGTTTATATATAGATGATGTATCTTGCAATGTGTTGAGGTCATATTCAGCAACTGATCCATAAGGATTTGTCAATGAAGTATCAAAATTTGTTTGCATTTTGAGGAGCAACGAACTCCTTACAACAGAAGACAGACAATTCGGCAAAATATCATTTATACCCGATGGACATTTGCAAGATTTGTCCACATTCATTGTTCTCAATGTTTGTCCTGATTGGACTCTTTTAGTCTTTTTCACCCGATCAAGATATTGGATTTTGAATAAGTTTAACAAAAAAATTAGGTCACAGCCTTACCAGCATTGACATTTGGCATGTAGCATGAGAACGGATCACCAACATGAAATAATATGCCAAAACACTACAGAATCTGAACAAATTGAATGCATAGAAATAAAAACGACTCTAGGAAGGCAGATTTTAGTGTTAATAATAAAGCAAGCATAAAAACGTAAGGTTTAACAATTAAAACCAATATTTAAAAAAAATTGAGGATTCGGAACTATACCTACGTATTCGGCCGTTCTACTAGTAGACTCAGATTCCACTCTCATCTACGCTCAGCTTAACTCACTTAATTCAGGAGCGATTTAACGATCTGAACGAGGCACAAATGACAAGTTGTTAATTCGTCAGTAATATCTGTACTTTGAAATTGAGAAGTGACCTACAATTTCCACCAAGCAGCATCCACCACCCAGTTCCAAACATTTGAAATAAGACCAATAATGCACCCCTAGCAAGTTCAAAATGTCCCTAAAACAAATCGCAAAATTTGTAAAATCGGAATGGCAAAACGCTACAATTACACGGAAAATCTAACCTATATCAAAAAGCTGCTTTTAGGACATGTGTATGCGCTCAATAGTTGGTCCAAAAGTCCAAAATTGACAGAGCATTGTCAAGGCGCAATGCATCTTAGTTGAAATCAAACGGAAACCGGTAATTATCTTTCTCGTTGTACGATAAAATTCGCGGTTCGTAGGCGATTAGCAGATGAGACGCTAGTGCGAGTCGAGATTGCTGAAATAATTAGCCATCGCTTCATTAAAACAACAAACAAAATGACAACTAACTAAAAATTTGAAAAAAATTGCTTCTAAACGAGATTGCTCTCATGTCCAAAAATCTTGTGACAAAATTTAACGTAAACTATCTTTGTAATTATGTTCTTACAACGTTTTTGTTGTTGTAACGAGAAAAATAACAAACATACACAAACAGGTCAAGTTTACAACAAAAAATCTTAAAAGCAAAACTTTTACGCATAAAAATAGAACAGAATTCTTTTCATATAAAAATATATAATTTGAAAAATAAATTAAATCAAATGCAACTCAATAAAAAATAAGCTAACAAAAGCAAAAAATCAATTCAACGTCTTATTTTGATAATCTTTATCAGAGCTGAAGATTGTTTCCTCAAGACTCGAAGAGTGGCAATTTAAATAACCTTGGACGGGTAAAAAACAATTATTGTATCAGTGAGCCCCTTGCATTATAGCTTTATTAAAAATGTTTATTTTTTAGTAATTATCAATTGTTTTAAACCATATATGTTTCTCATGTATTTGCTAAATAGCAATTTTTAAGCGGTTATATTTTACGTACTGTAACTTCACAAAATGCTCAAGATAGTTATGGAACCATTTTTTACTTTCTGTCACGTTAAGCTGAGCTTTTCGCTTTTCTTAATAATTCATTTTTTTTAGAAAACAAAATTTCAAGCCAAAACTGTTAACTTTTATAATTTTTAATACCCAAATTTTAACTCAAAATCAAGAATTACCAAATCGGAAGCAACTCTCGTTCATAAATGCCTCATTCATAAATCTTAACGTTACCAAAAATTAATCCTTCTGCGCTGTAAACCACAACTATAATGTACTTAATACAAGCTGTCATGGCTGTCCAATAAATATTAATAAATTACCTTAAAAAAAAGAAAATTTGATCTAACTAAATTCAAGTTTAAGACCTGATGTTTTTCTCCGCATGGATGTAGAATTACTGTAACTAAATTTCGTAAAATCTTATTGCAATCATTTTTTGTCATGCCCGACTAGCCGGTTTGATCGAAAATAATAAATTGATAGAGAGGGCCGGTGAGGCAGCTACGCTCATTGCCAAAGGCGTTAAACTGCAGGCAAAAAAAGTAAAGAAGTGACAACAGCGGCGCCCTACTTCTTACACCTCAGATAAGTTGAAACCCTCATAAAATTTTTTTAGAACTCCTAATCAATTAAAAGCATTTGACTTTGCAATTCTGACTTGACTCTTTCGATTTGTAAAAAACAAAGACCACGTGTTCGCTGTGGTTTGTTAAATGGTTAAGAACCACGCATACCCTAAACGGTACGTACCAAGAAAAATAGGAGCAGCGGTCATGCATTTTTTTGTATTTTATTAAGTAATGTTTTTGTTAACTGCAGCATGTTTAAACGTAATATCGTTTTTGTCGCTGTTACCTATTTTCCGGCCATTGCTTTCGTTTCCGGTTTTTGTTTGTGTCAGTTTGGTCGTTAAATGAAGTAAATAGCTACTATTATAAAGTGAAATAAAAATTCAAATTCTGATTTCGTATCCCTTAGAAAAATAGCTCTATGATTTTTCGACTTCTGTAATTGCCTACAGTTTTTGCTCAAACTTATAGATTTAAGCAAGTTATTTTTTAACGATAAAATTACCGAAGAAAGACAAACGTAACGACATCACCACCAACGTCATTATAACGTCATATGCAAATATAATTAACCGAAAAATAGTGCAACGGGCTCACTCAAGTCCCTTTCCAAGCGGTGCTTACCAGTATGCAGCTGCAAGGAAAAATTTTTTTAGCCATGATAGCATTGATATCCCACTAAACAAAATATAATGGCCTACATAAAACAAAGGCATAGTTTCAGAACAAACTCTGGACTTCTAGAACAGACGTTTTTCGAAAAACCCGATGAAACAAACCAATCTTTTTCCTGGCATGTTTAAACTTGCATTTCTCCAAAGAATTAAAAAATAATTAAAAATCGTACAAATCACATTTTCATTTTTTTACTAGCATAAAAACTTTTAGTAAAAAATAACAACTATCGACATCAAGTTTGTAATTGAGACGCGGTCTAGCATTGTTTGTTTTATATTATTACTCAACTTTGTTCAAGTTAAGTTTACGAGAAGGCAAACGTAAATACTTCATGACCACAAACAGTAAATGACCAGATAAAAGCCAGTTACCGATCGGCAAGTTTAACAACAAAAATTTTGTGATTCTGCATGGTAGCGACGCTTGATAATCGCATTAATATTCTTATAAGAACATGTTGCTTTAAAACGTATTAATAGTTTTCTGTTTGTAAAGGCTGCATAGATAAAAGTTAAGCTCTTCGTAAAGGTGGCTGATTTTATATCAACTGGCTACTTTGGAAGCACTGAAGTACCACTTGTTCCTTTCACACTACCGTACCGCTGACGACTTTTCACAACTTAAAGATAGTACAAATGATCTTCTGACGTCACTCAATCCATATAATGACGTACTTTAAGTCTCAATTTTCGTATTACGATTGCTGCAACAAAAGTTTGAATGCAAGGAAAAGTCTTAAACTTGTAGCAGTACAATACCTCCGTATATCCAGAGCAATGTCTTCAAGATCATATGTGTATTATACACAAGAGACTTCGACAAATTGCCGGCTATGCTACACTACTGTATATAACCGTAATTAATGAACACTAATTCTTTTCATAATGATGTAATTGCGTTTTTCTTTAGTTGGATAGAAAGCATTAACAGCGTTTGAAGACGTAATTGACAAGTAGTTAATTAAAAATAAACCCTCAGATATCCACATAACTGCTTCAAAAAATCTCATAAAAAAAGCGGACGGCGTGCAGTCGAAACTTGTAGTAGGTCTAAAAGACAGCCAGAGTTTTTCATCGGTTCACTTTATTTAAGCCAGTTGAAAAAACGGCCAAGTGACATTTTCACCTTGTCCACAATTTCAGGCGGGCTGAAAGCCCATGGAGTTTCTGCATCACAATTAAATTCAATGTCATAATTAATTTTTTGAATTGCGACATCAAAACCTTGATTGATATGTAGAAAACCTCTGGGCTTTTAGTTTTAACCCACTGAAACTAGACAAGGGGACAGAGTAATTGCATAGGCCTACCCGCCTCTCTCAATCAACTTTGAATATTTAGGTTTTCCATTTCGGATGATTTAGCCTGCAGAGAAAAACCGCTTTTAGAAATCGGTTTTCCATCCAGATTTAAAATATCGGACCCTCTCAGGTTCTGCTCAACTTCGCATGAACCTTCCTCAACAAAGGCAATGGTTTTATAAGTGCAATATAGAACAACAAATTCATAAATCTGGCTGATTAATGACGAATTTATAGGAATTAATAAGACAATTGCAAGAAGCGTGTTAAATGTTTTTGTTGTTTTGTTTCAAATTTTTTATTGTTCGATTATGACATCATTTTAAGTTAAGTCTACATAAAATGACTAATAGTATTTGAAAACTCGTAAATTTATTAACGTTTTTACCAGGGATGTAGTCGAGACTGCTTAGTACGAGACCGAGACCTTTTTATGTTTTCGAGACCGAGATCCGAAAATTTCGAGACCTTTTAGTCAAGACCGAGACGGAACAGTAGCGAGACCAAGACTCGAGACCTAATCGAAAACCAAAAAAAATTTTGAAAACGAAATTTTTTTATTGAACAGTGAACACTAAACGCAAAAATTACAATTAAACAGAGTTTTTGTTGCACTTCAAATAAACTAACATTGACAGCAAATCGGATGATAGCCTGGCCTGATGAGGCCAAAAAAGCAAACCACTTTGACCAAAAACTCGTTCTACCGGTGCAGAAGTGGCCAGCACTCACAAAACCTGAAACGCTAGAATTGAAAGTTCGGGAAACAGTATTGCATGCTCTTTCCAAAACTTGAAAAAAAGTTTCGAGACGCAATTTCTGCTTCGAGACCGAGATCCGAATTTTTCACCCAGTCTCGAGACCTTAAAATTTAGGTCTCGAGACCTCTATCCCTGGTTTTTACCGCACAGAGACTTTTTGAATGCATGAAAATTTATCAACAATTGATTTATCAGCAGGCAAAGCCCGAACTACAAATTTACAGGGCATTAAACAATAGGAACAGGGCATGCGTAGTTTCGTACGTATGAGAAGAAAAACGCTTTCCTCCGACGCGTCTCCACATCACTGTCGTCAGTAACTTCGCTTCCATATAGCTTTTATTTACGAGCTATTTCGAAACGTACTATATAGGGATGAGAGACAATGAGACACCTTAGCCTTAGCCTAACTCGAATTCTAACCTTTAGCCCTAAATCGAGTGGTAAGAGCGTCCGCCTTGGGAGCTGTAGACTGGAATTTGATTCGAGTCGGGTCAAACCATGACTTTAAAATTGGTATTCACAGCTTCCCTGCTTGACGCTCAGCATTAAAAGGGGCAATGTGGAGAACAAACCGGTAAGTTTACTAGTTGTGCCCTAGGGAAAGGCACTTAGCGGGATTCCCCCATCTTAGTGTGGTAGACAGATGGCTGGCAACTCCTAAACGAGCTCGTATAGCGCATTGCTCGCTTTCTCGAGATAGGAGGATAAATATGCAACAAAATAAAAGATAAAACCGAACTGTAAGTGCAACTATGTCTTCACACCAAGTAGGTGACGCCAAAAATACCCGTCTCGATCAAAATAAGCTTCTCGGTTAACTTATGCACTAAGATTATTTGCTGTAGTTGTCATGTGTGAACTTCTGTTCATCAGTATAACATTTTGCTTACTTTGTAACAACCTATGACCATGTTCTTGTGGCTGTGAAATAAGGTGTAATTTTCCATCTCATTTGAAATATCTCCTAAGCAAAATTGAAACAAGATTTCGCTCACGAAATCGAAACTGTTTGAAGCAAACGCAAAATAAAAACATATTTACTGTTCATCGCAAAAGTCTATTAATATAATGAAACGAAGGCGAAAACCACATGCCAAAATAACAAAACAAGAGTAAAATTGTAAAATATACGTCAGATATATCTAGATTAAAGCAGCCAAGCTGTAGAAGTCGTGCTATATCAATGCTTGCATTGCAGCTTGTACTATAAAAATGGATTCCAGGTAGGTACACAAAAATACCGCATATGTCTTTGAGAAAGCACAGTGGCGCAGACTGTACAAAGACAAACAAGCGACAGTGGACTAGTATTGATACTGAACTGATATGAGATCTAACCGGTACCACAACAGCATATGTAAGTAGGTACCACAACAGCATATGTAAGCAATAATTGAAATTTAGCAAGGTTTCAACACACAATAGAGTCAAAGACAGTAAAACTATGAAAATCACTAAGCTTTTCAGCAAAAGGAAGACCTTACTTAAAAAAAAAGTTAATATCGGAAACAAGGACAAATGCAGAAAGTTTTTAGGGGGTGGAAAGGCTTAAGAGTTAGAAAAAGCATATCTTGCAGGCTTGTATGTCTAAAAGTATCGAGGTACTATAATGCATGAATACAAGTTGCAACAATTAAAGAGGTGGGGGGGGGGCTAATTCTTTTTTTTGGCTTACTTCTGGATCCGCCAATACGAAAATAGTAAATACAAATCAAAAACCTAAAAGCATTCTATATTGCGTAGGTTTACATACAATTGGCAGCTGAAGTCAAACCGTACTGGTCACGAGAACTTCCAAATACAATTGAACTTAATTGGGTACAAAAACTAAAATAGCACTTCGGACCAAATTCACCAAAGTGTTCAAAAAAGCGGCAATTTTAGTAATGTTTATGTGAAATCAACCAAAATTCTATTTCAGTTCAAGGCTACTGACAAAGTAAAATTTGTTTTAGATATTCAGTGAACTGCTAACAGAAAGAAGTAACAGCCTGCCCTAGGATGTTATAATTACTGTATTTAAATAGTGTGGCACACACTTTTGACTCTTCTATTGTTGGCAGTGCATTGCGATCCCTGCGATAACAACAGCATGCATGCAACCATAAGCAAACTTTTTCAAAACAGATAACGACTTTTTTAATGCGTTTTTCTTACAGCGCCGATGAGATCTGAAGGACCAAAGCAGTATGCGCTGTATACGTAGAATTAACAGCAACATTTCTTTAAAAGTTTAACACGTGAAGAAAGCACAAAAAAGATATGTAGGTGAATAAATAATACGAACATGAAAAAATTACAGTTCGAAGGTACAGAAAAATTAGTAAATCTACTGACTTCTTACCGTTTTAAGCTACTGGCATCAATTATCGAGTCTACGGAGTACACTACTAGTCTACTTACTACAGATCAAAATAGGTAGCGAAAAAATGCCCCAACATTATTTTCAACCAAATAATAGTAAAAGCAGTTATAAACCGATTTTCATCTTTATAGGTAAGAATATAGCTAATTTAAAATCTACTGTGAAGGCAGCAGCAACAATTCTTTGATCTACATAAAAATGACTAGAATAGAGATGGTTTAATTACAAAATTAAGAGCCAATAATATTTGAAACATTTGAATTAGGGGTGGTAACGATTAATTTATTTTCAATAGTTAACTTTTAATAAATTAACAATTAATTAATAGTTATTTTCGATTAAATCAAAGCTTCTGCACTAATATTGATTGACAAATTTATTCTTCATGTACTTCAATTACAATTCAGTTAATATCCGGAAATGAAATAGGCCTTTTTTCTTTCAAATATTGTCAGATAACCAGCTACGCAAACAAACAAGCATATTAACACTATTTGGTTCAAGTGATGAGCGCGTCTTGTTAACAATGTAACCAGCAGAACTAAATAACCGTTCGCACGGAACTGAGGTAGCTGGTATGCAAAGTACAGTCTCGGCAAAGAATGCCAATTTCGGATATCGATATTCATTAAGTGAAAATTCCACACTATCCTTTGATGCTGAATGAGAAACAGGAAGCTATACTAGATTTTTAGTCTGTAGTCTGACCCGACTCGGAAATTAAATCTAGGTCTACCGCTTCAGAGGCAGACGCTCCATGCACCAGGCCAACTTACGTAGCTTATCAATATGTTGCATATTTTGCAAACTTACTCATTAACATATCATAGATAAATAATATAGGAGGTGCTCTCTTAAACTACCACACTATACTCTTATGCCTTTTCGTTCCATCTGACTCTGGTAAAACTGTACAGTGTACACTAATACAGGTTATCAACTTTGAAATTGCAACAAAAACTTATTTTTTCAGTGTTGTATCATTTTGGGCAACGTAACAGTGGCATTGTTATTGCGTCACAATTATATAAAGTATTGATTAACGACATGCGTAACTGCTCTGCATAATTGCGCTAAATCCAGAGTTGTATTCAATGTTTCGCTGTTCGCTGGATTCTCTTACATTATAATCAAGATGGGCTAAAAATTAAAGTTTAATCCGATTATTAGTTAAACAAAAATTTAACCGTTAAAGTAAATTAACGATTAATCGATTAATTAATCTTTAAATCCCGCAGCCCTAATTTGAATGTTTCGAGTCGTTTCGATTTCTACTTAAACCATTGTCAATCTTAATCAAACGGAATGTTACAGAAAAAATTATTAAAAAAGAATGAATGAATATTCTATTGGAATAAGACTGACAATGGCTTAAGTATAAATAGAAACGACTCGAAAAATCGAAATGTTTGAAATATTATTAGCTCTTATTTTTGCAATTGAAGTATTCCAAAATTCCATAAATTGTGATCAGAAATGGATTCATTCTATGGAATCATATCAAGCAAACACATAGGTAAAAACAAACAAACAAAAAAAAAGAATGAAAAAAAAACTAAAGGCGCGCTATCGATTTTTATATGACAGTAATCACGTTTCACTCAAAAAAATCAAAAGCAATAACAAAAATATTACCTTGAGAAATCCGTTTTGAATATAATCACAAGTCTGGCAATACATGAACCAAAACATACCATTCTGGTCAAACTTTTAAGCATCATTCGTTCAACTAAAGTGGCTAACACAACTAAAAGTAGTTGAGCTGAGTTTCGTTGGTTTTTCACAATTTCACGCACTGCTGCACATTGCTTAACAAATGCAGAAAAAGCTGCATTAAATTTATGACTAAGTTTGTTTGAAAGTGAATGCTATTTCTTATTAAAGGTGCATTTAATCCGGCAAAGCTGAGATTAAAAAACTTCGGTTCGATTATGTTTAAATTCTGAAGAACAATCTAAACTGCGATTACGCGTGCACGTACCATCTCATTTCCATAGCACCAATCAGAACTACGCTCAAATACGGATTGCCATTTCGCTAATCAGTTCTTTACCTAACACCTATTTCATCCACGCTGGGTGTAAACTGTTGATCTTGGCAATCTGAGCTAGGTAGAGTTCTGCTGCTACACGATGTAGAACCGCACATTAGTAGACGGAACCTATGATTTAGAAATACATGTCTCCACTGAACCACTGATGTTGGAGGAGTTCGGAGGCGGTTGGTCGAGCTTCTTTATCAACGAAAATTTTGTTGAGAAAATCCTGAGATAAAAAATCATAAGATATTCAAAGAACGCTTTGTTGATGTCAATTTTACTCATTAAATGATACTACTGTAAAGTAAACAAGTTACTTTCAAATTATATTGAACTGAAAATTCAACAGTTACTCAGGGTGACTGCGATCTGAGCTTACGCTCTTTGAACCAGCAGCTGCCGGGTATACATGTATGCCAAAATGCGATCGGCTCCAGCCAAGAATCGAACCTGCCATGTAGGATCTGTGACCTGCTCGGTGCCACCAGGCCATGCAGCTGACTATCGTGTAAAACGTTACTTAAAATCACTGAACGGTGAACGCACTTTAATAAAGTTAAAGAACAATACACACAGTGCCTCAGATAGCTACTATGATTTACTAAATAAATTTTTAGCTTAGGACTCACAAGATAGTTCCAACTGGCACTAATATTCAATAGAAATCTTGCATTACTTTTTGAATACAATCAAACTATTGCGGTAAAGTCTAACAACTGAGCAATTTCTCACCTTGTTCTTGTAAATTTCATTGGAATACTAGTTCATATGTCCACCTCACACTCTTTTTCTACATCTTTCAATAATCAGCTACTCTTCTGCCTTCAACGTTTCCTTTCTTCCTTATCTTTTCTTTTTCATTAAACCGATGAAATACTTCGTTCTTGCTATTGTGGTGAGAATGCCACTACTATTTTTAACTCTAACACAAAATCATCTTCAGTTTGCTGAAAAATGTTAAAAGCATTTGCTGCATAAAGATCAACAATAGCGCAGGTTGGTGCTCCCAACATTTACGTTAGTGCGAGTTTTTTTTTTTTCAGTCTGAAAAGGGGTCAGTCAGTCACGCATACATCCAGCAATAATAACTGTCAAGCACGTACTGAAGGCATTTCGATTAAGAATTCGCTTACTAACTTCAAAAATCACCAGAGTTACTTACTCTGGCATTAGGTGATACAGCGGTTGGAAGCTTTGGTTCTGTTCTTTGAGTTACTATTTTGAACAAAGCAGCCATAGCTTCATATTCGAACCACGGAGGCTTGGTGGTGAGCATTTCCACCACAGTGCAAGCCACAGCCCTGCAAAAGAGGAGAATATACTAAATTTTTTTCGTTTTTTGCTTTGCGCTTCTAAAAAAGATCACAAAATTGTCACGTAGAGATCTACAACAATCGTGTAACCGGCCAGTTAGCTCAGTTGTTAATCACATAGCTATCAGTGCGGAGATCTGGGGTTCGATTCCAGGGCCGGTCAGATCAATTACAGTGCCCAAAACGGCTCGCCACCGTTGCAACGTTTCATCGGAGCTGAGCTGCCCAGGCGCTAACGTGGAGATGGGCCTCGTCATTCTTTACACACTTCGGCGCAATATGACAAGTATCATGAAGATTTCATTTTGATTGGGACAATCCTGTGCTGATTTTAAAATAAATAATATTCACGACTGTCAACACGTTCACAGTTCGATTTTCCGTGGGCCAAAACCTGGAGGAATTTCGGCATCACAAATGCACTTTTGATGTCATTTTCTCTTTGACTATGGTGCTGAAAGATCATTTGAGATGCAGAAAGATCGAGGGTTCAATTCATGTCACAAATAGACACTAAACCAGGGGTGGGCAATTATTTCACACGAAGGGCCAGATTTGGAAAAACTGTTGAAGCCGCGGGCCGCACGCTGATTGGAAAACAAGGTGAAAACCTTTTTTTTGGAGATCACGGTCCACGTACGAATGTGATCTCCAAAATAAGAGGTTTTCACCTCGTTTTTTATTCCAATTTTGCATCGTTGAGGCTTATTTTTTGAAAATCACTGCCATCCATGATCTCTAAAGGAAAAAAAAGGTCTTCCGCTAAATTCACAGTGAGAATTTAAATTTGTGTAAGTGCCGGCGGGCCAGAATAAAAGGACCGGCGGGCCGGACTTGGCCCGCGGGCCGTAGTTTGCCCACGTCTGCACTAAACAGTAAAATATTTACCACACATCCGCTTTACGTCCAAAGCCTCTTCCTTCAATTACTTCAGGGCTCATCCAATATGGTGTGCCTGAAACACAGAAATGCATCAAGGGGAAATGGTTTGGTCACAACAGGACAAGTTTACAGTTCCAAATTGAGTATACTGAAACCAAATTAGCGAACACACCAACGACTCATCTTTAAATTTCTACTAGAGTTAAAACCACCTATTTGGTAATTGCTGAAAAATTTACTTTATAAACTGGCAGCAATCTTTTTCGATACAACTACGTTTTAAATCTTAGCACTCCGTTACGAGCAGTAGCCGTTGATTGTCAAATTTTTTTTCACGATCTTCTCAAAAATCTGAGACAATCTTATAAACGCTTCAAGAACTTTGAAATCCGCATAAATCTGGAAACAACATCTTATTGGTGCTCGACCTGATGCAAAGATATATAATTTGGCCTAAATGAAAATTACAAACCAGCATCAAAGATTTTCCATGATTCAAAGCCTTAGTATTTGACCATGCATTATTCACATTTGAATATTCCTGCTACTAATTTTACAACAAGATATTAATTCAAATATCGAAAAAAGGCTCAAAAGAATAAGGTAACGGGTCAAAACACACTAACGATTCTGTCTAACAAACTACTCACCAATCACAGTCAGTCCCGTGGATGTAACAATGGTATGTAAACGCTTAGCAACACCAAAGTCGCCTAAAAACACATCATTTGTGCAAAAAAAAGCTTTATAAAGATTCAAAAACATCTTCACTTCGCTAAATCCACAATAAATAAGCCTTTACAAATCTACTTGTTCAGAGGTTTTAATCACAACAATGCAGTTCGTCACTACTCATACTTTTTGGTACAAAGAAGAAGTGGGTTTTCAAATGATTATAATAGAGCTATTTGATGATTTCAGCAAAGTCGATTTTAATTTTTGCAAGAGTATCCGGACTAAAAAGTTATTATTTTACACCGAAATCGAACACCGCTACAAAATTTAATCGTAAGTCATTATTACAGTGGGCAATCTAAAAAACTATAAAAATTTGATTACAATATCTTCTTTTTTTTGAACTATGCGTTTTAAAAAATAACTAATACCAGACATCGTGGAATCATCACATTACACTCACCAAGTTTAATATTTCCTGACGAATCACGAAGCACATTAGCACCTTTAATATCTCTGTGTACGATTGGATATTGGTGAAGATACACAAGACCTTCAAGGATTTGTCTGGTGTATTTGCAGGCTACAGCTTCCGTGAGAGCTCCATACGCTTTGATTTCATCCCTAACTGACCTCTGCAATAGTAAACTTTGAAGTGGTTGTGGTTAAGACGGAAAAAACATTTTCAACTTCTTTAAAATAATGAAAAAGATGCTGCTTGCAACTTCAGTGTTAGCAAAACAATAACAGCGGCTTCGCATAAATAGCTCAACTAACATCAAAATCTTCATTATACTCGCGTAATTACACCGAAGCGTGTTACGAATAACGGGCTCACCTTCGAAGAACGTCGCAGCGTTTAACAACCCGGGATTCGAACCCCAGACCTCCCTTATCGATAGCAATGTCTCAACAACTGAGCTAACCGACCGGTTTACAACTAAACCAATTGACAAAAACAAAATAAATTTGAAGCAACGAGTTTGTAACGTACCAAATTCACATGCCAGGATGTAAGCGTGGTTATTAGGGTGTATCGTTTTTTCACCATTTTTGAAATTAAAAATGCTTTGGGTCGCATGTGATAGAGTTTTGAGCACTGATTCCAAAATTGAAAACAAAAAAAATTGATATGACGTCATTTAGGGGGCAGGCCGCGCTGTAAGCTTTTTTCGGGGGGATTTCCCTAACTCGAGAACGGAAGAAGATAGCGCTTCGATATTGGTGTCAAAATGCGCAGAATTGTTGATTTCCTATACCCTTCTAAGAGACTCCGTAGCTCTAACTTTATCCAAAAACAAGTTATTTTGAAAAAACAAATTTTGCGTTATTTCTGACTTCAATAATTAATTTATAACTTAAAATAACGCAAAATTTAATTTTTCAAAATAACTTGTTTTTGGATAAAGTTAGAGCTACGGAGTCTCTTAGAAGGGTATAGGAAATCAACAATTCTGCGCATTTTGATACCAATATCGAAGCGTTATCTTCTTCCGTTCTCGAGTTAGGGAAATCCCCCGAAAAAAGCTTACAGCGCGGCCTGCCCCAAAATGACGTCATTTCAATTTTTTTTCAATTTTGGAATTAGTGCTCAAAACTCTATCACATGCGACCCCAAGCATTTTTAATTTTAAAAATGGTGAAAAAACGAAACACTCTAGTGGTTATTCATACAAACTCTCAATTAATTACTGATAGAAGCTCTCAATTAATTACTGATAGAAGGTTGATAAGTAACTAACAAATTCTCAGCAGTCGCAGAAACTGCAATTTGAAAATTACCCCAGGCATGTATTCCATGAACATGGACAAGTAATTATCATCTTGTACCGAGCCATAATACCGGACGACTCGTTCGTGATGCAAATTTCTTAGTAGCTCGATTTCAGTCTGAAGAGCTTTGATTTCCTGAAAGATCGTAAGGTTAAAGGTTAATATGGGTCAAATCAATTATGCCATTAACAGCTTTTTGCTTGGTAAAAGTCAATCAAGATTTATGTACAAAAGTTAACGCAATAATTGAAAATTAGAGTTTACCGGAGATAACTCGTTGAATGTTACAAAGCTTTGCTTGTAGAAGCATCAGGCGATTAAGAAAAACAGGTTGTTAGTTGAAAATTACCACGAACTGCAAGCGGTTGCAGCATATCTGATCTTCAATGTGCCACATCAACAAAAAATTAAAGACTATCAAAGTTATTTAGACAAAAATAGCAAATAAATGTTACACAATAAATCACTAATAAGAGTATATTTCAAAGCTCCCAACAAGGCTGTTTCGCCGTGAGGCTCTTCAGGGGGGATGCTAACAATATAAAAACGAAATCTTATTCAAAATGAACTGAGCTCTCTTAAACACCATTGAGCTCTGTACGGAACAACGGCCAAATCTCATCACATAATAAATGTTCTAGATATGCAGATTAAAGAATAGGCTTTAGTAGAAATGTCTGGTTTGGCAATCAGCAATACCAGCATGACAAACTAAAAGCAAGCATTCTTAAGATCAGGGGTGGGCAAAGTTTCTAATTCAAGAGCCACATGCGGTAATACTGAACTAATGGAGAGCAACAATCTCTGCTTGGAGTGTTACTACAAGTACAACGAGCAAAACAATTAAATATATATAAAGAAATAAAACGATACACGATATTATCAGCATAAACTCTATTCAATAGTTTACTGAGACATCACGTCTTACTATCCTACTTCAATAGCAGCACCATATTGCTGTCTCCAGGAGTTGATCCAGAAAATTTTGGTGGGGGGATGCAGTTTTGAATTAAGTTGAATTTTAACGAAATACGACCGGCCGGTTGGCGTGATGGTTCAAACACATTGCCATCGGCGCGAAAGTCTTGGGTTCGATTTCCGGGCCTCAAATCGGCCAACGGCTCGCCACCGCTGCAACGTTTGTGAGTTACCCAGGCGCTAAGCAACGGAGATAGACCCCTCATTACACGCTTCTGCGTAAAACTGCAAGTATGATTAAAATTTGATTTATTTTGTTCCCTTAATACAAAGATGTCTTAAGCACTTTGAAAATGTTTCAGGGAGAGGGCACCAGAGTTTGACACTTTTAAGTGAATTTTTTCGACAGAATTAATTTGAAGAAAATCGAGGAAGAAAAACGGCTCTAGGGGGGTCTGGTGGCATTTCCCCCCCCAAGAATTTTTGAAAATTTACGTATTGCAATGGCCATCTTAGTGCTGTTTGAACAATGTTTAGGACAACTTTGTATGTTTTGCCCCTAATTCTGATGTGCTTCACCACATATGATTCATATTGTTCGCACATTTTTGATTTATGCGTGCTTGATGGCGTAAAACTTATTGTTAACGAAGAGGTTAGACATTATGGAAAAATTGTATTCATTAACAACATTCTTGAAAATGGCTGGTGAGGGGATACATCCCCACATCCTTTTCCTTCCCGGATACGCCCCTGACTGTCTATACGTTTAAGAATGGGTAATTTTTCAACCTTAGAACGCAGGAAAGAAAACAGTCGCGGGCGCAATCGCATGTTTCGAAGTCAAGTGACTTCATCATCAGTGTGAAGAGGAGTCTGGACAGTGCGAGAAATCGCGTGACCCTAGTTTTGGGCTGACTCAGCAATTTAAGCGTACTAAACGATTACGCCAAACTCAACTTCTCTCAAATTAAGCAGATTAAAATTATCAAAACGACAAAAAATTGTCAAATAAAATTAGCCCCCTACTACTGCCTGGACTCGAGTTTCGCTTTACACCAAAGTTTATCAGCAGGGGTGATCTGAACACCGAAACATGCAGCTGTTAAAATCAGTTAGCTTTGAAACTAGCTAATTGTGAGGAAACAAAACACATCAATAACAATTTGCTTCAGTTCTGAGAAAACGATACGCGTGAATAACAGTTCGTACAGTGCAAAAATGCAATATTATGACTGTTTAAAAGAAGAGCCCCAAATCAAAGGCCGGCGAGCCGCACTTTGCCCACCGTTGCTTAAGATTCTTAAAATGACAACAGGCCTACTATATCCAGAGTTTTTAAAGCACCTACTTTATTCATATCTTGATTGCCGCCGTGCACTTCGACTTGCTTCATAGCTAGTTCTCTTCCCGTATCCTGATCATAAACAAGAAAGACTTTACCGAATCCTCCTTGACCCAGCAGTTTCCCTTGCTTCCAGTTTACAGGAGGTTTTGTAGCTGTGATACAAAATCAGACATTTTCATCACAACTTGGTCAAAATAACCCAAATTGAAGATTTTTAGCGAACTATAAATGAGATTTACCATCAATTATTGCGCAAAAATGTGGTCCTTATGCGGTAAAATAATGCTTCTTTAAGCGAAACGAAGAGGTTATTTTCATAAGGCAAAGAGTGAATCGTGATGTTGTCATATCGAAACTGACTGCTAGACTATCCGAAATTCTGAATAATAGGTAATGACGTTTCATTTAGTATTTCTACCGCCAAAAGATTGCCCCACCATAAAATTGCAAAATTCATCCGTCAAGAAGGTTAATGAAAACATATAAATACGAATTACCAGAAACTTTTGTTCACCTGCATCATTTCCCAAATAGCTACTAACAAATTGTAACATCTAAGACGGCCGAGCGGACAGAGAGTCTGCCTCTACAGCTGCAGACTCGGACCAAACCAGAGACAATAAAATTGGTATCCACAGCTCTTCTACTTGACGCTGAGCATTAATGGAAGATTGTGAAAAGCAAGCCGACATGTTTACACGTCGTGATGCTGCAAAAGGCACTTAGCGGGATTCTACTGTCTCAGATGATAAACAGACGGCCAGTAAACCCTAAGCAAATTCGTTGCAGCGTTTTGACTGCTTTCTCGTGACAGAAAAAATATGCAACTAAAATATAAAAACAAGCTAAAATATAAAAACAAAACAAGTTTAAAATATAAAAACGACTTACGCCCAGCGAACAATTGCTGATTTGTGATCAAACTTTTACCGACAGTGACGTCACTTGAGCTGCGTTTGTGCCTTCGGATTGGAGTGGAAGAAGCTGTGACAAAAAGTGTTAGTGCACCTTGCAAAAAAAAAATTACAGAGGTAGTCATAAAAGAAAAAAAAGCAAACTATCTTGTGCTGATTACTTTTCGAGCAGTCACATACCGGTATAGTAATTTTGTCAACACATGGCAATAGTTCTTCTCAAACTTTGCAGTCATTTCATGATTGAGGTCAACTTATTTATAATGAAAATGAATTATGAAAAAGTTACCATTATTGCAATAGTTTTTGTTTTCTTCCCTTTATTACTCTATCACGCTCGGAAAGAAAACCTTTCCAAACAAACACAATTAATAAGGGGAAAATCCAACAAAAAATACCAGATTATACAACTCTCCAAAACACAATTTGACGAATGGCTGCATTAACAGTTGTATTGGCTGTATTTATAAACCTTGATGTTTTTGGCGAATGAACAAAAGCATAATTCTACATATTGTATAGCTTACCTGCCAATACTGGAGCACTGGCATTGTGCGGCCCATCCATTTCTAAACCGCTACTGCAACTACTGAAGTTAGACGACCTAAAACCATAACACTTAAATGCCGCGAGTAGTATAGTCAGATATAACAATTTCAAATAGGCATGGCTTTTTTGTATGAAACTCGTTCCAGCCATTAACAGTGCAACTGAATCTTCGCCTCAAAAATTTACATGAAACTGCCCACTCAAATGAACTGCCTACTTTTTTTACACCACCTCATTTTTTACTATTTTCAGTCATTGCAACCACCAGTTAAGATTGTAATACACATTAGTCGCGCCGGAATTTGGCACAATTGAATCGTAGTTCATCGAATTGAAACAATTCGTTGCAAGTAACGATAAAAATGTAGGGCGAACGCATTGCTGTACGAACCAAAATTAAATACTATACCTAGCGGCGTAGCAAGCCAGAAATTCGTGAGGGGAGGAAAAAACAATACTAGCAACCGGTCGAGCTCTAAAAGGCCTTGTGGCAATAAACTGTCCCCTGTGTTGCATCCCTCGGATCAAGACAAACACAAATCTCCACATTAACACTGGTAATTGAAATATTTAGGGAGGCACCTTTTGCTCTCCCGTGTTTAAGCCCTTGACTATACCGTACATGTTTGATGGGGGGAAATCGGAAACGCACGGGAAGTTTCGGACACTTTGCAATGGAGGACGAATACGAGGAAATGATTTTGAGTCTAAAACGAAAAACGGTTTAACTGACTTCATATTATACAACATTATCCCAGTTCAAATAATTACTATGATATTTTTTTTCTGCCCCAGGAATAGACTGTGAATGTAATCTCCGAGGGAAACTCCCTCCACTAGATTCAGTGATTCCCCATCGGTTATCTTCTTCTGAGTACCCAAGTGCTTGGCGGAATGGATCTCTGTAAAAAAAAATCAAATGCCAAACCTTCATTATAATCGCAGTGTTACGTCTAGGCGTGTAACGAATAGCGGGGCAATCTCCGCGGTTTAGCGCAAGGGCAACACAGCTCCGAAGAAACGACGCCATGGATGGCGACACTATGTGCAAAAAAACATTCGCCGAAAAAAGTTGCAACTTGGCTGTGTAACGTGCCAATCCGCAGAAAACCTTAATACGCCGGTAAAAACGTAATTGACAGAGGCATAACCAATCTTGGTCCACTAACAAGTACAGTGTTGCAGCACAAAACAGAATCACCTGAAGAAGCACGAGCAAATGAAACTAGTCGCTTACAGTGTTATGTCGCCGAGTTTATTGCAAGAAAAATTTTTAACGTCAACAAGGCTAGAACCGATACAAAAGCAGAAATACATTAACAAAAAACAGTTACGCTGGTGGGAAAATTTGCAGTTTTATACAATTGGTCTTCAAGTCGTCATGAGTTTCACGAATTAGGGATAATTTTTTTACCGTTTCATCGACAATCCGTTTTAAAAATTTGTTCTGGACGAGCGGTCGTTTGTTACTCATGTCCTTTTTACCAATCAAAATTCTTCTCACGTGCAAAGTAAACTAGAACTTTATGCTTGTCAGGAGTACCCAGCAAGACCTTAAGATGTTTTGCATTTGTAAAATAACAATCTGTAACTTTAAATGTACATTCAATAAAACCACAATACAAAAACACTACACACATCACAGAACGCATAGAAACAAAGTTTACCATTATACCTAAACCAGGGATGTACAACACATGGCGCGCGTGCCCAATGTGGCACGCCATGAGCTCTATCGTGGCACGCGAACAGTTTGATAAAAAGTAATTTCTGCAGTAAGAAATCATACTTGCTCAGGATTATATCGAAATAAACTTAAATCACAATGATATGTGTCTGTAAATACTTCTTTGTCATTTTATATTCTACCGTGATTTTGAAGTTGGTGTGATCGATTATTATACAGGGTGTCACAAAAAAGAAACGTTCATCATCTAAGCTTGAATAACTCCAAAATTAAAGACCTATTTTTTTGATTTTTTAGAGATGCTAAATAAAATTATTGTTCTAAAAGTATACTAAATTTGTCCTTCGAAATGCCATGGGTTACTGAAAAAAAGGCATTCATAATTGAGGCATACTTTCGCCATAAGTCTATCCATGCAGCTCAATTGCAATTCAAAAAACGGTTCGGTAATCATGCATTTTTTGTCCACGCAACGATCTATAGATGGGTCAACAAGTTCAGAACTCATCAAACTCTGCAAAACCTCAATTGTAAAAATACTAACAGATAATCACACTCTAGACAACCAAAATTGTTCACGTCACCACACAACGTTGCCGCTTCCGAAGACTCTGTTGTCCGCAGACCGCAGCCCAAGCAAGTCTGTACTTAGACGAAGTCAGGAGCTTAGAATCAACCGGAAGACTGTGCGTAGACTTCTTATCGCAGATCTCAATCATTGGAGTGGCTACAGCAAGGCTTTCCTGACCGGCTGATCAGTTGCAGATGTGACCCAGAAAGGTTTCCGCATTCGCCAGACTTAATCCCCCAGATTTTATCTGTGGGGATACCTTATAAGCACAGGGTGTATGGCAACAACCCTCAGGCAATTCCTGACGTGAAGGCAGCAATCAAAGCAGGAACAAGAGCGATCACAAAAGAGGAATGCGGGAGGGTCATTGAGAACTTTGCCTATTAGATCCACGTGTGCCTGCTGTGACGAGGAGCTCATTTCGAGCACATTTTTGAGCTAAGTGAAACAAAGACTTTTTGAACTGGTACAGACTTGAAACCTAGGAGATGTTTGCTACACAGGCTTTACCTCACGCAACCAAAATTTCTTGTCAATTGAACTAAAATTTTAGAAGTTAATCGATTTTTGGTGATGAACGTTTTTTTTGTGTCACCCTGTATGTATTTAACGGTAGCCTATGCAATACCAACAATTACTCGAAAGTGACGTGGCACGCGACAAGATTATTTCGAATACTCTGGCACGTATCCTCAATTGAGTTGTGCACCTCTGATCCAAACTTCAAAAACTTTGAAAGTGTAAAAACTTACGATGTCATTGCAGGACTAGACAGGTCGCTATTCAACGACGTACGACTGCCGAGTCGTATTGGCGATTGATAGAGCTGTAACGTAAATAAAAAAAAACTCAAGTTATTTTCAAATTAATGAACAGAGAATTCCACAGTGCAATTAGGGAGACTGTGAAGTGAGCTTGCACTCTTCGAGATAGCAGCCATCCAAAACATACGTCAAATACGATCAGCTCTGGCCATGAATCAACCCGTCACCAAAGATCTGCAATCTGGACGCGGTATCCTAAGTCACGTCGCTAACACAGATTTTGAAAGTTTGAGACGCAAACTCGCGTAGATCTTATCTACTGACATAGAAAGTTTATGTTACGTAAATGCTCATTTACAGTAATATTGTTAAATATTTAATATAAACTTCGAACGAGATATGAATGGATCAGTATTGCTAGTATAGTCTTGTCTTGTAAACGAAAAAGTATTTAAAGCTTCGAAGTATAAAGTAACATACGAAAAATCGTGACATGTCAATCACTTTATTTATGTCAAAAAATTCCCATCTCTGCTTCGTCATGTAACCGGTAAATTACAAACACCGAATCTGGCCAAGAAAATTGTGTTCATTAATCGAGAAATCACAAGATTTCAGGGTTGATTAGTAAACATTAGAACTAATCGTTTGTTCGAAACATGTTGTTCAAAAATAGTCTTAGGCGCGAAATTAAAAAAAAAGAGAAAGAGAAATTTCGGGAAACTTTTTCTAATTTGTTTTCACAAAGTGTTAACTAGATTAATGACTTTTGGCCAAATGCAAATTAAAGTGTTCGAGATTTTGGTGTAAATGGAAATGCTACTTTGTAAACCACCGGAAACTTTGGAAGAAATTTTACTAAAATTTATGCATGGCCAAATTCGCACCAGAAAAAACCTTAGAGGGGAACAGTAAGCAGTGTTCCATGCAATTGAATACTCACGGGAATGTCCGGTATGAATTCTCCTTCACTATTCAGAGACGTTCTCGATAAATGTCGTTCTATTTCTCGTACATCTACAGTACCAGGAGGAGGAGAAAATCGCTTCAATTTTGGTTCGGAAGTATTTTTCTAAAAGAGCACACATTTATAGGTAACCAACATATGAAAAAAAAGCACGAATATTTCAAAGTCTACAAAACATTTTTCCTTTGTTCTACTACCATTGCTCAACCAAACCACCGACTTATTCTATTCTACTATCATTCATGAGAAAGGTGCACTCGCTAAAAATGAAAACCTGTAGTATCGACCCCAGGACTCCAAGAATAGCAGTATGACTAGCAGTTCAGACCATTAGTAACTTCACTACCTTGGTCATTCAAGCAAACTAAACTAAAAAATGAGGTAATTGTCAATGCGCAGAAACGATGGCTGCGTATTACAACAGTTAAAAGTTGGATTAAACTGGAAAAAGCTTGCTTTTTGTAAATTTTTCGGGATTCGATATTGTTGCTTTAGATGTCTGCAACTTCGTTACCAGCAGCTTTAAATCAAACTTTCATTCAGCACAGCAAAGCTCTTTCTAAATTCTGATGAACTTACTGACGATTAAATTAACATTGATGAGCTTGGGAGGTTTCAAGCCATTAAGTTTTGCTACGAATCTAAAATCTTTAACACAATTTGCTATTTAAAAACTTGTAGAAATCATAAAGTTGTTGAAACTCACATAATATTTGATACCGGTAAAATTAGACGATGTTGGCGTATGATCGTCTTCTGAAGAGGCTTGCAAAGCGTCACTGTCGCTACTTCGAATGCCGGAATCATATGATGAAACATGCTAAAACAAAATGAACTAGCATACGTGGTGAAGTAACGAGATATAATTGCAAAAATTGCACACACCAATGAATGTGTTTGCACAAAAAATGCTCAAAAAGCGATTCCTGAAGAAGCGAGAAGTGTAAAACCGCACAGAAAACAAATGCGTAAAGATACTGGAATATTATAATCAAGATGACAACCAATGTATAGCAAACCAATAAGATTTGAAAGCATCACTGGATCATAAGCTGCCGCGTAAGAAACAAGTAGGTAGGTAGGTACGTTTTCATTGTCGGTCAAAAAAAAAAAAAAAAAATCGCGCTACACGGATCTCATAAAACACAACTAAAAGCATGACGAGGAGGAGTGGAAGACCAAGAGAATCGTTAAAATTAGACGACGCGGCCGCGGAGTCTGCTCTTCCTCAACCAACAGAGCTTTACTATTCTTCTTGGGGCAGTGTAAACATACTGGCTTACCTGGTCACGCAAGTATATTCTGAGGCAACTAATGTGCGCACTTCTTTCGACCAAATCAACAACTTGATCCACATCTACTTGATTTTCAATAGGAATGAGTAACTAAAAACACAGAAGTCATTTCAACTTAAGTAAAACGTCTGCATGTAAAGCTATAGACCAGAAGCTTGATTCCGAGTCAAGTCAAACCTCAGACAGATTATGCCTCTTGAAAAAGAAAAAAAATGTCCTGGTCATGCGTAACTTCAACATATTTACAAATAGAGTTGTAAATTGTAGCATTATACCTCATTCTTAGCTCCTGCAGCAAACAACATAGAAAATGAGCTTCCATAGAATTCCTTTACTTTATGTTGCAATTCAGTAAAAATTACAGGTCGAAGCAATTGCGACGCTCGGATTTCATTTCTATATTCAAACTTTACGCGAATTATCTGAAAAAAAATACATATTTAAGTTACCATGTCTTCTAAATAACCACGGATTTATATACCGATATATTTATTCACTTACAGTATGTAGCTACAGCATGAATTTTTAAGGTATTTGCGGACTCGAATGGAGTTTTTGAAATTAGGAAAAATTATGAAAACAGCATAATTTTTGTTTTTGGTCCCTACACGCTTATTTCAGACGCAGACAAATATTTTCCTTTAAAAACAATCTGCTTTACTAAACGACAACATTTTCCGTTTTACCTGCATTATTACAATATTTTCTGTTTTACCTGGTTTTGACTAGGTCTTTTCGCTTCTTTTTGTAATTCTGATAAGTCATTGAAAATTGAGTCCAAAGGATCATCGAAGGAATTCATGGCTGCATTTTTGCAATAACCAATAGCATCAAATACGACACTACTATATGACACTAAAAATAAAATTGCCACTTGTACACTACACTACAGTCAGAACCACCAAAAATTTACCTAAGGCGTAACACAAATAAATTTTACACATAAAATAGAAGCAGCGAGCACCGAAAGAAATCAATACAATACTTTGGTCTATGCACCAATGATTAACTTAAAAAAATGCACATTAACCAATCAAATTTTGTAGAATCTGTTATATGATATCCTAGAGTATATCCAAGGTAGAGGTTACGTTCAACCGCAGATAGGCAATTAATAATGTATACTGCAACTGTTAAACAGCAGAGGACATTAAATTGACGTATGCATCAAGCAAATGGTCCAACGATATTATAACACGTTAGCAAGCCAAGAAAAATTTTCTAAATGCGCAACCGCTTATTTTACAAAACCTGTCACAATTTTCAAAAGACGGACAACCATGATTATAAATTTTTCAGCTCAGTTTTTGTTCAAGCAAAATACAATAATAAATGAAGCGTGTAGGTAATGAAACAGTCAATAAAATCATTCACTAATAAATAACACAAACAGATAAAGTAATTGGCATTTTCTCTGTAGAAAAATATACACATTACACAATTAAAGCACACATAAAACTGGGTTTCTTCATACCGTGGTAATCACATACAACAACATAATACACACAGAACATACCATGCACTTGAAATTTTACTAAACAAACTTTATCTATGTGGAAAAGCTATGCACTGTAAACTTTTTGATTAATGCATAGATAGGATTATGTATACCTGTGTTGCTGATCAATACTGTCATAATCTTAAGAACAAGTTTAGTAACATAGGGTACTAAGGTAACCAGTCGAACGGTGGATGTAGTTGTACATTCTGTAAGCAATTGATGTTTTTACAAAGCTGTAAATTTTAAAGATCTTTCAGATTGAATTTTGTCACAAAAGGTTCCTAGCTTAAAAAGTTGAAAAGTACGAAGGAACATTAATATCATTCTTGTAAGCACATCTACTGTGACCTACTAACCACTAGTGATGAACTAATCTGATGTATGGAAAAGTGAAGCAACTTAATGAAACGGTATCAAATCCTCATTATACTCGCCATATTACGACCAAGAATGTAACAAGTGGCGGGGGCCCATCTTTACTTTGCGGTTTTGTTCCTGTGCAACACAGCTCTGAAAAAACGTCACAGCAGTGGCGAGTCGTTGGAGGCGCTGTATCAGAGTTGACCAGAGCTGGAATTGAACCCACATTGCTAGTGCTGATAGCGATGCCTTCAACTACTACAATAACCGGCCTACCTACTATATTCGCTCAATTACAAGTAAAAGCGATATCACAGGAGTAAAATGAGCAGTTAAGTTCCTCTGATGATTACACTGCACAGTGCATTGAGGTAGCGTCGAATATACAAAATTCCCTAAAACGCAAAACTGTTTTTCTTGTTTTATACACACTGGATAACAGTACCACTTACAATCATGAAAATAAGAATGCCACCAAAATTTGTACCCCAAAGTGCTATTACCGACTGGAGCGCGGGGCAGGACTATTCGCAGTGACCGATTCGACGTGAGACGATGAGGCGCGACCACCTCGTCGTTGGGACGACTCGATGTTAGGGTTAGGGTAGCTTAATACTTGGGTGATACAAGGGTTAGAGGAGCTTAATACTTTTGTCGAATCATCTCAAAACGTCTCAAAGTCGAGTCGTCCCAACGACAAGTCGGTCTCGTCGAGTCGTCTCAAGTCGAATCGGTCACGCCGAATAGTCGCGTACTGCTTGAGATAGGGCAGCAACGTGATATCTTGTACTTGGCCAGTTTTATTTTCCTATTCATAGACACAAAAATTTGCTATATTTACTCACATTATAATCGGTGTCACGCTGCCGCCTATTACTAAAAGCACCTTCATACAGCAATTAACTTACAACAATTATACAGCTTATGTTTATCAGCACATTGGTCAATAATTGGCAGAAATAGTTGCAGTAACTAATTGCTAAAATGTGTTCGACCAACCGCAAACATTTGGTTAAAATGGTATTTGGTCAAATACCTAAAAAGATAATAGTTTTGTAAGGGTTTATTTCAAACTCATACGGTATTTGAACTCATAAACAAATAAACTAACGATAGCAAAGCTTCACTCCAAAATCTTATTGTATGATTATGCGGAAATGATGCTCAAACTCACAACGACCAAGCAAAATTTCATATGCGGCACCTTTGAAACTCATGGTTAGTAACTTACACCATTTTTAAAATTAATGCCAGCAATAGCAAAAAAGCTGGTTGTAAAAGCAGAATAAAACTACAAGTACTTCATTGAAACTACTGCAAGATAACAGCGATATTCTTTTTATATCTTCATTTCAAGTACATATCGTTTCATGTTGTACATGAATTTTCAACAATAGCTTATTAATAAAAAATACTAACTGGAATAATGCATATATATAACGATTTTTAATAAAAGATCCCATTGGAAAAACGTTATACCAGTAAAATGTTTTCTAGGAAGTATATCAGTCATACTATAGGTTTACCAGTGCCCCAAATAACAAAAACTGCTACTCCCACAACATTTACAGCTGACATGGCAAAAAATACTGCAGACCAACTATTAGTTACATTCAATATGTAGCCAGTACAATATACACCAACAAAACCTGGAACAGCACCAAATGCATTCATGACACCAAAAACAGATCCGGCATACTTTGGAGCAATATCTTGTGGGTTTACTAGAACTCCACTGTGATGAAATGTTAAAACAGATACAGCAATGCCAGCACACAAAACTGCACCTGCAAAACTACTACAATAAGGCATTAGGGAAGCAAAAACACTACATCCCACCATTGCTATAACTTGCATTGTTTTTCTGGTAAAACCAACGTCAAACTTTGCTTTTATGAGTTTGTCACTTAGCCAACCACCTAGCACGCTTGTTGGTATAGACATAGCCCAAGGCACAACATTATAAATCCATCCTCGTTCTTCAGGATAAAAATCATGAAAAAATGAGGGAAGCCAAGACAACATTATGTAAAAACAATTGTTCATGCAGATGTGCGCAACTATAAGCGACCATACAGGTGATTTTGAAAATATGACATACCAAGGAACGTTGGAAGAATAAGGAATAGCAGCTGGGTAAAAATAAACCATACTGTCCAAAGATATGACTTTATTCTTTGGTTTTTGAATGACTGAAAACAAGGAATATGCACTGATTAAAGCTGTTGCACCAATGATATAAAACACTACTTCCCAGCCTCGATATTCAAGTATCAATGAACCCACCCCACCACATAATAGAGTTCCAAAATTAGCAGCAGAAGTAATGATACCAGTTGGCAAAGATCTTTCAGATTCTGGAATTTTTTTAGCAATGAGACTCATCATTGAAGGATAATGCACACCCTGACTGATGCCCAACAAAACTCTCGAAAGGGTCAATGCACCTAGAGCACTCATAAAATCAACTTGAATTTGAGCAATACGTGGGGTTAGAAGTGTTAGCACACCCCAAATGCTTACTGAGAAACACAAAACTTTGTCGCCCCCCACTTTATCTGCCATATAGCCTCCAATCACTTGAGTGGTAACATAACCCCAGAAAAATGTTCCCATTGCAACACCAAGATCAGCTTTGTTCCAGCCAAATTTCTTAGACATGGCAATTGCACAAACAGGCATGGCAACACGAGCAGCAAACAATATTGCAGTTAAAGAAAAGAGTCTAATGACCCACTGAAATTTCTCATCTTTAGACCAAACGTTGTTTTCTACTTTAGTTTGGTGGTGGGAAGACAATTTGCGAAAGGAAGTTCTATCAAATGTGTTCATCACAATAGATTAATAAAAAGCACTCATCATAACCAATGAGTATTGCAGTACCAGAAGGTCATTCTATCTGAATTCATCTAAATATAACCCAGCAATAACTTCTATACTTGCTGTACAGTGTAACCACCCGTAATAATATCATAATGATATTTATAGGAAGTGTCTAGAGCACTGTTCCCTCCAAGATTTTAACTAGTGCGAATTTGCCCAAATATGAAAATCACTAAAAATTTGTCCTAACATTTAAAGGGTGTAATTCAAGGTCTGGAATAATTTTTGTTTAAAATAAGAGTTTCTATGTAAAACACTTTCATTTTCATTTGACACAAAAAAACTTAAGCACTTTCAACTAATTTGCTTTTAAATCATCATAATCTAGCAATGTGCAAAAATTGAAAAATTTTTATTTTTTTCAAATTTCACACCTTAGAGGATACACTGGTCTAGAGCAGAGGTCCCTAACCACTAGTCGCGAAAAAGTAGCAACTGGGTCGCCAAAATGCTTAATCAAAATGGCGGCAAATTGCACAAGTTAACATGCAACCATATTGAGTAATTTTTTGCGTTTGAAATGCTGTAAACACGAACATGGCAAAATTGCAGAAAGAGTTCAGATGTAAAATAGCAATGATGTAACAAAAGTTCTTGGGAAACCGAACTGCGGGTGATAACTCAGTGGCATCAAGCTATTTTAAGAGAAAAAGACGTGTTTAAATCGCAATTAAAAAGCTAGACTTTAAACAGTCTAGCCTAGGTATCAAAGCGACAAACTTTTGTGTTTGTATTGTGGGTTGCGACTGGTCCACGAGAATGTTTTCATCCCGACGCCGGTCCATGAAATAAAGAAAGTTGGGTACTGCTGGTCTAGAGCACCAGCAAACCTCCTTTAGAAACAAACAAGGCAGTTTGGTGCAACAGTATTTTGATAATGGAAATCGGTCCCACATGACAGTGACGTCATATATGATATTGAAACAAACTAAGCAGTTCGATGCAACGTTTTGATTATGGAAACTGGGCAGTGGGCTAGTGCTCTAGACACTGCCATATTTATAAGGCACTGGCTATTTGTATGAGCCCGTACAAATAAGCCCTTTGTTTACTCTATTATCGCTTCACCCTAAACCCGACCCAGAAAGAATGATGAAGTAATAACATAAGGTAGTGTCTAGAGCACCGGCCCGGTTTCCCTGACCAAATGGCTGCTGCACCAGCAGCTTGGTTTCTTTCTCTAGTGATGTCGCTGTCACGTGGTGTCCGATTTTCCCGCGCTGCAGCAGACTGCTTGTTTGTTTCTATAAAAGGCTGCCGGTGCTCTAGACACTTCCATAAAATAAACAAAATACCGGTACTTAATTGTACGAGGGTCCGTAAGAATAGCCACTTTGTATTTATAAATAGACTACCAGTAGGTCTATCAAGTGCAGGAGTGAGCAGACAACAGAATGCTAGGCCTAGCATAAACACCAAAAAAAAAAATACCGGTAATAATAATCACTTAGGCTACTCAATTAGTATCAGAATGCTCAAGTTCTAGAGCTGCCTGGCACTGCTCTGCTGCTCATTGCAGTTACCTGTTTAATTTGTACCATGCTGTACGATACCGGTACCTTACAATCCCATTCTCACCTGAGAAAATTAGACTAGCCCAGAGTTTTTGGGTAATGCATTGTATCCAGCCAGTATCAGCCATTGACATTGTTTCCAGTATGATACTGGTAACAATGTTAATGGCTGATATGCTAGCCCAGAGCCTATGACCAGATGACGTTACAATTGCAACGGGTCGAACTAAACACCGTATGGGCATCCTAACCCATACGATTTCATAAGTGCCCATACGGTTCAATAAGAGCCCATACGGTGCCCATACAGTCCCATAAGAGCCCACACGGTCCCATACGGTGCCCATACGGTTTCATAAGTGCCCATACGGTTTAATAAGAGCCCATACGGTGCCCATACAGTCCCATAAGAGCCCACACGGTCTCATACGGTGCCTTTACGGTCCCATAAGTGCCCATACGGTCCCATAAGTGCCCATACGGTTTCATAAGTGCCCATACGGTCCCATAAGGGCCCATACGGTTTCATAAGTGCCCATACAGTTCCATGCGGTCCCATACAGTCCCATACGGTGTTTAGTTCTACCGATTGCAACTGTCCACACTGACTGATGACCCAAAACTTTCCTCCTGCTGTCCAGTGTTCTTCATGTCATAATAGCACTGAGCAACACAGAGCAATACCAATAGCTAGGCTACTAGTAGCACGATACCCTAGCCTAACAATAAGAATGTAACCTCAGGTACCAGTAGTCTGCAGACCAGAGTGCTAGAGTACAGCAGACTAAAGTTTGGTAGACTAACATTGCCATGAAAAAGCTGATTCAGCTGTTCAGTGGATAAACTGATAAATAGGCCCCAAGTCTCCAATTGGTATAGGCCTATACACAATAGAGCATATTTACATAGAAAAATTCGTTTTTTTACTGCAGAGCTTCTCTGTTTAATTTTACCCATAGTCTAGACTAATCAGTGGTCGCAGCTTACATACAGTACTGACGTAGTTAGTCACAGGCTTAGACAATAGCAGCATATTGGTAGTAGCCTACTGCCTCGAAACTTGGCAGCTTAGGTTCCAGGCGACTTGATGAGCCCAGGCTCTTTCGCATGCACGAATAAACTCTGAACTCTGAAAGATGATCAAAACACTGCATAGGCCTATACCGTAGGCTTCCAAGATCTACCGGTAGTCTACAAACTTCGAGCCCATGTTCCAAACTGGCTTGCAGCCTTGCAAGGCACATACAGTTAGTTAGTTAGTTACATATTTATCCTCCTATCACGAGAAAGCGATCAATAAATATCCAGCCAGTATGTCCTAACAGATGTCAGATCTTTCGTCACTTGGAACTTTCGTCACCCGGAGCTTTCGTCACCCGGAACTTTCGTCACTTGGAACTTACGTCACACTCACACTCAGAGGTTTGCGGAGTCGCCTTGTTTGGACTCCTACTCCTGTTTTGACCAACCAGACTCCTGATCCTGTTCCTGGTCAATGACTACTTTTTATTCTCCTGCTCCTGTTCTACTCCTGTTTTTTCGCAAAAGTGTCTGTTTAGGAAGGGTCAAAAGTCTGCACTAACCCAATTACTTCAAAATAGTGAGGTATATAGCAAAAATTTCCATATAATAAAAATTTGAACTTCTCCGTAAAGATTAGGTTTTGTTTCGAAGCAGTCAAATGTTCCACATTGCCCATTCCTACCTTTCAAGATGCGCCGGTTCAATGTCTGACTTGAGGATGTGGTAGACGTTCGTGTGACGTTGTGTATTATGTAGTGCTAACCGTTTTTTTTTTTTTTTGACGGTAATGTTTTTCAGGATTAAGTGCATAAGTAGCGGGGGGGGAAGGTTCAGGGGGGGCTGGGGGGCCTTAATTTTGGCGTTTATTTTTACAATAATACTTCTTCATGAACGTATTTGAAACTTGATAGGCCTACCAATGAAATTAAAACCCAGGAAAGAGCTTATACCCAGAAATGCTTTCTTTAAAACTTTGTTTGTGGAGAGGGGGGAACAGAAAAAGTGTAATCTTTTTATAGCAAAAAAATTAACTTGCAGCTTGTAAATATCAAATTGAGCATCTTAACATATAAAGGGCAAACCAGCGACTGGTAGCATCTAAGCCAGGAGTGCTGGTCCTAGCAATTTCTCTGCCGACAAACTTGCTTTTTTCTAGTCAGAGAAAGCAATTAAAATGTTTCGATTCAAGTTTTACGTTTGGCGATGCGATTTATGAAATTCTACTATTTATGTACGCATCACTTTATCGGTGTCGGAAATAACGTTGCGACGATACAGAAGCTTGGCCTAGAGCCTGACTCCACGTGCGTGGTCTTAGTTGTTTCCGTATTCGCTCAAAGAAAAAAATATCAGTAAATAAATAAATAAGAATAAATTTAATCGGTATTAACGGAAAAGAGATAAATAAATACCATACTAAAAACGATAATAAAATAAATAAATAAATACTTATCGTAATGCAATATCTGATTGAAAATGAAGTTTTGAAGATGTTGACGACGATGAAAGAAAAAACCAGCACTGATGTAAAGTAGTTGTTCAACGAAAAACCAACAGTAGCGACGTCTGACTTCTTGGAGAATCAGAACCAAAAAAAAAACCTCACCAAATTGCCTAACCTCGTCTCCGTTTTTGTTGGCGAAAAAAAAAAGAAAAAGAGTGGCACGTCATCACCGCAAAGCACCCGAACCCAAGGCAGCACGCCTGCAGCAACAAGCAGCGAGACAGAATGTCAGCATGCTTGCCACGCCAGCCACGCACCAGGAGACGGCTCGATTCCCAGTGATGACGGTCGCCACACCAGCCCTCCCCCAGACGAGGCCAAGGCCGAGGCGAAAAAAAAAAAAAAAAAATAAACACTGAACAAAGTGCAATAAAAATTAAAGGCGTAACACGGTTAACGAAGTAGCGTAGGAAAGTTCAGTCGAGCAGCCATTTCCACAACTTGTTTTCATCAGGAGTGGGATAAGGAGAGATTGTCCATAACGCTTGCAATAGTGATGAAAGAAAAAAAAAAAAAAAAAAAAATGAACATTATATGATGTCGTATTTAGATATCGATTGTGCATCACACCATGATAATATAGGTAATCAACAAAAATTTGAACGTTGTTGTAAACAAAAAAACTTCTTTGCTTGAAAGCATGTGTACGATCCGCGTATATGCACCGGTGTAAGATACACTCAGAATGCACTGATGTAAATGCTCTGCTTAGCTTCTTGACATGTTGGAGACTGTAGCAGATAAATCTCTTCACATTTCAGCTTGTTTGCAGTAACTCTTTGCAAGACATGTTGTTGGGATGAAACAATCGTGCACGATGACGAGTGATGTACTGTAGTGATGCAGCAACCGCGCATGTTGAAGCAGCAAGCAGACTTGATAAAGGAAATACAGCGACAGTTCACTCCTTTTGAAGTTTCGCCAAGGTGTTGTTTTTCTCGACCATTCGACTGTCTGCCACGAACGATCCGCGCGTACTGTCACTGAAAGAGAATTAAGGAACAAACAGTACTGAGTCAAAATGACATAAACTTAAACTACATTAACAAAGTATGGAATGCGCGAGATACAGTATACATATACAATTATGTACGGGGTGTTTGAAAAACGTAAACGATTAACGCACAATTGCACATTATGATAGGTCACTTTCGAGAAGGTTGTATCCCCTTAAAAAAAAAAAAAAAAAAAAAAAAATATATAATAATGGTTACATTCATGTAAGGAGGTGCAAAGTTACTGTATAGTTGCGCAGTTTGCGTAAGAGGAGGTGGAAGAGGCAACCAATTGAAACCAAGTTGAGACTGCTAGTGGTCGCTGCGGGATGCAACTGGAACAAAAAATGGATAACAGGTTTCGACGAAAAATCGTCAACGCACAGCAATTCCACACACACAGAGGACACACACATACACACCAACACGCCTGGCCAGGCTACAAACAACTCAATTCACACTCACAAACATACAAGTTGACAGATCCATCGGAGATTCGAACTTGCTCCCACTATTTCGCACTGTGTAGTGCTGAAACAAGAATATGAACAGTGTTAAACAGCTGCATGTAGAAAAGCACTACTTACATCGTCAAACGTTTAGGAGGATGTACTTCACGTCCGGATTTGGTTCGATATGGAGGTTGCTCAAGGACTTCTTCATCTAGAGGCACTTGCAAGGTTACTGATGATTTATCCTTTGGATTTAATTGACTCGAGCTTTCTTCATCGCAAGTGTGATAAGCTTTGAGTCGGTCAATGGACACAGACTTTTCTGCACCAGTGTTTGAATCTTTCAATACAAAATATTTGTCACAACGCTTAAGTACCTCAAAGGGACCACGGAAACGATTTGCCAATGGTGTATGCACGGCATCGTTACGCACGAGAACTTTTTTACAGTGTTGAAGGTGTTTGTCGAGATAAGTTTGAACTTCTGGATGTGCCTTGGGAGGCACCGGCTTCAAATCTTGCATAAACTCCTTCAGTTTCTGCACGACGGTGTTTCTCTGTGAAAAATCAAGTTGATTAACAGGTCGAAACTCGCATGGCAAACGAAGATCTTGTCCGAAAACTAACTCTGCCGGAGAACAATCGAGATCCTCTTTCATTGTGGCATGAAGACTCATCATTACGACCGGGAGATTGTGATACCATCTCTCAGGATAAGTTTGCATTCGAAGGGCATCTTTTAAACGTCTATGAACATTTTCAACTAAACCGTTGCTCTGCGGATGATAGCTAGTGGTAGTAACATGTTTAATACCCAGAAAACTCATCAGATTTTTCCAAAGATGACCAGTGAATTGACTTCCCTGATCTGTTACCACTGACAACGGGCACCCAAAATGTTGGATCCATCCATTCAGAAATGCCTCCACAGTAGCTTCTGCAGTGATTTCTTTCATGGCATAGGCAGTGAACCAGCGTGTAAATCTGTCAATAACTGTAAAAATATATTTGAAACCACCACTTATTGGCAAAGGCCCTACAATGTCACAATGCAAGGCTTCAAACCTGCCTGTGGGCATGGTAAACTTCCCAAGAGGCGACTTGTTATGGCGTACTATTTTTCCTTTTTGGCAAGCATCGCATGATCGCACCCATTTTTGGACATCTTTTTTCATATTTCTCCAAACGAATCTTCGTTGAATTAAAGCGCGAGTTGCTTTAATTCCGGGATGTGCTGTACCATGCAGTTTATCGAAAACTAGTTTTTGAAATTTTTCTGGTATGATGGGTCTAGGCTGATTCAATGAAACATCACACAAAATTCCTTGATTTGAATTACCTATCGGAAATTCTTCAATCTTAAGACTGGATTGGGAAGGATCGTCCAGCAACTCCAGAATGAACTGATCATCTAACTGTGCCCGAGCAATTTTGTTAAAGTTCAAACCTTCCTGGAAAACTTGAATATTGTTTATTTCGATACGTGACAGGGCATCAGCCACAATATTCTGATCGCCATGAATGTGTCTTACATCACTCGTGAATTCTGAAATGTAAGCCATATGTCGACTTCTTCGGGGAATAATGGGGTCACTACGAGAGTAAAATGCGTGAACAAGTGGTTTGTGATCTGAAAACAAAGTGAATTTCCGCCCATCAACAAATTGTCGAAAATGTCGAATGGCGGCGTAAGCAGCAAATAACTCCCTATCGAAAGCACTATAATGTTGTTGGGCTTTATCCAATTTTCGAGAGAAGAAAGCGATAGGTTGCCAAACTCCTCTAGTCTCCTGTTGTAACACAGCACCGACTGCTTTGTCACTCGCGTCTGAAACGATGCTGATATTGCAATTTTCTCTGGGGTAAACTAATGAGGCAGATTGAGCCAACAGCTCTTTGCTTTTTGAAAACGCATCTTTAGCTGCATCTGACCAGATAATTTCTCGATTAGATTTCTTTCCAGTTTCCTTTAAATATTCATTTAACGGGGCGAGAACACACGCTAAATTATTGATAAAGCGGTGGTAAAAATTGATCATCCCCAAGTAAGTGCGAAGCTGTTTAATGTTCGTCGGGAGGGGGTACTTTTTGATACTCTCTACTTTAGAGGGAAGAGGTCTAATGCCGTCAGCAGTCACCAAATGCCCCAGAAATTGCAGTTCAGAAGAACCAAATTGAGATTTTGTAGGATTGATGATGACACCATACTTTTTAAGTCTCGCAAAGAGTTCATTTAAATGCTTAAGGTGTTCCTCAGGAGAACTCGAAAACACAATTATATCATCCACATAGGCAACAGCATTAGTCATACCTTCAAGCACATGATCGATGAAACGCTGAAATGTTGCGCTTGCATTCCTTAAACCAAACGGCATGAAAAGATATTCGAAGAGACCAAACGGAGTCGTGATTGCCGTCAAAGGAATGGAATCTTCATCCATTGGAATCTGGTGATAAGCTTTAACAAGATCAATTTTCGAAAATATTCTTGAACCACCTAATCTATGAAATAAGGTTTGAATGTTGGGCACTGGATACCTATCAGGAACAGTTCCCCGATTGACTTGACGATAATCTCCACACAACCTGAAGGTATTGCCACTAGCAGTTGATTTAGGTACCATATGAAGAGCCGATGCGAATGGAGAATTGGAACGTCGTATAATACCAGCTTGTAAAAGCTCTTCGATTTCTCTTTTGGCGCACTTCAGTTTCTCCGGCGTTAGTTGTCGCACCCTTGCAGAACACGGATAACCTTCAAAGACAATTTTATGTGTAATTTTATGCTTCAATTTATTTACTTTGTCACGTGGCTGAGTAATTTCAGGATACTGAAATAAAACATCAGAAAACTTGTTATCAGAGATAAACGAAATTGGATACACCACGTTGGTTACAAACTTATAAATCAACGGAATGCTTGCATTTTGATGCACCAGACGCCTTTTGTTAAAGCTCACATTCATTCCAAAGTGATTTAAAAAATCAGCGCCAATTATGTTATGTTTCACGTCAGCCACCATGAAAATCCAAGTAAATTGTTGAGAACCGAGCTGCAAAGTAATAGGTTTGTTGCCATAAGTTGCAATCAGAGAAGAATTTGCCGCAAACAACGGACGGTCAAATGATCGAAACTGATGATCGAACCGAGCAGGGCGGACAATAGATACCTCTGCACCAGTGTCAACTAAAAATTTAGTACCAGATTTTCTGTCCATAACATGAGGAAGCGGGCTTTGATTTTCGTCCACTTTTACCGCTGTTGAAGTGGGCGTGGCTCGTTTCCCGAAACAACAAAAGTACACGGTGGCGAACATTTTCTTGCGCGATCACCGAAGGTTAGGTGGTACCAGCACATGACGTGCTGCGATTGTCTTTGCGGGTTGCCGGTTGCTTGCGAATGCCACTTATTGGTTCGATCACCTCGAGCTGGCTTCTGGTTATAACTCGTAGGTTTTGTCGTGCTGAAAGAATTTGAGCCTTTAACCAACTCTAACACGTTGTTTAATTTATTTTCCAACGACTTAATTTGGAACGAAACGTTATCTTCAGAAAACGATTCAGACTTTTGATTAACAGAATACAATGAGTGTTTACTAAAAGAATCTTTTCTATTGCACACCATTTTATCTGCAGTAATTGCCAACTCGTCAAGCGATGCAGTTCTCATAGCAATTAAACTATTGCGTAAGTGATCAGGCATTTTTGCAATGAATAACTCACGAATCATATCCTCAGACATGTCACCTTGGGCCAGCTTGGTTCTTAGTGTTAGTAAAAATCGAGATGGGCGTTCTTCTGCAACAGTCGGGTAACTTAGTAGCTCCGAAACGCGAGAACTTAGATTAGGTTCGAACCATTGAATTAAACGTTGCTTAATAGTTTGATATGAAGGCTCATTGATTAACAAGTCGTGAACTATCAAGAGAACATCGTTTGGTAAACACGATGTAAGCGCACTGTTACGCTGTTCATCAGTTACGAGCTCAAATTGTTGAAGCTTTAACTCGAAAATTGTAAACCAGACAGTGGGCATTGATTTATCAAAATCGCGGAAAAATTTTTTACTGGCGCTGTACAAACGTTGCTGCCAAGAAGAGTCAAATCGATTTCCATCACTGCGATGCATCTCACCAGCATTAATGGAGCCAGATGTATGAGCACTCTTGGCTTCTTTTGGCAATATCTTAATTAACTTTGTTACCTCGTTAGTTGGCGTATCGTCACTGCCTGTAGAAGGCTTTTCACTATCGGACATGATTGCAGATTGAAGCGTTGACTGGTCCTCGGAAGAAGAAGGATTGAAATTAGTTTCAACTGCTGGCTGAAGAATCGATTTAGATCTTAAAAAATAACTATGCCCAGTAGCCAGGTTATCCCAAATATATGCTATTCAACCGTCTCGAAAATGAAAACGCAGCAGACAAATTTTATAAAAATACACAGGGTCACCAATGCGACGATACAGAAGCTTGGCCTAGAGCCTGACTCCACGTGCGTGGTCTTAGTTGTTTCCGTATTCGCTCAAAGAAAAAAATATCAGTAAATAAATAAATAAGAATAAATTTAATCGGTATTAACGGAAAAGAGATAAATAAATACCATACTAAAAACGATAATAAAATAAATAAATAAATACTTATCGTAATGCAATATCTGATTGAAAATGAAGTTTTGAAGATGTTGACGACGATGAAAGAAAAAACCAGCACTGATGTAAAGTAGTTGTTCAACGAAAAACCAACAGTAGCGACGTCTGACTTCTTGGAGAATCAGAACCAAAAAAAAAACCTCACCAAATTGCCTAACCTCGTCTCCGTTTTTGTTGGCGAAAAAAAAAAGAAAAAGAGTGGCACGTCATCACCGCAAAGCACCCGAACCCAAGGCAGCACGCCTGCAGCAACAAGCAGCGAGACAGAATGTCAGCATGCTTGCCACGCCAGCCACGCACCAGGAGACGGCTCGATTCCCAGTGATGACGGTCGCCACACCAGCCCTCCCCCAGACGAGGCCAAGGCCGAGGCGAAAAAAAAAAAAAAAAATAAACACTGAACAAAGTGCAATAAAAATTAAAGGCGTAACACGGTTAACGAAGTAGCGTAGGAAAGTTCAGTCGAGCAGCCATTTCCACAACTTGTTTTCATCAGGAGTGGGATAAGGAGAGATTGTCCATAACGCTTGCAATAGTGATGAAAGAAAAAAAAAAAAAAAAAAAAATGAACATTATATGATGTCGTATTTAGATATCGATTGTGCATCACACCATGATAATATAGGTAATCAACAAAAATTTGAACGTTGTTGTAAACAAAAAAACTTCTTTGCTTGAAAGCATGTGTACGATCCGCGTATATGCACCGGTGTAAGATACACTCAGAATGCACTGATGTAAATGCTCTGCTTAGCTTCTTGACATGTTGGAGACTGTAGCAGATAAATCTCTTCACATTTCAGCTTGTTTGCAGTAACTCTTTGCAAGACATGTTGTTGGGATGAAACAATCGTGCACGATGACGAGTGATGTACTGTAGTGATGCAGCAACCGCGCATGTTGAAGCAGCAAGCAGACTTGATAAAGGAAATACAGCGACAGTTCACTCCTTTTGAAGTTTCGCCAAGGTGTTGTTTTTCTCGACCATTCGACTGTCTGCCACGAACGATCCGCGCGTACTGTCACTGAAAGAGAATTAAGGAACAAACAGTACTGAGTCAAAATGACATAAACTTAAACTACATTAACAAAGTATGGAATGCGCGAGATACAGTATACATATACAATTATGTACGGGGTGTTTGAAAAACGTAAACGATTAACGCACAATTGCACATTATGATAGGTCACTTTCGAGAAGGTTGTATCCCCTTAAAAAAAAAAAAAAAAAAAAAAAAAAATATAATAATGGTTACATTCATGTAAGGAGGTGCAAAGTTACTGTATAGTTGCGCAGTTTGCGTAAGAGGAGGTGGAAGAGGCAACCAATTGAAACCAAGTTGAGACTGCTAGTGGTCGCTGCGGGATGCAACTGGAACAAAAAATGGATAACAGGTTTCGACGAAAAATCGTCAACGCACAGCAATTCCACACACACAGAGGACACACACATACACACCAACACGCCTGGCCAGGCTACAAACAACTCAATTCACACTCACAAACATACAAGTTGACAGATCCATCGGAGATTCGAACTTGCTCCCACTATTTCGCACTGTGTAGTGCTGAAACAAGAATATGAACAGTGTTAAACAGCTGCATGTAGAAAAGCACTACTTACATCGTCAAACGTTTAGGAGGATGTACTTCACGTCCGGATTTGGTTCGATATGGAGGTTGCTCAAGGACTTCTTCATCTAGAGGCACTTGCAAGGTTACTGATGATTTATCCTTTGGATTTAATTGACTCGAGCTTTCTTCATCGCAAGTGTGATAAGCTTTGAGTCGGTCAATGGACACAGACTTTTCTGCACCAGTGTTTGAATCTTTCAATACAAAATATTTGTCACAACGCTTAAGTACCTCAAAGGGACCACGGAAACGATTTGCCAATGGTGTATGCACGGCATCGTTACGCACGAGAACTTTTTTACAGTGTTGAAGGTGTTTGTCGAGATAAGTTTGAACTTCTGGATGTGCCTTGGGAGGCACCGGCTTCAAATCTTGCATAAACTCCTTCAGTTTCTGCACGACGGTGTTTCTCTGTGAAAAATCAAGTTGATTAACAGGTCGAAACTCGCATGGCAAACGAAGATCTTGTCCGAAAACTAACTCTGCCGGAGAACAATCGAGATCCTCTTTCATTGTGGCATGAAGACTCATCATTACGACCGGGAGATTGTGATACCATCTCTCAGGATAAGTTTGCATTCGAAGGGCATCTTTTAAACGTCTATGAACATTTTCAACTAAACCGTTGCTCTGCGGATGATAGCTAGTGGTAGTAACATGTTTAATACCCAGAAAACTCATCAGATTTTTCCAAAGATGACCAGTGAATTGACTTCCCTGATCTGTTACCACTGACAACGGGCACCCAAAATGTTGGATCCATCCATTCAGAAATGCCTCCACAGTAGCTTCTGCAGTGATTTCTTTCATGGCATAGGCAGTGAACCAGCGTGTAAATCTGTCAATAACTGTAAAAATATATTTGAAACCACCACTTATTGGCAAAGGCCCTACAATGTCACAATGCAAGGCTTCAAACCTGCCTGTGGGCATGGTAAACTTCCCAAGAGGCGACTTGTTATGGCGTACTATTTTTCCTTTTTGGCAAGCATCGCATGATCGCACCCATTTTTGGACATCTTTTTTCATATTTCTCCAAACGAATCTTCGTTGAATTAAAGCGCGAGTTGCTTTAATTCCGGGATGTGCTGTACCATGCAGTTTATCGAAAACTAGTTTTTGAAATTTTTCTGGTATGATGGGTCTAGGCTGATTCAATGAAACATCACACAAAATTCCTTGATTTGAATTACCTATCGGAAATTCTTCAATCTTAAGACTGGATTGGGAAGGATCGTCCAGCAACTCCAGAATGAACTGATCATCTAACTGTGCCCGAGCAATTTTGTTAAAGTTCAAACCTTCCTGGAAAACTTGAATATTGTTTATTTCGATACGTGACAGGGCATCAGCCACAATATTCTGATCGCCATGAATGTGTCTTACATCACTCGTGAATTCTGAAATGTAAGCCATATGTCGACTTCTTCGGGGAATAATGGGGTCACTACGAGAGTAAAATGCGTGAACAAGTGGTTTGTGATCTGAAAACAAAGTGAATTTCCGCCCATCAACAAATTGTCGAAAATGTCGAATGGCGGCGTAAGCAGCAAATAACTCCCTATCGAAAGCACTATAATGTTGTTGGGCTTTATCCAATTTTCGAGAGAAGAAAGCGATAGGTTGCCAAACTCCTCTAGTCTCCTGTTGTAACACAGCACCGACTGCTTTGTCACTCGCGTCTGAAACGATGCTGATATTGCAATTTTCTCTGGGGTAAACTAATGAGGCAGATTGAGCCAACAGCTCTTTGCTTTTTGAAAACGCATCTTTAGCTGCATCTGACCAGATAATTTCTCGATTAGATTTCTTTCCAGTTTCCTTTAAATATTCATTTAACGGGGCGAGAACACACGCTAAATTATTGATAAAGCGGTGGTAAAAATTGATCATCCCCAAGTAAGTGCGAAGCTGTTTAATGTTCGTCGGGAGGGGGTACTTTTTGATACTCTCTACTTTAGAGGGAAGAGGTCTAATGCCGTCAGCAGTCACCAAATGCCCCAGAAATTGCAGTTCAGAAGAACCAAATTGAGATTTTGTAGGATTGATGATGACACCATACTTTTTAAGTCTCGCAAAGAGTTCATTTAAATGCTTAAGGTGTTCCTCAGGAGAACTCGAAAACACAATTATATCATCCACATAGGCAACAGCATTAGTCATACCTTCAAGCACATGATCGATGAAACGCTGAAATGTTGCGCTTGCATTCCTTAAACCAAACGGCATGAAAAGATATTCGAAGAGACCAAACGGAGTCGTGATTGCCGTCAAAGGAATGGAATCTTCATCCATTGGAATCTGGTGATAAGCTTTAACAAGATCAATTTTCGAAAATATTCTTGAACCACCTAATCTATGAAATAAGGTTTGAATGTTGGGCACTGGATACCTATCAGGAACAGTTCCCCGATTGACTTGACGATAATCTCCACACAACCTGAAGGTATTGCCACTAGCAGTTGATTTAGGTACCATATGAAGAGCCGATGCGAATGGAGAATTGGAACGTCGTATAATACCAGCTTGTAAAAGCTCTTCGATTTCTCTTTTGGCGCACTTCAGTTTCTCCGGCGTTAGTTGTCGCACCCTTGCAGAACACGGATAACCTTCAAAGACAATTTTATGTGTAATTTTATGCTTCAATTTATTTACTTTGTCACGTGGCTGAGTAATTTCAGGATACTGAAATAAAACATCAGAAAACTTGTTATCAGAGATAAACGAAATTGGATACACCACGTTGGTTACAAACTTATAAATCAACGGAATGCTTGCATTTTGATGCACCAGACGCCTTTTGTTAAAGCTCACATTCATTCCAAAGTGATTTAAAAAATCAGCGCCAATTATGTTATGTTTCACGTCAGCCACCATGAAAATCCAAGTAAATTGTTGAGAACCGAGCTGCAAAGTAATAGGTTTGTTGCCATAAGTTGCAATCAGAGAAGAATTTGCCGCAAACAACGGACGGTCAAATGATCGAAACTGATGATCGAACCGAGCAGGGCGGACAATAGATACCTCTGCACCAGTGTCAACTAAAAATTTAGTACCAGATTTTCTGTCCATAACATGAGGAAGCGGGCTTTGATTTTCGTCCACTTTTACCGCTGTTGAAGTGGGCGTGGCTCGTTTCCCGAAACAACAAAAGTACACGGTGGCGAACATTTTCTTGCGCGATCACCGAAGGTTAGGTGGTACCAGCACATGACGTGCTGCGATTGTCTTTGCGGGTTGCCGGTTGCTTGCGAATGCCACTTATTGGTTCGATCACCTCGAGCTGGCTTCTGGTTATAACTCGTAGGTTTTGTCGTGCTGAAAGAATTTGAGCCTTTAACCAACTCTAACACGTTGTTTAATTTATTTTCCAACGACTTAATTTGGAACGAAACGTTATCTTCAGAAAACGATTCAGACTTTTGATTAACAGAATACAATGAGTGTTTACTAAAAGAATCTTTTCTATTGCACACCATTTTATCTGCAGTAATTGCCAACTCGTCAAGCGATGCAGTTCTCATAGCAATTAAACTATTGCGTAAGTGATCAGGCATTTTTGCAATGAATAACTCACGAATCATATCCTCAGACATGTCACCTTGGGCCAGCTTGGTTCTTAGTGTTAGTAAAAATCGAGATGGGCGTTCTTCTGCAACAGTCGGGTAACTTAGTAGCTCCGAAACGCGAGAACTTAGATTAGGTTCGAACCATTGAATTAAACGTTGCTTAATAGTTTGATATGAAGGCTCATTGATTAACAAGTCGTGAACTATCAAGAGAACATCGTTTGGTAAACACGATGTAAGCGCACTGTTACGCTGTTCATCAGTTACGAGCTCAAATTGTTGAAGCTTTAACTCGAAAATTGTAAACCAGACAGTGGGCATTGATTTATCAAAATCGCGGAAAAATTTTTTACTGGCGCTGTACAAACGTTGCTGCCAAGAAGAGTCAAATCGATTTCCATCACTGCGATGCATCTCACCAGCATTAATGGAGCCAGATGTATGAGCACTCTTGGCTTCTTTTGGCAATATCTTAATTAACTTTGTTACCTCGTTAGTTGGCGTATCGTCACTGCCTGTAGAAGGCTTTTCACTATCGGACATGATTGCAGATTGAAGCGTTGACTGGTCCTCGGAAGAAGAAGGATTGAAATTAGTTTCAACTGCTGGCTGAAGAATCGATTTAGATCTTAAAAAATAACTATGCCCAGTAGCCAGGTTATCCCAAATATATGCTATTCAACCGTCTCGAAAATGAAAACGCAGCAGACAAATTTTATAAAAATACACAGGGTCACCAATGCGACGATACAGAAGCTTGGCCTAGAGCCTGACTCCACGTGCGTGGTCTTAGTTGTTTCCGTATTCGCTCAAAGAAAAAAATATCAGTAAATAAATAAATAAGAATAAATTTAATCGGTATTAACGGAAAAGAGATAAATAAATACCATACTAAAAACGATAATAAAATAAATAAATAAATACTTATCGTAATGCAATATCTGATTGAAAATGAAGTTTTGAAGATGTTGACGACGATGAAAGAAAAAACCAGCACTGATGTAAAGTAGTTGTTCAACGAAAAACCAACAGTAGCGACGTCTGACTTCTTGGAGAATCAGAACCAAAAAAAAAACCTCACCAAATTGCCTAACCTCGTCTCCGTTTTTGTTGGCGAAAAAAAAAAGAAAAAGAGTGGCACGTCATCACCGCAAAGCACCCGAACCCAAGGCAGCACGCCTGCAGCAACAAGCAGCGAGACAGAATGTCAGCATGCTTGCCACGCCAGCCACGCACCAGGAGACGGCTCGATTCCCAGTGATGACGGTCGCCACAACGTTAATTGGAGTTGAGTTATTGATAATCCTTACTTAATCTTTTCGTATGCCCCAAAAAAGCTTACTGCTCTCGTTTCCGTGACCGTATACGTGACATAGGGGAAGGTCGGGTAAGTTGATACATTTTTTACTATTTTTGAATTATTTTGAATGTTACATTAGCTATTGAATTCAATTTTATTTTATAAGAAAGCACTAGATGGGGGTGATATTACGTCGGGACATCCCTTTGTTATGTCGATTCTTAGGGGTAGTTTTTGAGGTGTAAAATTTTTTTGTAAATGTATCAACTTACCCGACCCCTCGGGTGAGTTGATACAGGCGGGTGGGCATGTTGATACGCTCTTAGCTCTGATATTGCGAAGAAAAAAATGTACAAAATCATGTTAAATTTTAATATTCAAACACAAACGCAACTTCATTAAACATATTTTCATTATACAGTGGCAATGATAAATGCAATTGAAACGTTTAGAGTAGGCCTACATCTGAATTACTGAATTAAACAATTAAGCTCATGTTAAAGTTAAAACGCACTTCGTACTATAACTATAAATATAGCTATTCAGCGCCAACACAGTGTAGGTTAACATTTTTTAGAAAAAAAAATTTAACTTCATTACAAACGCGTTAAAATAGTTTGTAAAATCATAAATTTAGGCTGCTTCTTCGTTTGACCCCCTTTGAACTCCCAAAATTCCTGCAACTCAAGTCTACTTCCTGTACGGTATGTTCATAATTTAGAAACAACATAAAAAAGAAACAAAAACATTAACAAACACAGAAAACAAACACCACAAGGCACAAACTCTAAAACGAAATCCAACTTATTAGCATAACTGTGAAATGCTTATTCACAGGAATAACAAAGAAGATTACGAGAGTTATCGGTACATAGCTCGTGAGCCCATCCATCACAATGCCGAGAATCTAAATTACTAGACCTCGTTAACCGACACCTTTGGTGTAAACGACGTAATTCCTCGCCCGCCCTTTTTACCGTCTTTACAAACGCGTCTTGTAGTTATAGATCTCGATATATTCAAGTTCAAAACAAGGACGGTTTCTAGATAACACAATTTGATAAGCAAAGGTAAATCACAACATCATAACTAACATTACAGAAAGAATTAAGTAAATTAAACATAAAGAAGCATTACGTCGCAAACTAATTCTCAAACTCAACACAGCCAATTCAAACACGCAAATAAGACATTACAGTAATTAGCAAATGTAGAGCGCAAATACATTGTCATAACATTAAATTTACGGCAAACTACTATTTCAGAACACAGAGTCAATCAATTGCGGAGTTAAGTAAATTTAAGATTTATAAGTTTAATGAACTTACCGATAAGTTTTCCTTCGGCGGACGAAAAGTCATCAAATAATTCCCAAGAAAGAAAGCAACTACCGGTAACTAAATCTTAACAAAAGGGCCAACCCCTGGACAAATGGAAGAAAGGAAAAGAGCAATAGGCTCAACCCCAAATTAATCTCTTCAGCAGTAGGCTTGATGGACAAAGGTCCAATAATAAATTGAGCAATGGGCTCGACGGACAAAGGTCCAATAATAAATTGAGCAGTGGGCTCGACGGACAAAGGTCCAATAATAACTTTAACTTAAACGGTTCCAAGCGGCCCCCCCGGAGTCTAAACTGTTCAAGCTGACGGTTCTTAGCTCTCAAATTCGTGCTAAGTTTAAGTAATAAATCTTCGATGTTGCTTCTATCAAGTTCTGAATTGTCTGATGACCAAAAATAAAAATTTACAGTGGAAAAAACTCAAATTACGTGCATAGTGCAAGAATCCTTTACAGCAAAAGCGCCGCAACTTTTCGGCTATTGGCAAATCCAGCGATTTAAGACAAAAATTACGCAATTAACGTCGTTATCCAACAGTGTGCAGCAAAATACGAGAAACAATTTACATTATGAAAGGCCGGGTTCGATTCCATACAAATTGTTAATTTAATTATTATTGCGACGTTACACTCCCCCTAAATGTCTACTGGTAGACATTTACAACAACAGAGTCGCAAAACTAAGTAGAAACACCAAACAATTCACAAATAACTCAAATCATTTTAGCATAATGCAAACAGTATAACAATCATAGACTTAATCAGCATGAGTCACGACCGGGCATAACTTCGCTATAGGCCTCTTAACGACATTAGTTTGAGTTTTCACTAAAACCGTTCTGACTAATCCACGTTTATCAGGGTATGTCTCCAGAACCCTACCCATGACCCATTTAGAGCGTTGTGTCATGTCTTCCACAAGTAGCACCACATCATTTACCTGGAGATTTTTCTTTACCTCGAACCATTTTTGTCGATGCAGCAGATTAGGCACGAATTCATCCATCCAACGTTTCCAAAATTGGTTCGCAAGAAATTGGATCTGAGCCCACCGTCTCCGGGTATAGCAATCTTCTTTAAAAAAGAGACCTGGAGGCAGGTTAGGATTGCCTCGAAGTAAAAGAAGGTGATTAGGAGTGAGTGGATCCTGAGATGTGTCGGAAAAGGAAACTGGGACTAAAGGTCGAGAGTTGATTATTGACTCTACTTCTGTGATAAACGTAAGGAGACCCTCATCATTCAGAGTTTGTGCTCCTAAAATACCTTTCAAAATCTTACGAATGGAGCGTATCATTCGTTCCCAAGCTCCCCCCATGTGGCTTGCCGTGGGTGGATTGAACGTCCAGTTAATGTCTTGCTGGGAACAATACTGATGGATTTTGTTTTCATTCAAGGATCGCAAGGATTCACGTAGCACCTTTGCAGCACCAACGAAATTAGTTCCGTTGTCGCTAAAGATATTTTGAGGTCTTCCCCTGCGTGCTATGAATCTTCGTAGCGCATTTATGAAGGAGTCTGTGTCTAAAGAATGGGCAATTTCAATATGGACTGCTCTCATCGTAAGACACGTAAATATGCAGCCATATCTCTTAACAAGTTTGTTGCGAAGTAGTTTAACCATCACTGGTCCGAAGTAATCTACTCCCACACTGGAAAACGCAGGTTTATCGAATTGAAGCCTGCAAGAGGGAATATCTGCCATCAGTTGCTTGCCAACATTCGAATTCCTTTTCTTGCACAAGTAGCAGTTACCTATGGACTTACGTACTGCGGCTCCTCCCTTTATTATCCAAAACTTGCGGCGTAGAGACGTCCAAGTGTGACTGGAACCAGAATGGCCCACTTCTGCATGGTGCTGACGTATTACGAGTTCTGTTAAGTGTGAACGTTGCGGGATTATGATGGGATGTTTTACATCAATATCAAATGGAGCTTGCTTTAACCGACCTCCGACACGCAAGATGCCATCTACAACAATTGGCTGCAATTTTTGAAGATTGCGTGGTAAATTTAGCTTGTTGCTCTTTGATGCAAAACAGTCAGGAAACTGTTGATGTTGCACGTGTTTTATTAACACCGCTTCGGCATTTCGAAGTTCGTCCACGGAAAGGCTCTTGCTCATGCTAAATGTTTTCTTCATGACACAATGTTGTAAGAACAACATAACTCGTAAGAACCACGCTGTCAACCTTTTAAGCTTGTGGAAGCTTGAACAGTGATTTATAAGGCGATCGATTGCCTCTTCAGTTCGATTTGTTTTAATGATCGTTTGCACGGTTTGTGCCTTAACAGGGCGCAATTCATTAGGTGGCTCATCCATTGTTGCTTCCAAACTTGGCCACTTGGACTGAGGTTGTAAAAGAAATGAAGGACCCTGTAACCAATTTTTAGAAATTGAGTTGTCTGCTTCCAAACCTCTAGAAGCAGCGTCAGCCGGATTCAGACTCGATGGCACATGGTGCCACTGATTAACATCTGTGTGGGTTTCAATAGTAGCTAGACGATTAGCTACAAACACAGGAAACCTCTTGGTAATATTCTTAATGCAGTAGAGAACTGCAGTAGAATCTATCCAGAAGAAAGAAGGCACGGACAGATCAAGCTCTCCTTTGGTCAACTCGTCTAACCTTACGGCCAGGACCGCAGCAGTCAATTCCAACCGAGGTATGGAAACCGATTTCATAGCAGCCAATCGTGATTTTCCCATGAGAAAGGACAAGCAAATGATTCCTTGTTCGTTAACAAGCCTCAAGTAAGAACAAGCGCCGTAGCCGTAAGAAGAAGCGTCAGCAAAATGATGTATCTGCACTGTGACTACCCTTCCGAAGTCTGCTGGTTTGAAGCATCTTGGTACTTTAACATTGTTTAAAGCCGGAAGACTTTCGAGCCAATCCTTCCATCTTTTCTGTTCAGCATCACCAATAAGCTCATCCCAACCCAAATTTTGTTTGCACAAGACCTGTAGCAGGCGCTTGGCCTCCAAAAGAACAGGAGCTACGAATCCTAGTGGGTCGAACAAACTCGCAACTGTGGAAAGAAGTCCTCTCCTCGTAAATGGTTTGTTGGAAATTTTTATATCAAACGTGAATTGGTCTTCATTCACTTTCCATTGTATGCCTAGGATCCTGTCATCGGTTTGGTTTCCCAACAGGTACTGCTGAGCTTTAGTAGATCTTTCGCTTTCTGGTATTTCACTTAATACCTTTTCATTGTTTGTAATCCACTTGGTTAAGTGGAAACCTCGCCTTTCAAGCAGTTTAGTCAAGTTATGGTAGACATAGCTTGCCTCTTGAACCGAAGATAAAGATACAAGACAATCGTCAACATAGAAATTATTATTGACGATAGACGAAATGACAGGATCGTAATGGTGACCAAACTCTAGAGCTGTTTGGCGCAAGCTAAAATTTGCACAACTTGGAGAAGATGTCGCTCCAAACAGATGAACCAACATTTGGCAAATAATGGGTTCTTGGTTTACGTTTCCATTCTCCCACCACAAGAAACGCAATGCATTAGTGTGCATTGGGTCCACCCTGACTTGGTGAAACATAGCTTCTACATCGGCTACCAGTGCGATTTCCTTTTCTCGGAAGCGGGTTAATACTCCTGTCAGGTTGTTCATAAGATGTGGTCCTTTCATCAGAGCATCATTTAAAGATAACCCATTATATTTGGCTGCACAGTCAAAGACTATTCTTACTTTGTCTGGTTTGTGAACGTTGGTTACGGGATGATGGGGTAAGTACCACACAGGACCCCCCGCGTTGGCAAGGATTGACTGAGGCACCTTACGAGCGTACCCTTTAGAAAGATAAGAATCCATAACTTCAGTGTACTTAATTCTTAACTTCTCATCCTTCACAAGTCTCTTCTTAAGACTAATCAGACGCCGTTGCGCCAAGAAAAGATTGTCGGGAAGTTGATCGATGTATCCTTCCTTCCACAGCAATGGAAGTTGATAGTGACCATGAGTTTCACAAATTGAAGATCGCATAACTGTATATGCAATGCGATCTTCTTTAGAAGAACTCTCAAATATGGATGTGCCAGGATCAAATTCATTTTCCCACATTTTTTCTACCAACTGGGTTGCATCTCTATTAGGTTTGTAGTCAATAAAGTTTACCGTACAATTGGTTTCTTGGGAAGGAGATAAGGATGGTCCTAGAAGTGACCAGCCAAGAGGGGTTTCAATGGCGCAAGGCGTACCTCGAGGCCCCTTCCTCGCACTATATATGCAAAAAAGCTCAGGGGCATCTGCCCCTATCAGGAGATTAACAGATGCATGTGGTAGAGATTTCAGCTTTACATCCTGTAAATGTGGTAAATTACGCACCTTTGCATCAACCGAAATATCATTAGGTTTGACGGGAATGTCGTCAACGGAATGTACGTTAGGCAGGCGGAATGAAATTTCATTACCAAGGTCTGATACGACAAGATCGCAGGACATAGACTCGTAATTGTCTGTGGTCCCGGTAATAGTTTTGAGATGCAAATTCTCGCGAAGTCCGGTGATACCCAACTCTTGCACCAAAGATTTACCACAAAATGAATGAGTCGACCCTTGGTCTAAGAAGGCGTATGTAGAAACCACTTTATCCCCATATGCTACCTTAACGGGAACTATACAGAGGTACACGGAAGGATCACAGGAGTGACTGGAGGAATCTTGCTTGGTAAACCCACAAGTTACAGGCGCAGCAGCAGCAACGTCTGATGTAGAGGTAGAAATGTCTCGACTTTTAGGTTTACCTTTGCTTTCTTTGTCAGGTCTGTGCAACAAGGTGTGATGATATAATCCTTTGCAACCACTACTTGAGCAAGTGTTATTTTTCTTACACTCTGGTGTTCTGTGCCTTGCGCTAAGGCACTTGTGACACAACTTCAATTCCTTTACAAAACAGATGCGATCTTGCACCGTTTTTTCTCTAAACTTCTTACAATCCCAAAGCATGTGAGAAGTATCTTTACAGAAGTAACAAGATCCAGGCTGAGCACTGGATTTGGACTCCGAAGACTTGATAGAAGTAGACTTGGAAGTAACAACTCCAAAGGAGGATGTTTTTACCTTAGGCTTGGATGGTGAGGTCTTAGGATGAAGAGAGCGGAGACCAAAAAGGGAATTAACCTCTTCAGATTCGTTACGGATGAAATCCACGAAATGTGAAAAATTAGCTAGGTGACCAACGGAAGTTTCGACTTGAACCGATTTCTTAACCCAGCGTCTTTTGAGGTCGTAGGGCAATTTGCCTAATAGCTCTGATAGAGTGTCTAAGGTATCTAGACTGGTGTATTGTCGTATGTCTTTAACAACAACATTTGTTTTCTCAAGCAATTCAGCAAAACGTCTCATCTGTCGGCCGTCACCAGATTTTATTGAAGGGAATTTCTTCAGTTGTTGCTCACAAACATCAGCTATCACCCAAGGTGAACCATAATCTTTAGTTAGCCTTTGCTTGGCTAAAGTATAAGGTTGGGTTTCGCTCGTGGAAAGATATTCAATGCGGTTCTTCACTTCTCCCGTACAATGTTGTAGGAGTAAGCAAACAGTGCCCTTTCATCTCGCACCCTAGGCTCAACATGCGTTTCGAAGTTACTCATGAAGGTTTTAAATTCCAAAGGATCGCCTGAGAACTTGGTGAACTCCGGTCGGGGAAGGAATAAACTGTCGTAGTTGGCAGCACTCGGAGTATACAGGCCCGGGAGATGTACCGGTAATAATAAATTATTACTATTCATGAGATTATTATTAGCACATGAAACCGAAGGAGGCGTTGATGATGTTACAACACGAGATGGGTGTGAAGAATCCAATTGCGCAGCTGGAACACCTACAGGCTGGGCATCATGGACTTGACTTGAAGGTGCAAAAGGCTGAGGTTGAATGGAGCTGTAGGCTTTATCGACAAAGGTGTTGTAAGGCCGCACAGGTGGATGACCATAGACTGATGAAAAGGTAGCCGGAGCATGTTGAGAGCTTTGGACCGGATCAGCAGTAAGAGAGGGCTGGGCAAGTAGAGAACCTTGGGCCGGACCAGAGTTAAGAGAAGACTTAAAAGGTAGAGAACCTTGGGCCGAGTCAGCAACAAGAGAGGACCGGACAGGTAGAAAACCTTGCGCCGAGTCAGCAACAAGAGAGGGCCGGACAGTTAGAGAACCTTGGGCCGGACCAGAGTTAAGAAAAGGCTTAGAAGGTAGAGAACCTTGGGCCGAGTCAGCAACAAGAGAGGACCGGACAGGTAGAGAACCTTGGGCCGGACCAGTAATAAGAGAAGACTGAGCAGGCAGAGAACCTTGGGCCAGGCCAATATTAAGAGAGGACTGGGCAGGTAGAGAACCTGCAACAGAGACTTGACTAGAGAGAGCTTCGATTTGTTTCGAAGGGTCAGCAACGACGGTTGAAATTGTGTCGTCACTGTTGGCGATTGACGTGGCAGCTGTAACGTCGTCACACGAGAGCTTGTAAATTGAGTCATGTTCACAATATACTTGGTATTCTACTTCCGCAAGAGCAATCTTGCGACTGGCTTCGCCCTTCTCAATCATCCTCTTCAGTTGAAAGTGTTTTTGTTTCGTCTCCGTTTCAAGATTAAGTCTTTTTTCCCTTTCTTCAGCTTCAAGACGAAGTCGCTGTTCTCTTTCTTCAGCTTCAAGACGAAGTCTCTGTTCTTCTTCTCTAACTCGCTCTTCTAGATGGTTAGACTCTAACTGAGCCATCTTTAATCTAGCTTTAGCTTCCAAATGTTTACGGCTATGTCTTGAAGAAGAGCTCCGGGAAGATTTTAAAGAATGCCGAGAATAAGAAGTAGAGGACACGTGACTAGGAGACCTGTGAGGTTCATACAGCAAGTGGGGCATTGTGGAGACAGAAGCAGAAGATGATTCCTTTACCTTGGTAAACCACTCATCCTTACGGGACTCAAACTCGTTTTGGTTCTGCGTGACAGCTACAATTGCTTCAGACCCTAAATTAGCAGATGCCATAGCCCCAATTAACGCATCATAGTCATGATTAATTTCAGTCAAAATCTCTTTAAGTAGCTCATTATTAGGATTACGCAATGCCATGATTTTTTCAGCACGTAAATAATTTTGCTCTAAAACAGACTGCAATTGCTCAATGGCAGATTGGGCATCTTCGCTAGAAGAGGGCTTAGATGTCATTGCATTAAATACAACACAAATAAAACAAATATAAACACAACTTAGCACAGGGAAATCCACAAACTTAGATATAATCAATATATGGACCATCAACGGTACGGATAACGTGCTTAAGCTTAAACAGTTCGAATCCAATTTGTCTGTAGCCAACTACAGAAAGCACGTGAATGTGTAACGCTCGGAAATGTTAGTAGAGATCTTCACCAACGTCTGCGTCGTAAACGCAGCCCAAGCGTCAAATGTAGCACAAATATAAATAACAAATTACAGTACCGTCAAATCCGCTGGACAGTTCAGTGAGTCTTTGTCAGTATTGAAATTGCTTGATTGATAGAATATTATCGAAACTTTTGTAAACGACGTAATTCCTCGCCCGCCCTTTTTACCGTCTTTACAAACGCGTCTTGTAGTTATAGATCTCGATATATTCAAGTTCAAAACAAGGACGGTTTCTAGATAACACAATTTGATAAGCAAAGGTAAATCACAACATCATAACTAACATTACAGAAAGAATTAAGTAAATTAAACATAAAGAAGCATTACGTCGCAAACTAATTCTCAAACTCAACACAGCCAATTCAAACACGCAAATAAGACATTACAGTAATTAGCAAATGTAGAGCGCAAATACATTGTCATAACATTAAATTTACGGCAAACTACTATTTCAGAACACAGAGTCAATCAATTGCGGAGTTAAGTAAATTTAAGATTTATAAGTTTAATGAACTTACCGATAAGTTTTCCTTCGGCGGACGAAAAGTCATCAAATAATTCCCAAGAAAGAAAGCAACTACCGGTAACTAAATCTTAACAAAAGGGCCAACCCCTGGACAAATGGAAGAAAGGAAAAGAGCAATAGGCTCAACCCCAAATTAATCTCTTCAGCAGTAGGCTTGATGGACAAAGGTCCAATAATAAATTGAGCAATGGGCTCGACGGACAAAGGTCCAATAATAAATTGAGCAGTGGGCTCGACGGACAAAGGTCCAATAATAACTTTAACTTAAACGGTTCCAAGCGGCCCCCCCGGAGTCTAAACTGTTCAAGCTGACGGTTCTTAGCTCTCAAATTCGTGCTAAGTTTAAGTAATAAATCTTCGATGTTGCTTCTATCAAGTTCTGAATTGTCTGATGACCAAAAATAAAAATTTACAGTGGAAAAAACTCAAATTACGTGCATAGTGCAAGAATCCTTTACAGCAAAAGCGCCGCAACTTTTCGGCTATTGGCAAATCCAGCGATTTAAGACAAAAATTACGCAATTAACGTCGTTATCCAACAGTGTGCAGCAAAATACGAGAAACAATTTACATTATGAAAGGCCGGGTTCGATTCCATACAAATTGTTAATTTAATTATTATTGCGACGTTACATTTGGCAACCACTACATTGGCACTGGACACACACTTCTCCGGCCTTGCTGTTTTCATATGGCTCAGCACAAATATCACAAAACCATTGTTCTTCTTCTATCGTCTCGCATTTATCTTCGTCACTATCATATTTTATTTCTTGGTCGCACTCGCTTTCTGAACTGTCAAAGAGAACCTTCTTGGCTGAACTAATTTTCCTTTTCTTCGTTGGACGTTTCTTTTAGTCATTAGTTTTTTTTCTGCTTCTTTTTTCTACCACTTTTTTACGTTTCTTCTGTTTGACTTTGCAGCTGTTTTGCTTGCTGATAATTAGCTTCCTTAACTCCGGAGAGTCTGTGAGTATACGTGTACTTCCTTTTCGCTGTTTTTTATTGGTCTTCCTCGGCCCACATGTAGGCAGCGGCAGCAATGAGCTTGGAGAAATGTAGGCAGCACCAAAACCCGGATTCGATTTGTCTGGATTGCTTGATGTGGTAGGCAAAGAAGTAGTAGCTACACTATCTGAATTACCGTCATTTACTTCACGTGATACAAGGTCTGATCCATGTACTTCAGCCGCAATACCGTTATGCTCCGTTTGCGCTTCCAAGGAAAGGCTTTGCTCATTGGCATCCAGAGGATTAGGTCGATCTGTCGGAACTGAAGGAAAAAAGTCACTTTCCTTCCATATGTCCCGGTTAAGGGGGAAAATTCCTGTTGATCTGAATGCTGAGATGATATCTAGCTGAGTATAACTTGAAAGAAAAGTCCTTTCAGAAATTTCTGGCACCGTATAAATTGTGCAGGTCTTTCCTGGATTGGAGCGAAGCCATTCATCCATCGCTCTGTTGTATTTCGTTTTGAAGGGCCCGTAAACACATTTATCTAGCGGCTGGAGTTTACCGGAAGTGTGTGGTGGAATTGTGAGGAGAACAATTCCATTTTCCTTGGCAAATTTACAACTTTGCACGGATATATGCGAAGAGTGGTTGTCCAATATTAACAAACATTTGTTCTCAGCGCTGCATTGAGTCTAATCTTTAAAATGGTGCAGATAGGAAAGAAACAACTCCTCCGTCATCCATCCAGTTGGAAAACATGAACATTTGGACATCGGAGGAGCGTTTGCACCGACAATTGTTTCCAAATGAGAGGTGATCCGCGAAAGAGGAAAAATAAACATTGGAGGGATAGTACCGCCAGCGGCATTTATCCCCCCAACCATCGTGACAGTCCTGCCTCTTTCTCCGGAAGTTACCGAGCCCACCTGATGTATTCCCTGACGGGCTATCCCTTGGCAGGGTTTTGTACTGTGCTGCAGCCGGTTTCATCGATATTGAATATACGATTAGGAGGGAATTGATGTCTACTCATTACATCCGATAAGTTGCTGTAAAACAGCGAGACGTTATGAGTAGGGCAAGTTTTTGCAACTTTTGCTACTTTTTTTTACAGCTTCCGACAGCTTCGAAAGACTCAGAATTTACGTAATACAATGTTTTAAGCCGTTTCCATAAATTCTATTTTGCAACTTTTTGCAACTTTTTTCGATTTTTCGTGCAACTTTTTGCTGCAACTTTTATCAATTTTTACGCAAAATGTAAAAGTGTGATTTGAAATATATGATTTGAAACTACAGTATTTCAGTCTAATTTTAATATTCTGTTTGAATTGTATATATAACAAAGGGCTTTGTGGCGGATTGGCTGCGTCTCAAGGTTATATATGATGCAACAGTTGGTTTGCATTCTAGAAGTTCAGCTACAATCCTGGAAGATTTTTTTATGTGTGGCTGCAGCTCAGGCTTCACAAGACAAGGTCGGAGAAGATTTGCTCTAGTTTTAAAGTCAGACCGTTAGAGTCACCGTCTGCGTTTGACAGGGTCAACCATGGCGAAATGAACAGGCCGCCAAACTGCCTGGAGTGGTAATTAAAATTAAAGAATTTTTTGTGCACAATTAGAATGCAGTGAAATTATATGAACACAGTTTTGTCTAGGTTTTCTAGGTCAAGCTCTGTTGAGTTGAATTATATGTGGTTATAAAAATGCATTACCGGTAGTTATTTGGCAAATAAGAAAATATATAAGAGCAGTCAGTAAAGTTTATGATTTTTAGATATATACCATTGGAAAAAGATAGTGTTACCTCAATTTCTTAGTTATAATAAAATTTATACAAGAATGCCGAAAGGAGCCCAATCTTCTCTTTCCAAAGTGCAAGCCTACGTAGCACGCTACCCTACAGAATTCATGGCCACAACTCGTGGAGAGCTATTCTGTACGCTATGCTCTACGATTGTGTCGCATTGTAAAAAATTTTCGATTGATAAACATCGTCAGAGCAAAAAGCATCAAAAAGCCCTGCCGTCAACATCACAGCAACGACAGCAACCGCTAAGCATACCAACAACTAGTTTCGATTGGAATGATTATGTTGGCAAAGTGACAGCTGCTTTCCTTTGAGCTGACATTCCCCTCTACAAACTAAACAATCCTGACCTGCAAGCCCTATTTAAATATGTTGGTCAAAGAGCTCCATCCGAGTCCGCATGCCGAAAGCGAATTGATGACATGGGAAAATGTGAAGTAAATCGAATTTGCAATATTCTCTCAGATAAGGTAATTTTCATGGTCATTGATGAAACTGATGTTTCAGGATGCAAATATATAAACACCCTAGTCGGAGATATAGAACAGCCAGAAACAACTTACTTGTTGCATTGCAAAACTCTTGATGCATCACCAAATCAACAAAGTGTCATACATGCTGTGGATGATGCTATTCGCACCCTCGAAACAGACAGAGACAATTTTGTTTTATTGCTTACCGATGCCGCCAGGTACATGACAGCAGCAAGCCGTGTTGTTAAACAAACATATCCGAGGCTCTTTCATATAACCTGTGTGGCTCACGGTTTGCATAATGCAGCTGAACGAATCCGTGCTAACTATGAGGATGTTGACAAGCTAATTGCTTCAGTGAAAGCTTCAGTAGTGAAAAACAAAGATCGAAAAGCAAAGTTTTCAGCAATCAACAGTCCCCCACAACCCGTAGTCACCCGATGGGGAAGTTGGCTAAAGGCAGCAGAATACTATGCCAAAAAGTTTCCGCAAGTCCGTGAGATAGTAAATGCTTTCGAAGGTACGGGGCAGTTAGTGGTGAAAGCAAAGGAAGCGGTAGCGGTTGAAAGTCTTCCTGGAAGCCTAAGAGAAATTTACCAATGTTACCTAAAACTTATTGATGAAATACAAAGAGCGGAGAGCACAAAATATACTGTTGCTCAAGCCTACGAAAAAGCCTATACATTAGAGTTTAGCAGTGATCCAGCTGGAATAAAATTGTACTTGGGTCGTCGATTCGAAATGAATAGCGACCTTAAAGCAATTGCAGAAATGACCAGGCCAAACATCAGTCCGGAACTTTATGCTAAATTATTAAATTGCCAAGCAACTTCATGCTCTGTGGAGCGAAGTTTCAGCATGTTACGGAAACTGTTGGCCAAAGACCGCCATTTCACTCCAGACAATGTTTGGAAGTATTTAGCATTATATGTTAATAAATCGCTTGAATAATTGTAGCCTTTTTTCGGTAGCCTTTTTTATTTTTCCGCCCTTTTTCGGTTTAATCCTTTTTTCGCAGCAATTGTAGCCTTTTTTCGCCCTTTTCCGGTTTAACGGCTTTCCACTTCGTTTGCTGGCAACACTTGCATGCATGTTTTTCTTTCCGGTTGCATTTGATGGTTGAACAACGGTTTTCGTTTTGTTCCTTTATTTTGACCAAACAAGGTTATTTGAAAAGTGTAACTGTGTGGTAGCTATAGTGAGTAGGCTAGCTATAAAATCAGCGCTGTTTAAACTCGTTGTGAATAGGCGTAGATCCAACTTTTTAGTGCAACTTTTGTTAAAAATAAATGCAACTTTTTAGCGCAACTTTTGTTAAAAATAAATGCAACTTTTTCAGATTTTTAGTGCTACAAAAACTTGCCATAGTTATGAGCATTGAACGCTGTCGCTCGTCCCAAAGACGTAGCTTCCGGTTGATGAACGCTCAATTTGTATTCAGCCATAAAAGACAGGAGCCAATCTTTTCCCACTTTTTTGTTGGTTTTCCAAGAATCCGGAATGTCGATTTTATTGACCATAGCGAATTCACAGGCTAACTCTAACTTTTTCGGAAGTCAACACATGAAAACGCTCACTTAGATCTATAATATGAGTGGCCAAGTCGCTACCCATCTTTTCTATAAAAACTTTTTTATGATATGATTACCCCATGGAGGATGACTCGTTGCTTTATAATTTGTTGATGTATCGCTTCAATGTCATCTTGTCTATATTATGATTGCGTGCAGCTTTTCGCAGCGATGTGCCATTCTGCATTTCAGCAGCAGCTGCAGCAAATTCAGGAGCAGAAGTATCACCTCTGTTTGTTTTGTTTTTGTACTTATAAACCATTATAAAGAACAACTATGTAATTAGTTGGCAAGCTCACCAATTTGGCCTGCACTAAGCAACATTGTTCATTATAAGGATGCCTATAGCGTCCACCGGTGGCGGTAAAAATCGATGAACCACATATTAGATTTTGGACCCGGAGCTTACAAATTTCGAAAAAAATTGTTTCAGGAATTTGGGCGGGTAAGTTGATACACCGTAACAACTTAACAACAAGTTGATACACCGTATCAACTTACCCTCTTCATAATGTATCAACTTGCCCGCTGCAGAGCAATACGAATTTTTCTACTAATTTTGGAAATTCTCTTGTCCATATAACTTCTTAATCGTATTCATTTTTACGTTATAGCTTAGGCTTCCTTCACTAACCTAAGAAAACTGTTTGCCTTCCCTCGCTAAAAAACTAGCAACTCGAATGCATTTTTTATAAATTTTACAAAACATTCATTTTGGCCGAAAAATTGACTTAAATTCTCATAGGCTAAAAGCGTCTTCAACTTAGCCTGCCAAACTTTGTATGGAAATCAAGATGGCTGAGTGGTATTGTTACGTAATCAAAAGGGCTTTGTTGCGGTGTCACGGAAAAAAATATTTAGTGTGTATCAACCTACCCGCCGTATCAACTTGCCCGACCTTCCCCTACAGTGAAACCTCTATTTGAGCACCGCACGACCACAGCGCTTTATTTTTCAACCCTTCTCCCATTGTGGCGTTCTATTAGAGGTGGTGTTCAGTTAGAGGATGGTGCTATATTTTTTGACTAGCTGGTCAGAATTTTGGAAAGATAAATTTAATTAATGAAAAGAAAAAACTTATAACAGAGTTAACATTTATATAACTGAATTGTTTTTTTTTTTTTAATTTATTTTATTTTGTTAAAGCCTCTGGTATTCGAACCTAGTTTATCAATTTTCATCTACGTCTGATTTGTTGTTGTTATTGTTGACACTGAGTGACCCTTACGGCATCGCGTGATGACGACGTCACGCAATTCGGCTGTACTTAGTTTAAATTAGTCGTACCAGCGCAAACTCGCCCTTTTTGGATCGTTATTTGACTGAAGCGAAGCTATTTTTTGGAGCTTCAGAAATCTATGAAATCTATTGAATCTGTGAAATCGAACTGTTTGCTACTGTATCGTCGATCTATGCTGCTGCAGTGCTGCTGTCATAACTTCTGTAAGTACTCTATTAAACTAAACTTGTATAATCTATAATATTCGTAAAGATATGTTGTTTTAAGTTTAATGCAGGATTTAGTTTTTGTTTGTCGCGTTCATTTCCCTTCTTCTCCCAGCCGCGTGAGTTATGTTGTAAGCTATTCTATTTTTTGTTAATCCAGGTTGCTGTTGAAACAATTTACTTTTATTTATTTAATTAGTCGTAATAGGCTGATATTTTGTCATTTAATACCAGTATCGTATATTGCATTTCAATGTTTTTGTTTATGTGTTAATTTTTAGGATTACGAGGTCGTAAGTTAATATACTGAACAATCTAATAACAACAATCGACTCGTCAGTCAAAGGAAAAATACGCAGCACAGACGGCGGTGGTTCATACTTTGTAGGAACCAAAACAGTAATCAGAAGCTTTCCCAACCGACGTTGGAGTCTACACTACACTTTGATCCGGTGAGTATTAACCAACATGTCACAAGTATTGGAACAGTATAAACGCCTAAAGGCACGTAGAACTGCATTGAAAGGTTCAGCTACGCGAAAGTTGCAACGATTAAACGAACTTCCCAAACGAGAGTTTCCTAATAAAGCTGCTTTTGACCAAAGTGCTGCGTCACTACAACAAACCCTAACTGATTTTCGCACTGTTCTAAATTCTATGACTGAACTTTGTTCTAAACTACCTGAAGAAGAATTTGATGCTGTTGAAACAGACTTACAAGACAATGAAGTGGCCTTAGAAAACGACGAAGCCCTCGCAATTCAAATTAAAGCGAGTTTGATTCTACGCTTTTAAAACGTGAGCAATTAAGTGCCCAAGTGACCGCGCCTGCTCCTAAACCGGAAGTTAGCAAACCTAAATTCAAGCCACGAGATTTAACCGTACCCAAATGGAATGGCGGCCTAGTGACTTTGAATGCTTGGAAACATCAAATTAATGATTATTTTAAATTGACTGGCTTAACTACCGACTCTGAACAACTTGCCATTGTGCTATATCAAAACGTTTTGCCTACCACTTTACAATCTACCCTGCAAGACTGTACTAAAGTAGACGGCGCAAATGGTGTATGGGATAGACTTGATAATAAATACCCTGCTAACTCCATTCCAAGAGCTATTTTGCAACGAATGAAAGAAACTAAGCCTATGAATTCTGGTGGAGCCCGTGAAATGCGTCGCATTTTAGAGCAAATTAAAGATTTTGCCAGACACTCTTAACTTGCTGATTGTGCGCAAGAATTAACTTGCAATTCTACCTTGGACTTAATTGAACAAAAGTTAACTACTAATTTGGTGCGTAATTTTCGACGCTGGCTACTTAAAGAACATCGTGATCACGTTGCTTCCGTTGATTTGATGATAACTTATTTACAAAGCGAAACTGAATTAGAAGAACGATTAATGAAATTACAAACCGTGAACAATCATAGCAGACCTAGTAGTTCTACTGTTAATCAAGTCCGTTCCAATTCTTACGATTGTTGTGTTTTATGTAATGAGTCCAAGCATAGATTTGTTGATTGTAATGTATTTCGAAACAATTCACCACAACAAAGAACTGACGCTATGCGTAAACATGGTAGATGCTTTACCTGTTTGGCACCTATGCACCGAACACCAAGAGATTGTCGTTATCGTAGACGATGCGCCACGTGCGGTAAATCTCACCACACTATGCTTGCCTGCGTGCCATTAAACTCTAATCAAAGCAGAAGCGCTAACAGTCAATCGCCTGCAAACCTCAATGTTAATGCTAGCGAATTCGAACCAAAAAGTCAAAACATTCGTTCAGCAAGCCAATTGGAATTGAATATTAGATACTCACCTTCAACCATTGTTGAGTTATTAGACAGTTGCGGTGTGTGGCACAAAGCTATCGCTTTATTCGACTCTGGAAGCGACGTAACTTTAATTAAACGTGACACAGTAAAAATGCTAAGTTAAATCGTACCCCACATAACTCAAGTTTGGCACCGCCGGAGGAGGATACTGCCGTGAAGACACTGCTATTGTTTCTTTGTGGGTCCGTAAATATGACAAACCGTCATTTCGTTATAATATCACGGCTGTTGAGCTTGAAAAACCGGCCCACGACATTCCTAAATTAGACGAAACAACATTCTTATTTAAAACCCATTCAAAGTAATATACCAGTCGATGATACCCAAATTGATATTTTGATTGGATTTGACTATGCAAATTTAATGAAGGCCACTAGTTATGTACAACACCCATACGAACCTGACAATTTTCCTACTGGAGTTGAAACTCCACTTGGGTGGTATATTTTTGGTCCCAAATCGAACATGTCGCCTAGTGACAAGATAAGAATGGTTCACCGTGTTTACGTCGAAGATAGTTCGCGAAACTTTCAATCTATGTATGAATCAGACGTATGTGGCGTTAAACCTACTCGTATATGCGCATGTTCAGATAAGGAAGTAGCCGAAGCGCAGTTTTTAAAGCACGTCAGAAAAACTATTCGCAAGACTGAGGACGGAAGAATTGAGGTTTCACTTCCTTGGAAGAAGGGATTTCCGGAATGTTTGGACTTCAATCGAGACGTGACATTCCACAAACTAAAGTCACTGGAGAACCGAGTGGTAAAATCCAATCTATTGGGATGTTACAACAAAGAAATGCAGCTTATTCTTGACGAATATGCTGAACCGGTGCCGCGAGACGATGTCCTCAACAACAAAGGCTGGTACATCAACCACTTTCCTATACTGCGACCTGGCAAATCAACATCTTGTCGGATTGTCTGGAATTCAGCAGCGGTCTTCGGAGTTGTATCTTTGAACGATGGTCTCTTTAAAGGTCCAGATTTACTGAACAACCTATTTTGTGTCCTACTCGCCTGGCGTAAAGAGGCGATTGCAATCACTGGCGACATTCGAAAAATGTTTAACCAAATACAGCTTGCTCCTCGTGACCGAAAATATCACAGGTTTCTTTGGTGAAATGGAGAAGTTCAAGAAGAACCGAAAGATTTTCAATGGAAAAGACTCCCTTTTGGTGATAAGCCCGCACCGGACTCGTCAATCAGCGCTTTACATTTCTTGGCTGACAAAAATTCCCAGGTTTACCAAACTGCATCTCATGTCATCTCGAACCATTGTTACATGGATGACCTGGCGACGTCTTTCTCATCAACTGATGAAGCTTTAATGGAGAAGCAGAACATCAATACTATTTTGCAAGATGGCAAATTTGCTCTCAAAGGTTGGCATTCCAATTCCGCTGAAGTAGATGAGTTTCCAGAAACTACTGATACTGACATTCTTGGTCATTGCTGGGACAAATCTGCCGATGAATTCAGACCAAACTTCCAATTGGATGACATCCAAATGCCGGTAACTAAACGTTCCATTTTGTCGACTGTATCAAAGTTGTGGGATCCAACTGGAATGTTTGCTCCTCTTTCCTTACAATTACGTTTGTTACTACAGTCGTTATGGCAGCAACGCGTATCTTGGGATGAAGAACTGCCGAGCTCAATCTATTCATTATTTTCGCAAATGTTGCAAGAAATTCAAGACCTTAAAGACTATCGAATTCCTCGTAGACTTGTACCCGATTTAATCACAAATCCGATCGAGTTGCACGGATTTTGCGATGGCGGAGAACTAGCATATGAAGCCGTCATTTATTTGCGTTTTCCGACTGAACTAACCTTTGAACTGAGATTTGTATGTGCGAAAGCTTACGTTGCACCACTTAAAAAACGATCTATACCAAGATTAGAATTAATGGCTGCTGTTATTCTCGTTAGATTAGTCGCTGTTGTTAGAACTGTTGTTAATGTTGAAAATATTACATTGTGGACCGACAGTGCTACCGTACTTAGTTGGTTGCATATGCCTGCCTCCAATTTCAAACCTTTTGTTTCCACCCGCGTACAGGAGATTTTAGAAACTGTGCCTGAAGCTCCGGATTGTTTTCGTTATGCAAATCTAGCTTAAACCCTGCTGACGCGCTTACTAAAAAAGCATCAAACCTGAATTTGTCGTTATGGCACCAAGGCCCGGAATTTTTGTTGCAGAGTACCGAACATTGGCCTTGTGAGTTACCGTCTCAGGACGTCATGGCATTTGCTAATGAACATAAGAAAAACCCATTGTTTAATGTGTTCAACCTTGATCTTACTGATGATTTCGAGAATCATTTGCTGAAGCGAATCAGTTCCTGGACAAAGCTGATCAGAATCACCACGTGGCTAAAAAGATTTAAACTTAAAAATCATTTAAAATCTTCTGTGTTGACTCCTATTGAATTACAATGTGCTAAATTTAGTTTGTTTTGGCTCGCACAAGCCGACTTGAGAGCCCCTGACCATCAAAATAAGCGCAAGAAACTGAACCTTGTACTTTCTGAGGATGATAATTTTAAACTTCTCAGAATTCATGGACGATTGAACAATTTTACCGACTGTGAATTATTTTTCAACGCTAATCCCATTGCTTTACCAGCGAAAAGCAAAATAACCAAACTGTATGCCGAGCACATCCATCGAAGCCTCGGACATTTAGGCTATCGTGTAGTGCTTGCAAATTTACGCCAAGTTGGTGTGTTTATTTTACGCGGAAAACAATTGCTCAAATCCATTGCATCAAAATGTATGAAATGTCGTATTAACAGACGTAATTTACTGCAACAGCACATGGGACAGTTGCCCCCTTTTCGCTTGAACACCACTGTCCTCCATTTAGCTCCGTATCTCTCGATCTATTTGGCCCTATTAAGATCAAAAAAACTCGAAATGTAACTATTTCTGCATGTGTTTTGGTCATCGCTTGCAATACAACGAGAGTTGTCCACCTTGAAATTGCTGAGACACAATCCACGAATGACTTTTTGTTGGCATGGAAGCGTTTTGTAACTAAACGTGGCGTTTATCCTTCGCACGTTTACAGTGACCAAGGAAAAACATTTGTCGGCGCTCGAACTACTTTGCCAACAATGGTTTGGTAATTTGGATAAACAGACTATTTACGAGCGTATGGCTGCCAAAGGTACCGAATTTCATTTTACCTGGGATTTAAACACTCCAAAAGCAAGCCATATGAATAGTTCTATTGAATCCTTAATTCGTAGCTGCAGGAAAGCTTTTAATGCGACAACTGAGTATTTAAAACGCTCGTATACTTTTTCCGAATGGGAAACAATTGTTGCTGAATCTAACTATCTTGTTAATTCTAGACCTCTATTCCCGAAATCTGCAGAAGACTTGAATGAAGAACCAATAACTGGAAATTCACTGCTTTTTCCCTACGGACAATGCTCGGTACCACCACTTACAGACGATGAGGCGATTCACTTGAAAAAATGCATAAAAGCTGCTCAAACTTTCGTGAACTTTTTTTGGAAATCGTGGCTCAACAATATGCCGCCACACCTATTGTTCCGTTCGAAATGGTTTCGACCACGTGAGAATTTAAAGGTTGGCGGTTATGTGATTGTACTCCAACCTGGTTTCAAAGGCCAAGCGGCTCCAAGAGGCTTATGGGAACACGCAATTGTCACTAACACTTTTCCTGGAGACGACGGACTAGTTCGCAAAGTTGAGTGAAGACTTTCGGGACAAAGAACATTGACAAGACCCATAACTTTCGAAGAACTTTCTTCTTCAGACTAATCATGCTAAAAATATGTTCAATTCTCATCACTGTAAATTCGTTGTGTTCTGATTAAGCCTAATAATTTTGAGTGTAAATTTATTATCGTTGCTCATTTCAGTTCCGCACTGGGAGGGAGTGAATTGGTTTTTTTTTTAATTTATTTTATTTTGTTAAAGCCTCTGGTATTCGAACCTAGTTTATCAATTTTCATCTACGTCTGATTTGTGGTTGTTATTGTTGACACTGAGTGACCCTTACGGCATCGCGTGATGACGACGTCACGCAATTCGGCTGTACTTAAATTAGTCGTACCAGCGCAAACTCGCCCTTTTTGGATCGTTATTTGACTGAAGCGAAGCTATTTTTTGGAGCTTCAGAAATCTATGAAATCTATTGAATCTGTGAAATCGAACTGTTTGCTACTGTATCGTCGATCTATGCTGCTGCAGTGCTGCTGTCACAACTTCTGTAAGTACTCTTTTTAATATTCGTAAAGATATGTTGTTTTAAGTTTAATGCAGGATTTAGTTTTTGTTTGTCGCGTTCATTTCCCTTCTTCTCCCAGCCGCGTGAGTTATGTTGTAAGCTATTCTATTTTTTGTTAATCCATGTTGCTGTTGAAACAATTTACTTTTATTTATTTAATTAGTCGTAATAGGCTGATATTTGTCATTTAATACCAGTATCGTATATTGCATTTCAATGTTTTTGTTTGTGTTAATTTTTAGGATTACGAGGTCGAAAGTTATTATACTGAACAATCTAATAACAACAATCGACTCGTCAGTCAAAGGAAAAATACGCAGCATAGACGGCGGTGGTTCATACTTTGTAGGAACCAAAACAACTTTAAAGAAGAAAAAAAACACAGTTACTAAGTAATCAAAAATTCGATGCGGAAAATCAGGTGACACGTCCTTGTGTAGCCGTCCTCGTCATTTTCAACACCTTCCCCTGTAGTGGCGTTACAGGTGGTGTTCAATTAAAGGGTGGCGCTGTATTTTTCAATTCTTCCTTTACAGTGGCGCTCAAAAAAAGGCTTTACAGACGGTTATGGTATTTAGAGTAGCTGTTGGAGTTGCTGAAACAATAAACTTTAGCTACATAATTTCCCTGTCTACATGTCCATTTCATGTGGGCTTTCGACCCGCGGTTCTTGGTTCTCTTTGATGTCATAATGAAAAAAAATGCTTATGACATCAAAAATTTGGTTGTGATGCAGTTAAATTTTTGTCACAATTAAATTTTTGATGTCATAATTAAAAAAAGTGCGTATGATATCAAAAATTTGGTTGTGATGCAGAAAACTAGAAGCAAGAACCGTGGGTCTGAAGCCCACATACATTGGACATCTCACATGTGGACAGGCTAAATGTGGGATGTAGGCGAATGAAATCTGGTCATTGTTTTTGAGCCCCCCCACTTTAGAAATGCTTCCGCCATCGCTGATTGAGTGGTTATCATCCTGAACTTCAATCTTGTTAACTTGTCCAGTCTGCGCAATGTAGATTTACGCTTTTCTAACTGCTAAAGTGTGCTACTCTTCTGTAATCAATTTTTTCAAATGATATATGCCTATCAGCATTTTTACCTACAAGAAAAATGTGGTGACGGTAAAGCATAGGCCTATATATACAGCTCAGATGGCCGAGTGGTAAAAGCGTCCGCCTCTACAGTTGTAGACTCTGGTTTGGTTCTGAGTCGGGTCAAACCAATCACTTTAACTTCCCTGCTTGACGCTCAGCATTAAGGGGGCAGTGTGAATAACAAGCCGGCAAGTTTACTGGTGCCGTTGTAGCGGGCATTTAAGGGGATTCTCCCATCTTGGTGTGGTAGACAGGTGACCGACAACTTCTAAGCGAGCTCGTTATAGCGCTTGGATCGCTTTTTCGAGATATGGTGATAAATATGCAACTAAATACGAATACTACGCAATGCCCATAATATTGTCACATTTAATTTTCAGGTACTGTCAGCCTTGCCGCATCAGAGGTAAGTTGTCCGTACATTGCAGGATTGTATATTGCATGCTTTAACGGTTAACGGCTGCGGTTCTCAATCTGGGGACCGCGATCCCCTAGAGGTCCGCGAAGCAGTTTCAGGGGGACCGCAAAGAGGCCGCGGACTTCTGATAAATCATCCCATTGAATTGTGCTTGTAAATTTAGTGAATGTTACTTGCTTCATTTTCTCGCTCTAAACAGCTCAGAAGGCCGAGTGGTAAGAGCGTCCGCCTCTGGAGCTGTAGACTCGGGTTTGATTCCGAATCGGGTCAAACCAATGACTTTAGAATTGGTATTCGCAGCTTCCCTGCTTGATGCTCAGCATTGAAGGAACAGTGTGGAGAACAAGCCGGCAAGTTTACTTGTTGTGCCGTTTGGAAGGGCACTTAGCGGGATTTCCCCATCTTAGTGTGATAGACAGACGGATGGCGTCGCGATATTGAAACTTGGCTAGAGATTCAACCTTCGATTTTGAGAACAGAAACGTTATCTTATCCCAGAGAACGACGTGAGAGTATCAGTATTATATCCAATGGTTTTTGAAAATCTTGCGATCTACCACTTTCAAAAAAAAGAAACAAACCGCTCTTGATATATAACAAAAACATATATTAAGTAACGCAGAAAATATTCCTTTTAAAACAATACAAATCACTCTGAAATCTCCGCTAACATTTACTCAAAATAACCCACAAAATACGAAAAGCAGCAACACAAACTTACTTTAAACATCCAATACTTATTTGACCCTAATTACAAATTTCCCTCCCTATTGATAAAAAATTTACGATTCCAAAAAATTCCAGATAGAATCACATTGTTACGTAATTATGACACAGCACTAGAAGTCTCCATTATAGTAAACAGCACCATAGATTGCTAAACGTTGATTATGCCGTCGTACACATTTACACCAGATGAAAAAAATGTTCAAGGTAAGAAGTTTTTAGAAGTTTCCATCAGCACATCAAATATTTCTAATCAAAACCTGCGATAAACAACGAAAGTTACATACATTCGTTAAAAGCGTGTTTTATTGCTTGCTTGTTTTTTTTTTTTGGTTTGCTTTTTCGTTTGCTTTTCGTTTTCACTAAGTTTGTACTATTTCCTACGACAACCAATTTTGCAAAGGTGGCTGCAGACTAGAAGATCTGACGATCCCTTCGCAGTCTCCTTGATGTCTGTTATCATTTTACTGTTAATTATTTCTATTTCCTTGCTGTGTACTTGGCATCGAATAATAAATCAGTTCAGTTCACCAAATGACTATAAATATAGAACCTGCTCAAATTAGGCAAGTAAGACGGATTTATCACAAAATTATATACTCAAAATATATCTCTTGATTAAAAACGTGACAGGTGGAAACTCCTAAGTGAGCTCGTTATAGCTCTATGAATGATCGCTTTTTCGTGATGGGAGGATAAATATGCAACAACTAATACAAAATACCGGCATCTGCTTGCTTAGTGCACATAGCATTTCATTTAAAATGTCTGTGTATTTTACATCAGCTACACTGCTACTTGTTTTTGCTGCTGAACCAGAATTTATGCTTAAAAATGAAGGACCGTGAGTAATAGAAAAAAATTTTTTGGGGACCACAGAGTCAAAATTTTAAAAAAGTTTGAGAAGCACTGGGTTTACGTTTTGTCGCTGTTACCTTTTTTTTTTCGGCCGTATGTTATGATATGCGTTGTTTTTTACGTACGTTTGTGGTTGTTGAATAACACAAACTACTACCACTACCACTATTAAGTTGCTCAAGCTATCTCAAGCAGCATCACTTTTTGATTTTTTAGAATAGACCACCGGTTAAAAACCCGACTTTTTGGGAAGAATTGCTTTTGGGTGAAATGAAAGATTGACATTTGTTTTCAATGTTGTGCTGTGAGAACTTTGCTTCCTTGCCTCATTGGCCGTACATTTTATCAGGTAAAGTTAACAGTTCTACCTATTTTGTGCAAACAGCGTCTTGCGTTGGTCATCTCGCCTAAATTAGCCTGCTCGCTCATCGCAACTTTCGCGCTGTTGTACCGAAGCGAGATATCGTTATTTATTTTTCAATTCGTTTTTGATATCAAGCATCACAATTAAGTTTTTGATGTCATGTTTACTTTTTTTGAAGTTATGACATCAAAAATTTGATTATGATGCAGAAAGACCGCAGGTGTTTGGTCTACTTATACTGGACATGGTAAATGTGAATTTGAATATTTTCGTTGTATTACAATTAGGGATGGGCAATGTGGAACACCGAATCTGGTGCGATTCGATTATCTGGGTTCGGATAAAATGACGGAAAATTTTATTTATCCGAATATCTGGCTTCAGCAGGGCTGACAGCGCTGAAGTCCAGGCTGACTGGAGCACATTTGGAGAGATTTGAGCGTAATTTGGGTCTTCTTCGGACGTGATGACCTTTTTTTTTGCTCTTCACAGGAATTTGAGCAAAATTTTGAACTTCTCCGGAAAGATTCGGTGCTCCGGATTCGGTTTCGGATTCGTTTTGCATCTCTACCAATCCAGCTTCTTGTAAAACGAAATACGATTTCGAGCCAGAGGTGTACGGAGTCGCCTTTTATGGACTCCTGCTCCTGTTTTGACCAACCAGACTCCTGATCCTGCTCCTGGTCAATGACTACGTTTTATAAATATCAATGATTAGGTCAATGGTTAGGTCAATAATTGGGTCAATGATAACAGCTCAGATGGCTGAGTGGTATGGAGCGTCTGTTTCTTGAGCTGTAGACTCGGGTTTGATTCCGAGTCGGGTCAAACCAATGACTTTAGAATTGGTATTCACAGCTTCCCTGCTTGACGCTCAGCATTGAAGGGACAGTGTGGAGAACAAGCCGGCAAGTTTACTTGTTGTGCCGTTGGGAAAGGCACTTAGCGGGATTTCCCCATCTTGGTGTGGTAGACAGATGGCCGGCTACTCCTAAGCGAGCTCGTATAGCGCATTGATCGCTTTTTCGTGATAGGAGAATAAATATGCAACTAAATAAAAATAAAAAAAATAATAAATATACTCCTGCTCCTGTTCGACTCCCGTTTTTACGCAAAAGTGTCTGTTTAGGAAGGGAATGGACAAATAGTTTAGAAGGCTATTTTACCGCAGCTCTGCAACTGCTCAGTGGTTTGTAACATTTCTAAGTACTTGGGAAGAAGCAGAAAAAGATCAAATGCTAAATGCTCATCCCCTTCTGAAAGTCAGGCACTTCAGAGATACTCAAGTTGTATTTTCATGTAAACACACTGCTGAATATCACGACTTAAATTTTCATTTTGGACATGTGAAACTGTTCAAATGAATTCAGTTCAACTTTGATGCGTACCAATAGCTACATGAAAGTTGAAAAGCAATTTAAAATTGTTGTAATGTATCAGTCATAATTAGTCGGTTAGATTAGGCCTGCCGCGTGTGGTCTATCGTCTGGTACTATCCGCATCTAAATTTTTAATTCAGTTTATTTGCCAACTGATTGCATTATGCTGCTAACATCAGAACTTGTTTTACTAAACTTGTTTTGTTTTTAGATATACTATGGCTGCTCTGCAAGATGCAAAATATGGGCTGTAGCCTAATTATCTATCAATACCGATATGTTGGTAGAATTAAACTGCACAAAATTTATCCGAACCAAATTACTAGCAAATTTTGAACAAATATCACAAGCATGCGGTAATTTTTCACTACGGATCCTGCTTCTGCAACAATTGGAAATTTATGACTCCGGATCTGGCTGAAACATTGAAACTCCTGCCGGAGTCGACTCCGGTACTCCGATTTGTGTACATCTCTGTTTCGAGCTATCCTGTATTCGTGAGCGGAAGGTACTGGTAATTCTATTTTTCGAATTTTGCTGACACAAAGGCTAAATCCGATTTTTAGGATTCTACATAATTAGTAGCCTACTACCAGGGCCGTATTTAGACAATGAGAGGCCCTAGGCTATTTGATCAATGAGTCCCTATTGTGCGCAACGATCAGACTCATCTCTACGTAGTGGTGTAACGAGAAATTTTGAAAGGGGGGAGAGGGGCCATAATTTTCACACTTTTTTCAAGCGTATTTTTTTCGGCAGAACTAATTTAAAGCTGATTGAGACGCAGAAAAGGCTCTAGGGGGTCCGAGGGCATGCTCCCCCTGAAAAATTTTGAAAATTTGCATGCTGTAATGGCTATTTTAGTGCTTTTTGTATAATCTTCACGCAAATTCTGTTTAAATTTTTTGACCCTACTTCTGAGTGCTTCGCCAAATATGATGCATTTTGTTTGCACGTTTTCGATGTACGTGCTGAAGCCGTAAGGTTTATTGCTGTGGAAGAGAAGAGATTCGAAAGTATGGAAAAATTGTATACATCAAAAACATTTTTGAAAATGGCTGGTGGGAAGGACGCATACCCCTCATCCTACGCCCCTGGCCATAAGCTACAGAAACCATCAAAAGAGTCTGGCATATTTTAGTCGCTTGGCACCATTAATTTTGTTCTTTTTTACTAAAAGGCAGAGTCAAAAGGAGGGGGTGGGGCATGGCACAATGCCACACTAAATACGCTCTTGTCTCTGCATATAGGCCTATAAAGGTCTTGATAAAAAGATCTTTGTTGTTCGTGACGAGGTCCCTTATTTCTCCGAGGCCCTAGGCTTCAGCCTGCCTAGCCTATTGGTAAATCAGGCCCTGCCTACTACCAGGTTAATTATTTTTAGGATATCATAAACAGCAAACTGTTCGTTTTGTCATCGACATTTACAAATGTGCAAAATCTTAAAAATACCGGTAAGAATTCCTATCTAGAAGCGAATGATGGGCAGAGCCGTAGCAGCCGCCCCCCAAACCCCCCAATTGGGGGGGGCCCACACTGCCAAAAGGGACCCCAAATTGTCTTGAAGGACCCGAAGTTGCATCAATTCAAAAACAAAGTTGTGCTTGGCGAATCACGTTGAATGAGATTTTTTGCGCTCAGATTCTATATATTTCAGTTTTAAAACTTTTTGCTATCGTTTACTTTCAAATAGCGTCATAAACTGCATAATGATGTCATAAACAATACACTGTGTGTAAGAGTGCGCGTAGGACTTGGAAAAGGAGGCCGGTGCAGAGTTGGACGCAATCATTTTTCAAAGCTTAAATTCAAATTCATTCCTCTTGAAAAAATTAAATTCAAATTCATTAACACCTTGTGAGCAGATTTAAAATTTTATCTATTTATTTTTTATTTATTCTCAATTTTATTCTCCTATCATGAAAAAGCGACGGGGCGCTATACGAGCTCGCTTAGGAGTTGCCGACCAACGGTCTACCACACCTAGATGGGGTAATCCCGTTTAGTGCCTTTCCCAACAGCACAAGCGAACTTGCCGCTTGTTTCGCGCTATCCATTATGCTGAACGTCAACCAAAAAAGCTGCGAATACCAATTTTCAAGTCATTGGTTTGATCGGACCCGGAATTGAATCCCGTAGTCCACCAATCTAGAAGCAGATGCTCTATCCACTCGGCCATCCGATCGGTAAATTAAATTCAATCCTACCCAGTGCCGTAGCAGCTCAACTTTGGGCCCCCCCAAAAACCCTTTTAAGTCCCCAATACTTAGCTTTCGATATGAATTGTTTTAGGTTTTTCCAGGGGTAACAACTCAGTTTCTCACCACAATGCGAATACTGTGGTAAAATTAAAACATATAACGCGTTATCACTGCGTAAAAACAAAAGGTGTAATTTTAAGACAAGTTTGTTACACCCAATTCATTTTCCATTAAAATCGTTTAGCTCAGGGTTTTTCTACCATTTTCTGCTCATGGCCCACTAAAATGATAAAATATGATGGTGGCCCAATAACTTTTGCTAAAAGGTACAAAGTCAACGTGATGGCATAATTAGGGAATGCTGATGTCGCTCTCTAGTCAAGCTCTGTGGCCCACTGTTGGGCCATGGCCAATAGGTTGAAAACCTCCGGTCTAGCTAGAGCGCACTTTTTCGTACACAGATGTTCTTTTGACAGCATCATAATCTGGAGATCGGGCGCATTAACTTTCAATTGACAACATGGCCAGCGATGAACCAATCGGATGGCCGAGTGGATAGAGCGTGTGCTTCTGAGCCTGAAGGAGTGAATAGACTGAGGGTTTGATCACTAGTCAAGTCAAACCAATGACTTAAAAATTGGTATTCACAGCTTTCCAACTAGACATTCAGCATTAAAGGGATAGTGTTGAGAAAGCCGTCAAGTTTGCTTGTGCCGTTGGGAAAAACATTTAACGAGATTCCCCCATCTAAGTGCGGTAGGTAGACAGATGGCCGGCAACTCCTAAGGGAGCTCGTGTAGCGCCCCATTGCTTTCTGTGATAGGTGGATAAAAATACCAACAAATGGAAAGAAAAAAGATAGTCTGCTGTTTGCCATATTAGATGTAATAAACGTTTTAATAAATTTCAGTTTTCTGAAGCTTTGTTCAGCACTGGTAACAGTAACAACGCATTTTGTAAACTCGAGAAGCAAGGCAAGCGAGCACTTACAGGTATTACTATTGAATTAAAAGTTCAACGGTGTGGAAGGGAGACTGCCAAACGAGCTTGTGTCGTTCTAATCAGCAACCATCTGATACAAATATCAAATGCAATAGACTCCAGCCGTGAATCGAATCCGTCGCAAAGAATCTGAACCTGCGTGCGGTATTGCCAGATCATATTGCTGACAATGGCTGTTCATGCACGAAGCTGCTGGGTGTAAACAGCAATGCAAAGACAGAAGCGACATCACATGTCAGCTTAAAACTTTCTAGTATCGGCATAATAGCCTGGTCCACCAGTTGTTTTAAAAAGTTTGCTTTGAATCTCTTCCTCAGAAGCTGTACGATATAGATTTGCATCGTAACTAAACATTCTCTTTTTCTATTTTCATTCTCTTTTTTTTTACTTTTTGATTACGATGCAAATCTATATCGTACAGCTTCTGAGGAAGAGATTCAAAGCAAACTTTTTAAAACAACTGGTGGACCAGGCTATTATGCCGATACTAGAAAGTTTTAAGCTGACATGTGATGTCGCTTCTGTCTTTGCATTTGCGACGGGTTCGATTCACGGCTGGAGTCTATTGCATTTGATATTTATATCGGATGGTTGCTGATTAGAACGACACAAGCTCGTTTGGCAGTCTCCCTTCCACACCGTTGAACTTTTAATTCAATAGTAATACCTGTAAGTGCTCGCTTGCCTTGCTTCTCGAGTTTACAAAATGCGTTGTTACTGTTACCAGTGCTGAACAAAGCTTCAGAAAACTGAAATTTATTAAAACGTTTATTACATCTAATATGGCAAACAGCAGACTATCTTTTTTCTTTCCATTTGTTGGCATTTTTATCCACCTATCACAGAAAGCAATGGGGCGCTACACGAGCTCCCTTAGGAGTTGCCGGCCATCTGTCTACCTACCGCACTTAGATGGGGGAATCTCGTTAAATGTTTTTCCCAACGGCACAAGCAAACTTGACGGCTTTCTCAACACTATCCCTTTAATGCTGAATGTCTAGTTGGAAAGCTGTGAATACCAATTTTTAAGTCATTGGTTTGACTTGACTAGTGATCAAACCCTCAGTCTATTCACTCCTTCAGGCTCAGAAGCACACGCTCTATCCACTCGGCCATCCGATTGGTTCATCGCTGGCCATGTTGTCAATTGAAAGTTAATGCGCCCGATCTCCAGATTATGATGCTGTCAAAAGAACATCTGTGTACGAAAAAGTGCGCTCTAGCTAGACCGGAGGTTTTCAACCTATTGGCCATGGCCCAACAGTGGGCCACAGAGCTTGACTAGAGAGCGACATCAGCATTCCCTAATTATGCCATCACGTTGACTTTGTACCTTTTAGCAAAAGTTATTGGGCCACCATCATATTTTATCATTTTAGTGGGCCATGAGCAGAAAATGGTAGAAAAACCCTGAGCTAAACGATTTTAATGGAAAATGAATTGGGTGTAACAAACTTGTCTTAAAATTACACCTTTTGTTTTTACGCAGTGATAACGCGTTATATGTTTTAATTTTACCACAGTATTCGCATTGTGGTGAGAAACTGAGTTGTTACCCCTGGAAAAACCTAAAACAATTCATATCGAAAGCTAAGTATTGGGGACTTAAAAGGGTTTTTGGGGGGGCCCAAAGTTGAGCTGCTACGGCACTGATGATGGGAAATTAATCCTAGCGAAAGGTAAGCAAATTTTTCATGTAAGAGTTAGCAATTTTCACAATTTTTTGATAGTACACTACTTAAAACTCATTATCTCGTTTCAATGTAGTCTAATCGGGTACCCTACATACTGAATACCTCACAAACCGGCCTGAGAAGTAGCTAGGCAATCATTCACAAACTGTCGTGAATCTCAATTTTACTAAAACAAATGGCAACTTAACTTAAAATTTCTTATGCTGTGCTTCTGCGATGGCGAAATACAGGAACCTGAGTTAGCTTTTTTAGTGCCAAGATATTCAGCCTGTTAGGTTATATGAAATTAAGCCAGAAATAAATAAACTGACCATGCCTCTTAGACCGTTTACGTGCCCCGAAGAAATTCGTTTTGTGGGATATCTGGATCATGTTTACAAGCTCAAAATATATTTTAGTTCCCTGTAAGTATAACTGTACTTTAGCCTTACTGGTAACCGATATCAGTACCATGATAGGGGTAATGTCTAGTATCAGCCCCTAGGTTTGGTTAGGTTTAGTTAGGATTAGGTTCGGTTAGGGTTGTAACTGAACTGAACCCTAACTAAATTTAACCCTGACTAAACCTGCGGGCTGATGCGAGACGTTACCCAGATGATAGGCCTATACTTCGCCAGTAGATTAATGTATGATGTCCCTCATACTTCATGTTCTTAATCAGTTAATGATAGATTTTTGTTGTCTACCTGGATCATGTCAAGCATCCAACTTGCTGTAAAGTTCCAGTATTTTTGGGTTTTATTGTACGGTACCGATATATTTAGCCTAGCCATATGCTTAGCATCAGCCAGTTTTCTTTCTTGTATACCTATAATAGCGTTTGACATCTCGAATATTAAACTTTATCTTCTTAAATTTATTATGAATTTTTTTTGTTTTGTCAATGTTGCTGATGTTGAAAAAAAAAAAAAAATTATGCAGTTACCGTATAATATGTTTAGGATGGATTCACAGACAGTGAGTGAAGTTCATGATGATATTGAAGTAAGTAGGCTAGGTTTATAGTTCGCTGAAAACTATTTGCCACTTGCAGACTTGTGCATTCATTCATTGAATATACCCTAATTACTAGGTGAATGACTGAAATATATAGCTTTTCCACTCTTGCAAAAATAGTTTTGTTTCATTAAAAACTGGTTCAACCCTTGGTTTGAAATTAGTGCATTATTATTATTATTTGAATACAACACAATGGTGAGAGAATTCACATTCAATCACACTTACAAGTGAGGAAAAATTAAACAAACATTAAAATACAAGAGAGGCAACAGTATGTAAATCAAACTTATGAAGACGCAATTTAAACAAAGAAAGACTTGAAGCAGATACCAGATCATTTGAGAGAGAATTCCATACAGAGACAATGCGGTTGAAGAAGAAGTGTCTAAACCGATCCTGTTTCGCATTATGAATGGTTTGCACAGTGAATTCATGTTGACGCAAATTATACTTGCAGTGACGATACTCAAAATAGTTTGAAAATTGCAAATCACAAAGGTTATGACAGATTTTGAACATAAGTATGAGGTCGAACTCGAGTCTGCGATATTCGAGAAACTTAATGCCAAGTTTGCAAAGACGATCATTATAAGACTTAAAAGGAATGTTGCAGCGAGTGAAAGCATAACGAGTAAAATTTCTTTGCACTGATTCAAGAAGAACAATATCTTTTTTTAAATAAGGACTCCAAACACACGTATTGAATTCAACTTTAGGGCGAACGTAGGTAATGAAAGCTTTTAACAAAATCCAAATATTTTTAGTGGAAAAGGAACGCAAAATTTGATAAGAACACAAAGAGGCATTACGATGTATATGAGAAATATGGTAAGACCATTTAAGATTATCACTAATGTATACACCTAAATCTTTAACAACAGAGACAGTCTTGATGTTAAGTGAACCAGCAAAATAAGAGTTAGAACAATGATTGCGAGATATACACAGATGTTCACATTTAGCTACAGCAAGATCAAGTTGATGAAGTTTGAGCCAGTTTGTACATTTATCCAGACCCTGTTGCAAGCTAAAAGCATTATTGCTGAAAAGTTTGGCATCATCAGTATATAAAAACATTTCACAGTTAGGATTATCCTTAGAAACAAAACTAGGAGCGTCATTGATGTAGATAACAAACAGCAAGGGACCTAGAATGCTTCCCTGAGGAACACCACTCTTAACAGGAAGGGAAGCAGAACAAATATTGTTAATACAAACACGTTGCGAGCGGTCAGTGAGAAAGCATTTTATCCAATTAAGTACATTATCTTTGACTCCATAACGTGATAACACTGAGATTAATTTGGAATGACAAACACTGTCAAAGGCTTTTGCAACATCAGTATAAATCAAATCAACACTGTTTTTAGAATCAAACGCATAAAAACATTTAAATAGAACACAAAGCAGTTGAGAAGACGATGAACGTTTAGGTAGAAAACCAAATTGGTTTATAGAAAGTAAATTGAAGGTTTCAAGGTGGCATAATAATTTACTGACGATAATACTTTCAAAAACTCGACATAAAACACAAGTCAAAGAAATAGGTCTGTAATTGCTAGGTATATCACGAGAGCCTTTCTTAAACACGGGTACAACAATAGCAGTTTTCCATTGAAAAGGTATAACTCCTTGTGAAAGACTGAGATTGAAAAGAAAAGCAATGACATGAAAAAAAGGAGCAGAGGCTCTTTTTCAGAAGTAAGCAGGGATACCATCAGGAGTGCGGGAAAATTTATCTGGGATGTTGTGCATAGCAGAAGAAACATCTTCTTCAGAAATATAAAAGTCGTGTAAGCATTGCTGGGGGGACAAAATACAGTCGGAGGTGAGATCAGTCCCATCATCATTTTTGAATACTTTGTGGATGGTAGCATTGAGAAGATTAGCTTTATCTTCGTCAGAGTCAGCTACAGAGCCTTCTTCATCTTTCAGAGAGGGAATAAAAGATTTAGTTTTGAGCTTGTTGTTTACATATCCATAGAATTTGGCTTGATTCACATCAGTACAAATGTTGTTTTCAATTTCATCGTGCCACTTAGAAACAGCATTGTCATACAGTTTTGAGACTTGCTTGTAAGAGTTCTTGTGGACAAGACTATGAGCACGAAAAGAATAAAGCTTTTTCTTCTCTTTGAGCAAAGCACGAATGTGGGCAGGAACTTTAGGTTTAGTAGTGGAGCGTTTGGGAGGAACAAAGAGAGAAATAGAATTATGGAGCTGATGAAGAATGCAGTCATATAAAGTTTGAACATTATCATCACAAGAAGAAATAGCATTACTCCAGTCAAAAACATTTAGCTGATGCAAAATAGAATCATAATCAGCTTTATGAAAATTTGGCATGTACCAATTGCTATAAAGAGAAGGACGAATAGGAATGAGAAGTGAGAAGGTAAGACAATCATGATCGCAGGTGTGAGAAAAAGGAGGTAAAACATCAAACGAAACAAGACTATTATTGCTAAGTTCATCACATAACAAGAGATCTAAAGTGTTGCCATCAACATGCGTGGGAGCCATTATATGTTGACAGATACAAAGGCTGATGCAAAATTCCATGAAGTGGTTGTGGGACAGCCCACCCTTATGGGAGCAGACCAATCTATGTTGGGCAGATTGAAGTCACCACAAATGTAATGACGATACTTAGTAGTGTGACACTGTTTAAGAGTTTGACATGCAACATCAAAGTCAGAAAAATTGGCTACCGACTTAGGAGGAATATAAAAGCAAGACAATCTTACAGTATTATGTGCATTAATATAAACATCAACAGACAAAAACTCAAAATGTTTATTCTCACGTACAATTGGAGGTTGAAATCTAGTAATTTTGAGAGTATTGTTGTACAAAAGTAACACACCACCGCCAGGTCCTTTGCCATAACATCTGTCATCACGCATTACAATAAAGTCATGGTTACATATCATGGCGTCAAGAATTCCGGAATGTAGCCAGGATTCAGTGACGAAAATCATATCAAAATCATTTGAAGCATAATGGAGATAATGGTCAAGTTTGTCTAATTTGTTTACTATGGATGAAGCATTGAAGCAAACAATTTTGAGTTCTTTAAATGTATCAAATTGGTTAAGCAAATTTTTATTTGAAGCACATGAAGCTTGTACGACATTTGATGAATTAGGATACCAAACTTTCGGGCTGTTCTTCATTAAACAACTTTGCCCAGATTGCCCGGGCGGAAGATTGAAAGGGTTGATCTCTGCTAATTATTTTGTTTCTTTTGATTATGATTCGCCAGAAAATATTGGGGCTTGTTTGAATTAAGTCGTAGTTTGGGGTTATGGTTCGGGGGTTAGGGTTCGGGGGTTAGGGTTCAGGGGGTTAGGCCCTAACCCCTACTAATAACTCACTAGTGGTCCTTGTGCTCGTGATATATCCGCCTTTTATGAGATGCGGCTTAATTCAAACAAGCTCCAAAATATTTTGGCAGTGTCTATTTTGCCGTTACCACTCATGCCAATCCACACTATCCAGGATCATTCTACTGTGAGAAAAATGGACCTAGAAACTATTTTGCTGTTTACTGTAGAGATGGCATGGGCTGCTAAGACCCGCTAACGTGTCGTTAACTGGTCTTTTTACTGGTCTGCTAACGGCCCAGTTCTATCTTTGCTTTTTACTGAGCCGCTAACAATTTTTGAATAAATGAATAATGTGATTAAAGGCTCATAAAAAGAATGGGCTTTGGGCGGGCTGGGCTTTATTTTTGGTATGAGTGGCTGGGTTGATTACAGTTACTGGGCGAGAGGTTCCAGGCCGTGAGCGATCTGGGCCTAAAAAAAGTCAGCCCGAGCCATCTCTAATTTACAGCAGTCTTGAGTATCCACACTATGCAGGATTGATGTACTGTCAGCAAAATAAACACTGCCAAATATTTATGATAGTCTGCTAACACACAATAGTTTTTGCAAAGTTGCGAAGAATGAAGCATTAAACACAATAATAAAATGGTAACTGATGAATATATCTGTTTTCTCCTTACTTTTTTTTGTGGGTGTTTGTCGTTAAATAACATTTTCAGGCAAACAAACAACTTTATTTGTCAAAACAGAACGATAGAAAAAGGATAGCACACAAAAAAAAAACAACAACAATAGAAACAGAGATTAATTCATTGTAAATTAGACAAGAACTCATACAACATGTTGTCTACGCTTGTGAAATGATATTGACATGGAACTGCAAAGTGGTGAATGCGGACCTTTTCGAGTCAAGCAGCTTTACATAAAAATAACTTCAAATTTAGTAATTCACAATGGAATTATATGCGTTGGAGAATTCACAACAATGAATGTAAAAAAATGAAAAAAAAGGTATTTTCAGTTTTTGGTAGCAGTTTTCATGAACTTACCGAGCCAACACACGTTATGCTGTATATAGCCTACATTCATGAGTGGAAAGCTCTTTGCGAACCAGTCTTCCGCATAAAATCGTTTTTATGTTGTTGAATAATATTGTAGCTTGATTGTGGGTTATTCATATAATAACATTGAGTTGTTTTAGCAGCAGATGATCAGAAACTATATAAAAATATTTTAGGGACATACCGCATGTGTTATCCCATCAGACTAAAACAAAACCGGATGTGCATACATTTTATTTTTTCAAGCAAATCTGTTATATGTTGTCTCTTGGAAAGTTGATGATGTTTTATATGTTTTACAGCAGTTAACTTTGAAATGTATTTTGTAGCTTGCCATTAACCATATTTTAGTTGGAATTCCGCACTGCATTAGATCAATCAAGACTAAATCAATAACTGTTTCAGTAGGTATGTTTTATGAAAGCTAACAATCATAAAAACATTCAAGCTTTCAACAATTTTTCACTATTAAATCAGACACTTGTCGCAGTGTGAAATTTGTGGTGCTTGGTTAGATTCACCTTAGTGAATGAATAAGAAGGAATCAAAATAATTGATGTTTTTCCAATATACGCTTAGTTATTTTGGGATAATCAAGCTTTGCATCTCTTTCTTCCCATCCAAGACTTTGGTACGGTTTTTGAGTGTAACATCTATATATCAAGATAGTTGTAAATTTTGTGCAATAAATTTTTTTGGAAAGCGGACCCTAGTTATTTTTATAAAAGTCTTCTCCTAACCAACTTCAAAACATTTTAATTGCTGTAAAAATTTGAAACTCTAGATTAGTGTTCGTGTTTGAGACTGAAACTATCCAAGATATTGGTCTCCAATGACTATTTATCAGTTGCAGCATTTAAAGGTGCGATCACACTAACTGATACCTTTGAGACAGTGCAGATTTATCTTATTTAGACATAACATCCACATAAGTCTTTGAGGGGTGATGTCATAATCAGATAAATCTGCACAATGTGTCAAAGGTCTCAGCGTCTCAGTTTGTGTGATCGCACCTTAATCTGCGACGTTTTGTATTTGAGCAATGCTTTCTTCCCTGGAAGAAATAAAGCTTTTACCATGGTAAGAAAAAATGATTGCACTTTGTGTTGACCGTCACTTGTTCATAGGTTGCGCTTAATTAAACCAATGATTGTATAGATGCTCAGCCATGGAAATATAGTGATCCTTTTTATTCTGCTGAAGGTGACGAGTTATTGCCGTTTTCGAAGTCGTATATCTTAAATGTGTATTTGAATGAAGAGCCAAGCTTACCGGTAGGTAGACGTGCACATTATTCCGTAGTCAAGGCGCTGCTTGAATAAGCGAGCTGTATCCCCAGTTGAAACATTTCGGGAACTGAATGTGTTTGCATTCTTTTTTTTGCATTACCTGCAACTTTTGTCACTTAAAACCATAGACGCCTTGAATAGAAGGACTGGCGGCTGGCAAACTCGGGTTTTTAACTTTAGAGCAGATAGAGGCGTCAAACTTGGCATTTACCTTAAGCAATGCATGAATGTTCGAAAATAGATACCTAGGGGGTAGTGACGTCTTTTTAAATGCAATTTTAGCGCAGTTTTCTCAAGCTATTTGTGCGTCTTTATTTTTTGATATGCTTTGGGAGCTCAAAATTTTGTCAATAGCTAGTTCTTTCGCTGGAAAAAATCCTTTAACGAACAGACCCATAGAAAGCATAAAAATTGAGGGGTAATAGCTGCTACCGGTACCCCTGAAACTTGGATAATAGTATATAACTCATTTGTTCGCAACTAATACAACACAACTTCATTTTTAAACTATTTTTAATCTTACCGGTACCTTATCTTTCCAAGAAAATCAAAGGGCGATGACGTCATCAAACAATGATGACGTCACTTGAGAACGAACATCGTCACTATTTTACCACCGGTACATTTTTTCCTTATCTGTTATGTTTTCAGATTTAACTCAAACTTATCACGGTTTTCGGCTCTAACGTACTAAAAGCACTGTACCGGGTTGAATCATGCAGTACGTTATGTAACAAACTCCTTTTCTGCTTAGAATAAAGTATATTATTATAAGACATTATTGGTCATAAATGCGGTAACTTCAAAAACACGAAAAAAATTTATTGATAACCGTGTAGAACACTGTTTCTCAACTGGGGGTTCATGGACCCCTAGAGGTCCATGGTGATCTGTTGAAGGGGTCCATGACCTGCTACTTGCAGTGTTGGGCAGTACCGAGGTACGAAAGCACCTTGGTACTGTAATGCGGTACTTTTTTAGTACCGTTATCAGTAACGACAATAGTTTTTAAAAAAAGTACCATTTTTGATACCGGTACCGTCGTTACTTTTTTGACTGTTTTACTTTTACTCCATGTTTTGGTAGCCTACTTTTTTTTAATAAACTTTTAGTGCAAAACCGGAGAATTTCTTGCATCGGATGCACAACTTACACATGCAACTTCAAAGATGAATGATAAACCGTGAACGCTGCCATCTGTGAACAAGGAAATTGAAGTAAATCAGTTTTCCTAGGATAGGCTACGTAATAGAAAAAAATCATTTTTCAGTACGCAAAATTTGCAAGTTAATTAGAAATGTGGTAACATTTTCTGCCATGTATACGTTATAATTCCAAGCACAAGTTAAACGGGGTTTTTAAACAATGTAACTGTGTAACTCATCTTTTAACTGTTAGTATTGGCTTTTGTGTCAGTGTGTGATGCAGGATGTGTTGCCCAAAATAAGTTTCATCATGAGACAGAGCGCTTGCCAGAGCAGTCGAATTAGGGGGCCAAATGCTTATCAAGGCTTGTTGATCGGGGGTGGGGGAGCTTAATGAGTGAGGCCAGGCCCCCCCTAGGCGCCAGACCTGTCATAAGACAAAGTGTTTGGACATAAAATTTTTTGCATGAAATAAATAATCGAAAAAGGTTTCTTTGCTTTGCCAGCAAAAACGCAATCCTAATATTTTTTTAAAGTTTACTCTAATCTACACCTTTGCGATATTCCTATAATCTTTACTCCTTAATAATAATTAATAATCTTTACTCCTATAATCTCTACTCCTTAATAAGTTTACTCCTATAATCTTGATTTAGGGATTTTACATAAAACCATCCCTAAATCAAGATTATAGGCTAGCTCCCCTCTTCGATCAAAAATTTGAAAAAAGCTACTAAGTACTCCAAAACAGTGATCCCTAAAAAGTAAGTCTTCATGTACTGTCTTTGGCCCAATCAGACCTTCTCCCATGAAAAAGTCCTGGTTACGCACCTGTTCACAAGCAAGCAGTCAACAGTTTACTAAAACAATAACGGCCACCAAAGATTGAATTTTTTTTTCTGTACATCACCTCAGCTACAGCATTCGACATGGAAACCATCAGGATTTCTGGCAAACTTTTTTATCATAAGAAATGAACTATAGGGGCTTACTAGAAGGCAGCATTTTTGCAACTCGTTTTACGAAAAATTAATTGAAAAACATTCAGAGCGCAAGCGGTACCACTATTGGTACCGGTACGCAACTTATAAAAAGCTACCCAAGGCATAATTTTGCCGAAAAAAAAAATCAGAAATTTTTTATTGGAAAAGTACCGAAAATCGGTACCGAATACCGTTTATCGTCGTTACTTTTTAACAAACGTACCGTCATCGGTAACGGCGATACGTTTTCAGCAAAACATCGCTCTCGATATCGTTGTTACTTTTGAAAAAACGAATGCCCAGCTCTGGTTGCTTGAATTTGATTTACGGACGGCTTCTCTGGCACTGAAGATTTTTTTACCCTTACACACCCATTGTGGGTTTTCCTGCAGCGAAAACTTTGTTTTTGCTCTTTCACACCCCATTGGCAGGCTTTGCAATAGAGACGTTTTTGTCTTTTGGGGGGTCCACAAAGTTATATCAATAGGCTTGGTGGTCCACGGACCAAAATGAGCTGAGAAACCCTGGTTTAGAGGGAGGCTTGGCAAAATTAAAGTCAATCAAATGCCCCTGCCCAATATATAGGCCTATACGTGACAAATAAATTCCGAATAAGAACGTGAAACATGTGACACATAATTAGATACTGAATGAAGCTGATGATGACATCAAGCTCTGCGTGCCAGTTTCGTATGTGATCTACCGAACCTAATCCCTTTTTTCCACTTTATCTCGCTACGATAAGGGAGTGCGTGCCACGTGATTGCAAAACGGAAAAAAGGTCCGGTAGATCACATGCTAAACTAGCGCCAAGCTGTCTTTGCTGAGTGGGCCTCCGCAATATGATGCCAGTGGAAATCTTCCTAATGTTCATTAAGTCTCTCGCGATTTGCGACAAACCAAGCAATAAGTAATGCCGCTTGTGCTTATGGCATTGACGCTACATGCAACGCGTTGCCAGGTTGAGTTTACTGCATTATTACTAGCGAAATTTTAGTCAATAACGTTAACAGTGCTGGTCGCTGCAAGTTTTTTTTAAGTCCGTGATCCGCAACTCCGCAGTCAAGTTTTAAAATTCTTAATTCACCACCGCAATTCCGCTATAACATATTGATAGTTTTATTCCGCTAGTACCGCAAGTCTGCAATGGTGTTTTAAAAAGTCTTAATTCGAAACCGCAAGTACAGTCCCAAAAATTTGTTAGTCCGTAACCGAAATTCGCAACATGAAAATTTCTATGGTCCGCAATTTTTAAACATGTTTTAGATCTCGCAATGGTGTAGGTCTACGAGGTATTAAAGCAGCATCATAGGCCTATGCAACTGGCTTTTGCATATTTTCAGCTAGATTTCGTTGGAATGATTCTAGTGTAGAGTTTGCCAATGGTGATAAAGGCCTACCGCCTGATTAAGCCTGGTCTAAACCAGAAGTGGGCACACTTTTGTTAATCGTTAATTCGTTAATAACAAAGCTAACTTTTTCATCAACTAGTTAATTCGTTAAATTTCTTTTTGAAATTAACTGACTAAATTAACTTCCGTTAGTGCTTGATAACTTCCGTTAAATTTTTGTAAACTCTTATTTCTCTTTATAAGTTTGCCATCGATGAGCTAGCAAAATACGATCAATGAGGTCAAAAAGCGAGATAAAAACAAAATATATTGCTTGAGAGCAGAATAATTGCTTAAATGCTTACGCAAACATCGATATTTAAAAATTTTAAGCTTTTTTTTTAAAAAGAAATGCCGTTTTAAGTTAAAATTAACGAGTTTAATTAACTTTCGTTATTTGGAGCTGAATTTAACGAATTAACGTTAACGGAGGTACATAACTGTGTTAACGAAGTAGTGGTTAACGAAGCTAACGTTTTGTATTAACTTGCCCATCTATGGTCTAAACCAGGGTGGTCCAAACCCAGGCCCGCGGGCCACTAGTGGCCCGCGGCAACATTTTCTTTGGCCCGCGAAAGATTCTGCAAAAATTCTGGAGAAACTGCGAGAAAGTTTCAGTGAAATATGATAACATCTAAGTTACGGACTTACAACGTGGGCTACAATCAGTCACATTCATTATTGGTGAGGAACGTTACGAACTTATTTTGACTCAATGCTTGTAGTTATGCGTTTTGAACCGAACGTCCCGCTGTACTTAGTTTACGATTCGCTGGTTATCTACATGCTTTTCCTGTTTACACCAATTCCAACGTTACATAGCCGGAGTCAACACGGTTTCCTGAATCTCTAAGTCTGAGAAAAGATATGGGAAACAATTTGAGCCTGAACATTTCGATTCTGACTCGATTCATTTCCAGCAGGATAGTAAAACACACATGAAGCAGTATAAATTAAAACTAGCCGAAAAAACTATTTATGACGTCACAAGAATTGTAATTGTTTTTTACATTGTTTCGTTGCAATGTACAATTTTCGCATTGTTACGTTGCAACATAATGATGGTAACAATTTCACTCAATCTAGGGCAGGGGTGACGAACCTATTTGCTGTCGCGGGCCACTTTGTTACTTACCAATAAGGCTTTGGCTCCACCGGTCAATGACGGTCAATGCTTGGTCAATGACCATTTGGGAAATTCTCTTTGGTCAATGGCCAAAGTTTTGATGGAAATGCAAGCTTGGCTCCACTAGTCATTGACAAGGGAAATGACAGCTGAAATTTTCGCGTTCGTCTGGTCATTGACCGCTTTGCGAGAATTTACTAGTGGAGCGTAGTTCTTTGACCAATTTGACGAGAGTTTTATGTTTATCGTTTGCGCGTCTGACTACACCTCAACGTCACAATAGCATGTGAGTATACCCTTAATTAGTCGCAAAACTTCCGCATTCTTTTAAAAAAACCATAGCTAAAAAGATGGAAGAGTCAAGCAGTAGAGATGAAGAATGTATGATATTAATTGGTATGGCATTGGCTGAAAAAAATCGGCGTAAGAGAAAGCACAGAATGTGGGTGAGGAAAGTGTTCAGAGAAAGAAAAAAACGTGGCACATACAACCTGGTCCGAGAGATGGCAATGTGGGATAAGGAAATGCACTTTCGGTACATGAGAATGACGCCCACAAGTTTCGAATGTTTGTTAAGATTGGTGGGTGAAAGGATATCGAAACAGACAACTAACTATAGAGAACCAGTGCCTCCTGAACAACGTTTAAGCGTCACAATTCGTCACTTGGCGACGGGTGAATCTCATATTTCGCTCAGTCTGCAGTATCGGATTGGAAGACAAACCGTGTCAAAAATTATTCCTGAAACATGCAAAGCTCTTTATGATGTACTCTCACGGACTGAATTAACAACGCCTGCAACAGCAAAAGAGTGGCTGGACATATCTAATGAATTTTATACGAAATGGAATTTGCCTCATGTAATCGGGGCGCTGGATGGAAAGCACGTTCGGGTGCGTTGTCCTAGAAATACGGGAAGTCTTTACCACAATTATAAAGGCTATTTTAGCATGGTCTTAATGGCGGTTTGTGATGCCAACTATCGTTTCCTATTATTCGATTTCGGGCAGTATGGCAGCAACAACGATAGCGGTGTATTGCTAAACAGCAAGATGGGTGAGCAACTTGAGCGAAACGAGTTTCACATTCCGGCCGCTTCTTCTCTCCATAAATGTGCATTCGATCCTCTTCCATATTTTTTGGTTGGAGATGAAATATTTCCCTTAAAGACTTACTTAATGCGTCCTTATCCTGGATCCGGCTTATCAGAGGCAGAGGCAGTTTACAATTATCGCCACTCAAGAGCACGTCGCGTCATTGAGAACTCGTTTGGAATACTTTCTGCTCGATGGAGAATATTTTTTACTGTGATCCATGGCAGTGTTGAAAACATTGAAAAGTCTGTGTTGGCTTGCCTCGCTCTGCATAACTTTTTGAAATCAAGTGACAGTGCCGCCTATTGCCCGCATGGATATGCCGACTTCGAAAATGCAGATGGAGAAATTACGTATGGACGGTGGCGCAAAGAAATTCCAGTAACAAGCTCTGGCAATGGCAACTCCGGACAGTTTTAAGCTCTACCGCAGCTCCGAGGTCGTAGATGGAGCAATGATGCAGTCGAAATGCGCAACTGCTTAAAAGACTGTGTGAACAGTGAAGAAGGGTCGTTGTCATGGCAGCTGAATTATGTTCGCCGAACGAAATGAGTAGAGCAATGCTGCCACACCTACTGCAATAAACTGCTGCTTTGACTAAAATGTTTTCTTGTGCCTCATTTTATTATTCTTTTTCATTTTGAAATTACGCAAGTAAATTACGAGTAAATTTTTCTTGTCTTATACCATGATGTAACAACGGAACTGTAGGGTGCGAATTGAACCCGAGACCTCTCATCTCAAGTCTTCTAAAACGACTCGGTCACGATGCCGGCATACAGTAGGTATGCTACAGATATGTCGAACTTCACTAGCCACTACGCCACAGAGACGATACGTTAAAACTACTTGTAGGAGACGGAGATGGTACGGTAGTACTATATTTTTTAGGAATACCGGAATACTACTTTTCAGGAATACCGGAATTTTTAGGAATACCGGTAGAAACAAGAAGTAACAAGAAAAAAACAAAATATCTTCAATTTAAAAGAGCAGCCATTTAGACCAGGCATCGCATTTTTGCAGTTCGATTTCTCTACGCTGCTGTAATGTTGAGCTGTGAAAATCACGGACAGTTTTTCTTTGCGTAAACTTGTACCTAGCTATTCTGCTCTATGATCGCTGCTCTCTCGAATGAATTAAAAAGTATTGCACTAAGGCTCAAGCTATGCTTTATTCTCGAATTTTCAAAAATGCACCATCAAAGTCGTGTTTATTGCCATATCATTATTTTTTAAACACCACCGGAGTCATTTCAGTGAACACAGATCTCGATTCTTCAGCAGCAGAAGAGCTGGAATGATGCTGTTCGTACCTCCAATCTGGCGTCGGCTGAGTGACAGGAACCGTATTGCTATCAAGATGTTGACAACTCGTACGAGGAGACCCAGCGCTGTATAGAAGCGATTGATGTTTAAAAATCACCTGGTTAATTTCGTGCTTGATCAAATACTTCAAGTTTTCCGGAAATACTTTAATTTCTGTAGCTATAAATTTTCCAAACATTTCATCTGCACCATTGTTACTGCTTTCTCTTCTCAGTTTCTTTTCTTTCAAGTAGGTTGTAATTTCGCCACACATTTCTTGCTCTGCATTTCTTTTTTTGTCTTTGCGTGGTTGTTGATCTGCTGCTGGCGATTGCTCCTCAGGAAGTGATTCGTTGTCGGCAACAGCATGGGAGCAGCTGCTGTCTTCATAATCTTCTACCAGGTGCATGAGAGACACATTTGAGATGGTAGTTTTGGGCCTCAAAAAACCATCTAACCAATTCAAAAACTTATATTCTTCTAAGCTTCTTCGAGCTTTTTCAACCGTCGCCAGGTCAGCCCCAGAAACGTTTACTTTTTTGAAGCGGGATTTTCTTTTGCTGTAGCGGTTAAGGAGTAGAGTCCAGGCTTGCAGTGATGCACCTGGGTCATTTCCAAGCACCTCGTCGATGCATTTCCATGCATTTTTTTTTGGTTGGCTCTCTTTGTAGCTAGCCAATGATTTGTCGAATATGCATGGAAACTTTTGCACTTCAATACAAAGCTTTTCATATTCGAGCAGTGACATAATTGCTGCTACCATCTAGCTAGCCGGAACACGAAAGAACTAGATTTTCCAACCATTGATTTTCATTTGACTTTATGACGTCTCTCCAAAGTTTTTCAAACCATAGAAAAAATGCGCCAATGTCTTTGATGAAATGCCTTTGATTCTATTGTCTTTTGATGGAACGCGCCTGTCTACAAGTAGCGCAAGCGCATTTTGGTCATTAATTCCCGGTCACAAATATCAAAACTTTTTGATATTCGTGACCAGGGAATATTCCCTGATTTTGCGGCATTGACATAGTTTGATCAAAAGCCGGCGCGGCTACACCAGTCATTGACCGAGAATTTCCCTTGTCATTGACCGCTCGATTCTGACATTTGGCTGTTCTGTTTCACTCCCTGAATTTCTGCGATGTCAGAAAAGAATGTCATGAAAGTCGGCTCCACTAGTCAATGACTGGAATATTATGGGAAATTCTCTTGGTCATTGACCGGTGGAGCCAAGGCCTAAGCAAGCGGGCCGCATAACTTTTTAGTCATAAACAGTGGCGTAGCGAGAAATTTTAAAAGGGGGAAGCCATAATTTCCATATTTCTTTAAAGCGTTTTTTTTTTTCGGCAGAACAAATTTGAAAATGATTGAGAAACAAGAAAAGCTCTTGTTCTTGGAGGGTCCGGTGGCATGCTCTCTCGGAAAATTTTTGAAAATTTACATGCTGTAATGGCTATTTGTAGTGCTTTTTGAATAATCCTCAGGCAAATTTTGTTTAAATTTTTTGACCCTGATTCTGAGTGCTTTGCCAAATATGATGCATTTGGCGCGCACATTTTCGATTATGCGTGCTTAAGGCGTAAGGCTTATCGCTCTCGAAGAGGTTCGAAGTTATGGAAAAATTGTATACATCAAAAACTATTTTGAAAATGGCTGGTGGGAGGATGCATACTTCTCATCCTAACCCTTGGATTAGCCACTGGCCATAAGCTACAAAAACCATCAAGAGTCTGGCATGTTTCAGTCACTTGGCACCATTAGTTTTGTTCTTTTTTTACTAAAAGACAGAGTCAAAAAGGGGGAAGGATGGCACAATGGCCCCCCACTGAATACGCTCCTGGTCATAAACATATCGGATATCGGTCCAATCTTTTTGAAATACTCTCTTTTCATCTTCAATATCTCGTTTTTTCGCTGAAGACAAGCGGCTAATTAAATATTGATTAAAAAACAGAATAACAAATACCTTAAGAAAGCAGTAAAATTTGCAAATGATAAATGGTACTGCCACCTCACCAATTCATTTCCGCAAACTCACATAATTCCTACTACTGTAAGGCAAGCTAAGCTCTCACTCGAACAGTTACTCGTAAACTGCTGCACTATGCTGAAGCTGCAACGGACTCGAGTTATGTTATTATTATTTCATAACAATGGCGAATGCAAATGAAATGGTGTTGGGATTGGGAGATTTCAATGGCCATGTGGGGAAATGTTCAGAAGGATTTGAAGGTATACATGGAGGGTATGGAATAGGGAAAAGAAATGTTGAAGGAAGAATGTTGCTAGATTTCTGCGTCCAAAAAGAGTTGTGTGTTGCAAATACGTGGTACAAGAAGAGAGATGAAAGGAAGGTGACTTATAGTTCAGGTGGAAATGATACAGAAATAGACTTTGTCCTGGTAGGAAAGGAAAAGAGAAAGTATCTACGAGATGTAAAAGTTATCCCTGGGGAATTGCAGCACAGGCTGGTGGTGGTTGATGTGGAGGGACGCAAACTGAAGAAGTCAGTAAAGAGAAGTAAAAGGGTGAGATGGAGGGTATGGAAGCTGCAGAAAAAAGAGATCAAAGAGGAATTTGAACGAAAAGTAGTAGAATTAGTGGACGCTGAAGCAGTGGATTTGTGGGAGTCCTACAAGAATGGTGTTTTAAAGGCTTGTGATGATTTGTGTGGAAAGACGAAAGGGAGAAGAGATCAGGGAAACACGTGGTGGTGGAACAAGCAAGTAAAAGAAGCGATAGATCGGAAAAAGAATGCATTTAAAACATGGTGCAAGAATCGATCAGCGGAAAATAAAAGTAATTATAGAAAAGCAAGAAATCGGACAAGGAAAGTGGTTGCAAAAGCCATGAAGCAGGCGGCTGAAGAGGAGATGAAAGTGCTATATAACAAATCAAACGATGTTTTTAAGTTAGTGAAGTTTATGAGAAGGGATGGAAAGGACATAAATGGTGGAGGTTGCATGAAGGATAAAGATGGGAGACTTGTGGTTAGTGAAAAAGATCGTGGGAAATTATGGAAGGATCATATGGAAAAGATCATGAATGTGGAAAACGAATGGGATCAGGTGGCAGAAGCAGATATGGTCGAAGGACCGGTTGAAGAAGTCACTTATGAGGAGGTGATTAAGGCTATGAATAAGATGAAACTGGGAAAAGCAGCTGGTCCCTCTGAAGTAAATATGGATATGATAATGGCGAGCGGAAAGTTTGGTGTGGGAGTACTAAAGAAGCTGTGTCAGAGAGTTCTGGATGGAAAAGGTATGCCAGAAGAATGGAAAACAAGTGTTGTTGTTCCAATCTTTAAAGGAAAGGGAGATGTGATGGATTGTGGAGCATATAGAGGAGTAAAGCTGCTGGAGCATGCAATGAAGATAGTCGAGAGAGTGCTAGAGAAGAGAATTAGTGAAGGTTGATGACAAGCAATTTGGCTTTATGCCTGGGAAGGGCACGACTGATGCTTTGTTTTTTTGAGAAGGATGCAAGAGGAGTTTCGTGGAAAAGAGAAAAAGCTGTACATGTGTTTTGTGGACTTGGAAAAAGCGTTTGATAGGGTTCCCAGAAAGGTGATGAAATGGGCATTAAGAAAGAAAAGCTTGCCAGAAGTGTTGGTGAAAGCAGTAATGAGCTTGTATGAGGGCTCAAGGACGAAAGTCAGAGTTGGATCGGTTTTTTCGGAGGAATTTGGGGTAAGAGTTGGTGTGCATCAAGGGTCTGTGCTATCACCATTGATATTTGCTATTGTGGTTGATGCAGTGTCAGAACATGCAAGAGAGGGACTATTGAATGAAATTTTGTACGCGGATGATCTTGTGCTGATGAGCGAAAATTTGGAGGATCTAAGGGAGAGGTTCCAAAGGTGGAGAGATGCATTGGAAAGCAAGGGATTGAGAATAAATATTAAAAAGACTAAGATGATGGTGAGTGGTGAAGAAGGGGAGGTTGTGCGTAGCAGGGTGGATCCGTGTGGAATATGTGGAAAAAGAGTTATGTCTAACGCGGTGTGGTGCACGCTCTGTAAGAAGTGGATTCATGCGAGATGCACTAAAATGAAAAAAAGTATCTTGCAGTTTTACACAACAGTTTGTATGTAGAAGATGTGAAGATATTGGAGACGGAAAGGAAGAACCAGTGGAGGTGTTGTGTGATGAAGTGGAGACTGTGAAGGGTTTTTGTTATCTTGGAGATAGGCTGAATGCTAGTGGTGGGTGTGAAACTGCAGTGACTGCAAGAGTAAGGATCGGATGGATGAAATTTAGAGAATGCGGAGAGTTGTTACTTGGGAGAAGGTTTTCTTTGAAAATGAAAGGGACGGTGTATCGTAGTTGCGTAAGATCAGCAACGTTACATGGAAGTGAGACATGGTGTTTGAGGGAAAATGAGATGGTAATTTTGAGAAGAACTGAAAGAGCTATGGTGAGATCAATGTGTGGAGTAAAACTAGTGGATAGAAAGAATACTGAGGAGCTGATGAAAATGCTGGGTCTGAAGGAAACTTTAGATAAAATGGCTAAAGCGAATGGAGTAAGATGGTATGGACATGTGGTTAGGAGGGATGATGAGAGCATTTTGAAGAAGGCAATGATGTTTGAAGTGAATGGACCACGAAAGCGAGGACGGCCGAAGCAAACATGGAAGAAACAAGTCGAGGAGAATATAAAGAAGATTGGGTTGAGGGTGGAGGAAGCTACAGATCGCGCGAGATGGAGAGAGGGAGTGGAAGCGATTGCTGAAGGAATGAGGTGCATCCGGCCACCTTCGGACACGAGGAAAAACCGGATTAAAACTGGACGATGATGATGATGATGAACAATGGATGAACTACTGAATCCTAAAGCAGATGACTTGTATTGAGCGTTTATATAACTACTGTGTGATACGCGCTTGATTGAATCAGGGGCTCAGCTTTTGGTATCGCATCGCAAAGATTAGACGGGGAAGAAAATTTTTAAAAGTACTGGTCTCGCCAAAATGTTCGCGGGCCGCAGGAAATTCTTTCGCGGGCCGCATGCGGCCCGCGGGCCGCATGTTCGTCACCTCTGATCTAGGGTCATAATAGCGGTGAAGTTGTAAAGTTACTCCTGATAGTCAGAAAAGTAGAATTATTCAAAAATGTAAAACCTACATTTGTTTCTGCAGTGGTTTATAACTTTAAGATTTACAATTATTTGGCAAAAATGAGTGTGAAAAGATAGTTAGCCAATCCAAGAAGACAGTTCAAATCAATATGGGAGGAAAAGTACTCATTTGTTGAGGGTACGAGTTAACCTCAATGCCTGGTATGTCTGCAAATTGTGTCGGTGCCAAAAAAATGCTACTTAAAACGGCATTACGAAACACGTCATAAGAGTATGAACAATACGACGGAGATGCTAGAATAGCAGTTGTGAAAGGCTTGAAAGGCAAATACTTTAAGCAAATTAGTTGTATGACTAACTTCATAAAAACTAATTTTTCTGACAAGAAGGCATCTTACGAAGTTTCTCTGATACTGGCTGAAAATGAAAAAGGTTTCAGGGACGGAGAAACCGTAAAGAAGTGCGCAATGTTTTATTTGTTCGCTGTGATGTTGCTGTGTGTGGCCCACGAATTAATGTACAAAAAATTGGCCCGCGGGCCGCGATACTGTTAACCTTGGACCACCCTGGTCTAAACTATAGTCTATTTTAAACAATCAAGGTCGTAAGACCCAGCAGAGTACCGGAAATTCTGACATCAACCTGCTCAAAACATGAAACTGCTCAAACGTTTTAATTGTGTTGGTGATATGGACCAGGCTTAATTAGATTTATAAACCAAGGGCCAACGAAACGACACCGGCTAAAAAGAAAGAATGCTGAAACTGCCTTTATCAATTTTCAAAACCCTTACAGAAAAAAAAAACTACACAAATACTGTCATAGAATTTCTGAATCCACTGTTACAATCAGGGATGGCAATCGCATCGAAGAGGTTCTGCGATATTCGTAATAACTGTCAAACTGCGATTCGGTGTGCGATGTGATACCATAGACTGGTGATACTTCATTTAATTTGCAATTATCTAAAATTTTTCGATGTAATTTTTTGTGTTTCCATTTCCAATTATCTGTGCGATTTTCCATTATTTCGATGTTTTGAGCAGTTTTGAACTTACACATTTTACAAAATTATTTTTTTACGTTTCGAGAATAATTTTTTTGGATCTTAGGTAATTCTAATTAAGCCTATTTCTGGTGGAGAAAATTCCTATTTTGGTCGACACATTTCTGTAAATGTGCACTGTGCAGACCTCAGAACCTCAAATAATTTGAAATAAGTCACTTGCTCAGGTCTATAGTGAATAATAGCTGTCATTACTCATTACACTATCCGATCCCAACGAAGTTTTTGTGCATTACATCTTGGGTAAAATATCAGAGGCGTGAAAATTCTTTGCTAGTAGCCGCAGGACGCCTCCAGTGTTTAAAACTTAAGTATTTCGCTTGATGGACAGCTCGTGTTACTGCCACAAAATGACAAAATAGTTACATCACTCTTTAAAAGAATCGGAACTGGGAACAATGTAAGCAGTAAGCACCTTACGACCTACAAAAGTCTTGGATTTTTTTATCATTTATGCGATACGATTATTGATGTGACTCGTTTTAAGTGTTTCGATGTAATTCTTGGATGCGATATTTTTGGAAAAAAAAAGTTTGACTCAATGCAATTGCCATCCCTGGTTACAATATACGACATGATATAAAATAACCATTAGCTCAGTTGCTAAGCGCACGCTATTGGTGCTGGAGGTGTGGGGGTTCGATTGCCGGACCGGTCAAATCGGCGCAGTGTCGCCATCGGCTTGCCACGCTGCGACGTTTCTTCGGAGGTGTAACCCAGGCGCTAAGCCGCGGAGATGAGCCCCGCCACTCGTTACACGCTTCGGCATAATACCGCGAGCATAATGAAGATTAGATTTTTTTTTTGATGATATAACCATAAGGCCCATGTGATAGTCATTTTTATATCCATCGATACCCTCGCTACGCCACTGCCCTGGTTCCAGTATTTAGGAAGTCCATTATCTAAGTCATTTTTATATCCATCGATACCCTCGCTACGCCACTGCCCTGGTTCTAGCATATAGGAAGTCCATTATCTACCTCTTCGAGTTACGTGAATTTGCATTCATTTGCCGTTTAACATCTCACTCATTACCCGCGATTAAAATCACAGCATTATTATCGGGGGTCTAAAATGAAAATCGTTTGGGAACGCGCGAAACCACAGGAGGCCGCCAGATTTTAAAATTGCTGTGTTGGATTGACAGCTTGTTTTTGTGAGTGTTGCTGTAATGAAAAGTTGATTAAATTTTAGTGCGACAAATAGCATATGCGCTGCATGCCTGCAGTACAAAGGTGTGACGCCAATGAGTTCTGTAGCCAACAAAAGCTGGTAATTTAAAGTTGTTTTTGTTCATTCATGGAGCCTGGAAAAGCATAAAACTTGCGGACCTCCAAGAAAGTGAATCCGTAACCGCAAGTCCACAACCTTTAATTTAATGCAATAGTCCACAAGTCCGAAATGTTTTTCTCTAGTCCGCAGTTACGGACGTGCGGACTTGCCCAGCACTGAAAGTTAGTCGAAATCTGCAATGCAATGAAACTGAAAAAAGGCGAACTGATGTTTTTCTGCAATAAAATGGAGTTCAAGAAGCTGTCATGACGTCAACAAAAATGGTACAAATGTAACTCAAAACATATGTTTATTTATGGTACCTAATAATAATAATAATTTTTAGGGGTGTTTTTAAATAAAATTAATTGGGGATTTGGGTTACTTACGCTAGTCCACTCAACCTCGAATTTTTAGAAGTTGCGTGTGAATAAATCATACACGTTGCCAGAAAGTACAAAAGCTTCAAAAATCTTGTAGAAACTTCAAATAACTTTTTGGGATTTGAGATCCAAGTTAATAACCCCGAGTTTGGCAGCAGCCAGTCCTTCTGTTCAAGGCGTTTATGCTTACAGCAGTCGTAAACCACCGTACTCATTTATGCTGCGATGTATCGACAAATAAATAACTGAGGTTATTTTCAAATTATATTGAACTGAAAATTCAACAGTAATTGAGGGAGTCTGCGAAGTGAGCTTTCGCTCTTCGAGTCAGCAGCCACCCGTTACATATGTCAAATGCGATCGGCTCCAGCCGCGAACTGAACCCGTCACGTAGGATCTGTCACCTGCGTGCGGTACCGCTAGGCCATGTCGCTGACACATTTGTTAAATCTCACGAAAAACGATTGGACCTGAGTCGTTTTTGGCATAATCTATTCTCTGGTGTTTTGTGCTGTTTTTTTATGCTTACTCTCCGTAGTTAGCCGCGTAATTTTTTTAACTTTCGAATTTTATCGTAAGCCATAAGCGATAGCATTGCCGTAGGCTAGCAGCCTCTGTGCATGTCAGTTTTCCATGGTTAATGGTTATGTCTTACGCATTTTCGTGTTGCGGCCATGTGTTGGTTAATTTTTTTTGTAACGCACTCTTGATCGCTTTTGGAGATGAGTGTGAGGAATAACTCCCCTAAGAGCCAACGCATGGACAACAGCTACACTGAATTGCTTGATGTAAAAACTTAGCTTGAAAGTATTCGCCTTTTACGAAAATTTCCGAATTAGTTAGTAATATCATGTATTTTGCACAGTTGATGACAGCCACTGATGTAAGAAAAGGCCAAAGAAAAGCCAGGTTAGTATTGTGGTTTCATGCAGACCAAGTGTAGCAATAACCTTAGATCTTTAAATCTGTTTCAGACAAGATTGTATTGCAGTGCTAAACAAAGCCAATTTCGGACAAAATAACGGTGAGTGGAAGGAAGTTGACGAACATGTGTATGATTTGCATAGACAACCAGATGATTTTAATCAAAGCAAAAGCTTTTTCGATTGCTAGTGCTTTCATCATTTCAAAACATCACAAAGTAGTAAAATATCACGAAGTAGTAAAGCCATGCAAAAGCTTTTTCGATTGCTAGTGCTTTCATCATTTCAAAATATCACAAAGTAGTAAAGTTTCATTTTTGCTGCGGCTAGCTCCGGTCTCACTGATCTCTGTTTTTTTTTTTTTTGTCGCTACACCTACAGCTTTGGTCTCAAGAAGCAAGTAATTTTATCTAATCCAAGTAATTGTTAAAATTAGACAATGGTTTGGTAAGTCGGTCGATGAAAGATGCCGATGAGGAAATTTCGACGGAGTTGGACATAACATCGACCGTTTCGTGTGTTCACGGTATGCTGGTTTTTTATTTACCTTAAAAACATTTAAACTTCGAACCCGAATTTGAATGACCCACAGAGTTGGCCACTCAGTACTTTTAAAAGTAACGACGGTATCGGTACCGATATTTTGGAAATAAAGTAACGACGATAACGATACTCGGTATCGATTAGCGTATATCGGTAGTCAGAGATGGGCAAGATCACCAAACTCGTGATCTTGAAGATCACAATCAGATCACCGAAACGAGGTGATCTTGAAAATCAAGATCGTGATCTTTAGATCAAAATCACTTCAAAGATCACTTATTATGCGGCGTACTAAATAGAAATTGGTTTAGAAGTTAACAATAACTAATGCAATTACATAGCTTGATCCAACGTTTGAGGCAGCAAAAAAGCACATTATGAGAATTGAGAGTTTTACCTTTCAGTAGTTTTTAAACGAAAGATTAAATTTGTTACTGATTATTTTATTCTTTGTGTACAACTTATTCCTGACAAAGAACTACGATTAGTAGCACATTACGACATTTTGAGGATATCATAAAAATAATTGAAGTTCTATTAATATGAAAAACATTTTTCAATCCTTTTCCACAATTTTACTATGCTGCAACCAGAGATGGGCATTTATCGCGATAATTTATTATCGATTATCGCTCAAAATAGTTTAAATTTATCGATTACCAATATCACTTTTGTAATATATTGTGTTATCGCCGATAAATTATTGCGATAAATGATTCTTTATGCACGCAGTGTTCAAACTTCAAAGTTAGTAAGTTGGCACTAGTATGGAAAAAATACACGGTCTTGTTGCAATTTTTAAAAAATCTCTCTTTGTTTTGTTTGATGCCACAGCAGAGTCCGTGAACTGCTCTCTTTTTTTGAAAAATCTAGAAAAACATTTTTGCAATTGACTTGCAAAAAAAAAACTTCGTCAAACACATTGAAAATTTACCGCAACGATTATCGGAAAAATCTATCGGCGAAAACTTATCGATTACCGATATATCGCTTTAAGAAATTGAGATTTATCGATTATCGGTATCGCCCCGGGCTTTTTCGAATTATCGATTATCGCTTAAGTACAGAAAAGTTTACCGTGCCCATCACTGGCTGCAACGCATAACTTAGGTAAAGATATAACAGCTCAGTGCCTACAGTCCTTAGCGGTTATTGGGGTAAAATCTGACCCCAAGAAACTAAAAACCACTAAAAACTCATGTTAGTCTTAAAATCTTAAAATTTACGATAATCGCTTTAAGAATTCCTAAATCTAGCTGTTTCAAGGTTTTCCTCATCAAAATGTTCTCTGATTTTATAATTCTTGAGGATATTGTATAACATTTCTGCAGCACATACTTAGAAGTTAATTGGGGTCAAATCTGAACCAGAGAAAAATCACTTTTAACTTATGTTAGTCGTAAAATTTATGCTAAATCGCTTTAAGAATTCCTGAATCAATCTGTTCCAACGTTTAATATATCAAATAAGCTTATTCACGGATTTTATGTTTTTTTATCATAACGTTATATGATATTTCTGCAGCACCTACCTAAAAGTCAATTGGGGTCAAACTTGACACCATGGAAAGTGACTGATGTTTGTCAACCTGAGTTTGATGGCTCAACGTTAGCCCAATAACGAAAATGGGCTCCCCTAGTGGCTTTGTCTTTCCCAACCACTACTTTTGTGGCTTTGTCCATTTACCGTCATTATTACAGAAAAACCAATTGGGGTCAAATTTGACCCCAAACAACTTTATGGGAATGAAAATGTGATTATCGTGTGAGGGTTAATAGAAATGTTTGCCGCAGATGGTGATCTTGAAGATAAAGATCACTTGAAATACCTGATCTTGAAGATCAAGATCAGATCACCAAAGCAACGTGATCTTGAAGATGAGATCAGATCACGATTTTGATCTTGAAGATCAAGATCATGCCCATCTTTGTCGGTAGTGAATAAATTCAATCTGAAGGTGCTATACTTTTGAATAGATTTTTCATAAAACGCGAAGCAAAAATGTTGTCTTTTAGTAGATTATTTCGTATGCCAAAAAAGTTTGTCAAACATCCTAACGAATTCAATGTAGGTCTACCCTATTACCGCAGTTGAGGTAGTGTATTAAAATTATTCAACCTTCGCTGGCCACAAAGTATGGTAGCAAATTTTCAACAGTTTGTTCGTAGAGAGACGCGTAATCAGAATTTTTGTCAGGGGTTGGGAGGGAGGAGCTGACTTAGCCAAAGAAACGAAAATCTAATTTTTTTACAAATCAATGTGTTGGAGTGCTGTAGAGCGGGACAGTGCTTTTTCAGGCTATTAACCCTCTTCAGCCGCCCTCAGGTACGATACATTCATCTTCCAGAACGAATGATCTTGCCGGGATCACTCATCCCTTCGGATAAATATACCGGCATCTGAAAGAATCTAACCTTTGCGGTAAGTTACGTAGCCACTCGTGTGTCTACATCACCACGTTAGTCAAATCCTTTACGTGGTCAGGGTGAGGATCAGTAACTAAAAAAATTCACTTTTTTTAAAGTTAGTGTTGTATAGCACTTGCTAAATGTAGGTCTATGTACATTTTTCGTCGGATTTTGTCAAGGATAGAACTATGACCTTGAATTTTGCAAGTTTTTGAGATATTTTTTGGTAAAATTGATAAAGAGCAAGTGAAAATATTGTGTTCACTCAAAAAAAATTTTCCGCTCTTGCGTTTCAAGTTCATTCCGAAAAAAGTTACGAGTAAAACAGTCTGAAAAGTAACGACGGTACCAAAAGCGGTACATTTTAATAGTATCAACGTTACCGATGACGGTACTGCCCAACTCTGCCCACAAACAGGCCTGCAGCATTTTAGCAAATTCAAGTGCAGGCAGTAACACTTTTGTCGAGCAAGATACAACGGCCACGGTTGTGGCTGCAGACCTCCTAGCCTTGCATTGGAATCGAAGTTATTCCTCAGTGTTTACTAGTACAGTAGTTATCGCCACTTTCGGCCCAAGCAGGCCAGGAAACAGCAAATTTTTGCTGTCCTCTGTAATCTCAAAATGGAATCTTTCCAGCAGTTGCAGTATTACGATGAGTGAGTTTTGAAAGTAGCAAGGTAAGTTCATCACAGTCTTTTGAAACAATGCTGATATGTTTATTTTCCAGAACATTGTTTCAACTCTACACCGCAAACTAACAGCTCACCATCTGTTTGTACCCAAGATCTTTCAGCAGAAGAACAAACCTCGAGTAAGTAATGTAGTGCATCTTCGTCTGCTTATTAATGTCATTATTATTAACTAACATTTTGTTTCAGAGTCGAGAACAAGTTGTAGGATTTCGTAGTTTCAAGGTTTTCTTTAATGCTTCAAGCTTTGTTGAGTTTATTCTAACGAAGAATTATGTAGTATTGACGTTTTTCATTTAGAGTTGCATGATTTTTAATAGATGTTGAAGCGGTTTCAATATATTATCACAAAACAAGCCATGGATTGGCGGGAATTTCGTCTTACACAATACCAATGACGAAATAAAATTTTTTTTAATAAAGACAGACATAAGACAGTAACATCAACAGGAAATTTAGCGGCTACACCCAAGCACACTGCAGTACAGACATATAGCCTGTATTTTTTTACGCCATATACTTAATGTTTAATATTGCTCCGTCGTAATTTTCTTTCACTTTTTCTGATAGGGTTGCTGCAATTTTATTATACGTAGCAATCCACATTTTAACATGCCCGTCTCGGTCTATTTGTGTATCAACAATATCTGTGCTTTCTATAAGATGAAGAATTGAACGTCGTAACGTATGGAGAACTAACGTCGCCCCTTCAATATCAAAAGCATCTTGAACAAGAAGGCACAAATACCTGTAAAAAAATCAGCTTAGCGGTCTGGGACTGTCATAGAAAATGCTCCACCTACCATAACAAAACCATTCAGTTTGTAAAGGAAGTGTTAACTTTTGACGTAATGTTCGTTACAAAACATCCATGTTTCTGCTCCGAAAATTATAGAATTGATGTCGGGATGAAAGTAGGTGGATGAAGGACCTATGATTGGAATCCTATTCATGATACTTAATAGAATATTGGAAAATTACTTCGGGTGTTTCATGCCTTCAAATGCTACGCTTACGAGATCAACTGCATTAAGTTAACTGGTACAGAAATAAATCAAAACCGCCATGCTGGAAATTCATTACCTGGATACTTCACTGATGTCGCTTTCTTCCGGCGGAGTTGATAAAAACGTTTTTGTCCAGCAGCGTATTGCATCACGTGATTCCGGTATTGTACTGGCGCTACCTAATGTAGGCGACGGCACATACGATGCATCGAAATATTCTGAAAAGTAAACAACTTAAAACTGTTGACATTTTTTATGAACCGGTTGCGGTATTCCGATAATTAATGTTTTGAGCTTTGCTACTGCAGTGCACTGGACAGGTTGTTTCAATTATTGACTAAAGGAAATAAAAAAAACAACTTAAAAAAAAAAGCAATCCAAAATCATAGAATATTAATTTTTTAGCTTGAATTGTAACCAGACCTCAAGTTGAGCCTAGTATACCTACCAACAAGCGGATGCATTAGGATTTATGAAGGGTTGGATTGATTTTTAAGAGGGAAATTGTGCCAGTGACCTGTAGTGTTTCAATTATTGACAAAAGGAAATACAAAAAACAACTTGAAAAAAAAAAGCATTCCAAAAACATAGAATATTAATTTTTTAGCTTGAATTGTAACCCGACCTCAAGTTGAGCCTAGTATACCTACCAACAAGCGGATGCATTAGGATTTATGAAAGGTTGGATTGATTTTTAGGAGGGAAGTTGTGCCAGTGACCTGTAGTGTACAAGTAAACTGTTGCAAACCTGTCTCATCTTCGGCTAAAGTTAGTTGATCATCCTCAATTGTTGTGGGTAAAACTTTTTCTTCCAGGATTTCATCGGATTTAACGTCGTTGCTTTTAGATGATGAAAACATTTCGGTGATTAGTTTATTCGGACTGGTATTCGCAGACTTTTGATTGGCCAATCCTTTTTTCCGCTTTGCAGGCGATTTAAAACGAACACTCTTCGTCATTTTTGGTTTCATGGGACTACTTCGTTTATTAGGTATGTGAGGATTCGGTGGAACGATGAGCTGCAAAAAAAGGATATATAATTGGTACTAGAGCTCGACCGATACAACTTTTTCAGGCCGATACCGATATTTTCAAAATATTTAGGCCGATAACCGATATTTTACCTATGATATTTTGTCACTAATTTGAGTATTTTCAATTAACTCGACACTAAAAACTTCACTAATCCCTCTCCCAAGAAACACTATGAGTGTACGAAAGTCACAGTACAGTATTATTCACAAAAAATTCACAACAGTTTGGCAATCGATTGGCAATTTCGTAACTACTGTAATTTCAATTAAGTTCCAATAGCTTAACCCAGCTCCAAACAAGCACTCTTACAATCACAAGTCACAGTACAGTATTATCTAATTGCAATTCAAAAAATTCGAAACAGTTTGCATTAATGTCAATTAACTTAAGCTTCAATAGCTTACCCCCCTCTAAACAAGCACTCTTCCAAACACAAGTCACAATGCCTGGTACATGCGAGGGCGAGCGCATTGTTGATTTATTGCATGTGCGGGCTGTACACACTAAGCAAATAGAACGCACCAACGAGCTCGTGCTTGCTTTGAAAAACAAAACAGTTTAGAAATAATTGATGCTTTGTACTGTCGCTCGAATAAAGCATGCTGTTGTAAGCCGATATTTATCGGTGGTAGATAACCGATACGATATATCGATTTGGTGCTGATATCGGCCGATATATATCGGCTGACCGATTATCGGTCGAGCTCTAATTGGTACAAAAACCGCATCGGAAATTAGCTGAAAGGTACTCAGCCACCCGCCCCATTGGTCTCGCCAAAATAATACTCGCGCACTTCGCCCTCTCCTTCTATCAATGAGCAGCGCATTCAGAATTTAATGATTATAATTGTATCAGCTCGCAATTCGCACTGATCACACCAAAGATGTTATCCGAACCCTGAGCTATCCTACGGGGATTTGATCAGTGCTGAACGCGAGCAGATAGCATATTACTTTCCAGAAAATCACCAGTATCATGCTACCCCCTTTCACAAGTCAAGAAAATGGTTGTAGCCTCATTTAACAACACTACTCAAAGGGGAGCGAGAACTGGATGGTTTAAAAAGAGGTGCGCAAAGCAGGAAAAAATAAGCAAAAACTTCAATACAAACCTTCTTCGTCTCCATAATCTTACGGTGTACTCTCCAATCTTGAGTTACTTCTTTGCGAATATCTTCTGGTAGTGCTTCAAGAAAGCTGGAGCTAATTTCACACTAAAATTGTATTACCGTAGTTATTGTAAGCATTGCTTTAAAATTATGCACGATTATTCAGAACGCAAAAACTAACTTGATTACTGGTCGTTTCAGTGAGCTCCTCGGACGTCGAACATTCCTTGCTACTTTCAATATTAGACGTCAAATCTGCAAAAACTTATTGGTTGCAGTTATTGTCGCTTATGTTAATCACCGTATCATATCCATTTAAAATTATTCAAACGTAACGCTAGTTTTTAATAGTCAATTGCGATAACCGGAAACGGTGAACAGTCTACCGCTTTGACCATTCAAGGTCTTATCAGTGCCGTTGATGTAACCGACATTAATCTTCGTCGGCAGCGTGGCCGAGTGGTTCGCAGCGTCGTTTTTATGACGGCCATGGTTGCAAGGTTGATGGTTGAAGTCCCAAACTAGCCTCGTAGTTGCGTCCTTGCATAAGATGCTTCACGACAATTATCTCTGCTTGGTGGAATCTAACAAGCAGTAAATTGAAGAAGTCAAAAGCAAAATTCAAGCGAAAAACTCGGAAACAAACTGAAAGGCAACTCCTAAGCGAGTCAGGATTCGTCCTATGCACATTGCACAACGCCTCCGTCGCTTTCTCGTGACAGGAGGATAAAAGTAAAGAAATCAAATCAACTCTACAGCAGATAAACAAATTTTAGCACACAATACATCACAGTCGACATGTCGGTTCTTGCATAGCCGAGGAAACGCCCTAATTTTTCAGCCAAAAATTGATAGTCTTCTCAGCGCTCACTACTTACCTACAACGGTCGATGTTGAGGGCAAGTCAGACCTGCAAAATAAAAGTAAAAATAGCGAACAGGAAATGACGAAAATTAATGCACCTACTTCGGTTTAACAAAATCGATAATGCTCTTGGTCTGGGTTTTATCCGAAGGCACACCAACGGAACTTAACTGGGTAACTTGAATCCCAACTCCACGCAAATCACAGGTATTTACCTGCAAAAAAATAACTATATATTGCAGTCTTCTTTGAGATTGAAAAAAAAAAAAAAAATAAGATAAATCAAACATTTACGAGCGAGATATATTTCGAAGGTTTGAAGCAGTGAATCTGTGTGTGTACTGTACTGTGTAGTAGAACTAAAAACGAGCTCTTCACATTTTGTTAGTTTTTGTGGCAAAACGCCAGTTATTGCATCGTTGAACTTGCTTCGAAACCCTTCTCAGCTACCAGTTAAGGCCAACGTGATAAACATTAAAATTCCATCAAAACCTAGGTTTTTAAAATCCAGACATACCTGCAATGCCTTCATCATACGAGATACTTCGGTGTAGATTAGTTTGCAATCGTCCGTCTTGCAGTCTACAGTTTTGCTTTTGGACAATGTTTGACATATCCCATGACCACCAAATTTTGCTGTGTCTATTGGGGCGTCAAGCCGACGAACCATAACTTTTAGTGTCAATTTTCTTCCAGCTAGTTGAAGTTTTTTTAAACGATCGCTTACCTAAAAACATTAAGTTACTTCATTTAAATTCATACAGACACATAAAGGTAGGCAGACTTACCAGTGTTAACAGCGTTCCGCCACCTTAACATCTCTTTACATGCTTAATTGCTTATATATCGACTGACATCGGTTTCACTTGTTTCAATCAAATTTTAACACAACATAAAAAATATACTTGTTTTGCAAAGCATTATCAGCGTTTCGATATCCATGACTTGGTCACTTCAGTCAAACGGTTAAATAGACTTTTGAACGCTTTTCCGTCAGCAATTGAATTTTCACTTATGGGGCAGGTCTGCGAGCACTTTGAGTTACTTCAATAGGCCTATTATTTTTTTATGATAGCCTATTTTTTATGCAAGATGCAGAACGTGTTATTACGCAAGACAGCAAATACAGTTCAAATAAACGATTGAAAAGGTAGATTTTTGTTCTAAGACTGGCTCATTTTTTTAGGCTCACGAAATGGTTGAATGGTGCAATGTAAGCTAGCATTAGAAAAAAGTTGAAGCCAAAAATGACTACAATAAAACGGCACAGAATACATTTACCTCTTGCGACAAATTTGTTAAAAATGTATTTAATTCTTCGTCAGTTGATAATCGTATTCCATAGTTAACGTCCGCGGATACAGATTTACGTTCTTTGGACGAACAAACCTAAAACACAGAGTCACCACTCCCTAGCAAACATTTTAAAAATGCAATGTCTGTGCAATCATACTTTTCTTGAATCAACTCCCCGTGCAAAGTTGTGCAAACGCTCTCCAGTCTTGTTCCCAAACTCTTTCTTCAGCACTTCTATTGTTACACCAAATAAGTCGCCACAAGTGGAAACACCAAGTTCATGAAGCCTGCGAGCTAAAAATATATGTGAAATAAAGCTAATTAACTAAGAAACATTAATTGAAAAGGAACTGAAACATGGTGCTACAGGAAAATCGTGATGGCAATCTCAATAACGGAAAGAGCTATGGTGAGATTAATGCGTGGAGTAAAATTAGAGGATAGAAAGAATAATGAGGAGTTGATGTATTGCTGGGTTTGAAGGAAACATTACATAAAATGGAAAAAACGAATCGAGTAAGGAGGTATGGAAATGTGGTTAGAAGGGAGATTAATAACTTTTTAAAGAGGGCATTGACACTTTATGTGAATGGGCAGCGAAAGCGAGGAAGGCAAAGGCAGACATGAAGGAGACAAGTTGAAGAAAATGTAAGGAGAATTGGGTTGGAGGTGGCTGCAAATCGGACAAGATGAAGAGAGGGAGTGACAGCACTCAATGCGGGAATGAGTGCATACGGCCACCCCTGCCACTAGAAAAAGCCCGGATTAAAATTGGATGATGAACTATTACTTACCTAATATGAAGGACAACGACAAGGATAATATTCTGGACTTAAAACAAAGAATGCTTCGCACCGCTAAGTGTAGTTTACCTTGAAATTAATTTTATCTCGTTAAAACTTTCAACCAACGCGTAAAATCACTTCTCACCAGTTGCAGAGCCAACACCAGGTAGGTTTTTCACGGGACGATCGTGCAAAAACGCAAGTGCTTCATTCGGTTGGACCTGATATTGACCATCAGGTTTGCCCATTCGAGTGGCCATTCTTGCCAATACTATATTAGGACCAATTCCTGAAACATCGAGATTCCTTAATTTCAAACTTGCGTATGATTTAGTGACATGGACCTACCAGCTGATGCGTTACATCCAGTTTCTTCGTGTATGTGTTTCCGAATTTGTTGAACGATAAACGATGGCGAAAGCTCAGTGCTAGCAACAAGTTCTGTTATATTCATCAACGCTTCGTCACAACTGACTGCTTCCAATTGCAAAGTGTAAGAAGCCAAAACATCATACAGCTTTTGAGAGGTTTGGCGGTACGCATCGAAATCGTAGGGAATCGCACTGCATTATTACGATAGATAAAAGTATTGGTACCCAGCTCACAACCACGAGTAATTACGAAACCACTGGATGAATGATTACCTACATTAATTCCGGGCAGAGGTCTTTCGCCTTTCCATAAAACATGCCGTTTTTGAGACCAGCTTCACGCGCTTTATAATTACAAGATGCGATTTCAGAATATGATGGAACGAAGTCGTTCGGTGATGGTTCATGTAAACTAGCAACAAAAATCACTTTCGTTAGTTAACTGAAAACTACGTTTATTCGTAACATTAACTGCAGACGGTGAACAGTGCAGTTGGTGTAAACGACATTTATTCAAGCCTGAGAAGGATTTTTAGCTTGTGCTTCGTAACTATACAAAGTTACAAGAACCCGCAAAAACCCTCTCAGCCGTAACCGTTCGCCCGTGAAAAAGCGTGGGACATGGGAGGCACTTTGTCTGTGCATACAGCCCAGAAAACATAGTGAATGTCAGCGCTAAGGTCACAATCTGCAACACAAAAGCAAAAAGCGCAAGTATGTGCACACCTTATGTTCATTGTTGTGCACAAATGCCTTTGTAGTTACCTGCTTTCGCTATCTGCTGACGTAAGTTTCTTACTGCCATATTTTTCTCGGAAATACTTCATTTCAAAATTTACATCAGTGTTTGGTCGTTTCAAATGAACAGAAGGAGTATTTGTCTGATGATGAGTTACTGCAACAGCTTTATCTTTCAGATGTGGTCTTGTCAGTAAACCAACAGACACAAAAAAACAATCCATGTCAACGTGCACAATGAAACGTTCGCCAGATTGGAGCTGATACCTCTCTGAAACATCAATCGAAATCACTTAAAGCATAAAAACAAATCAAGAGGCATGGCTACTTTCAGAAACTGAAACTTGGATATTTTGAAAACAAAGCAACAGAATATTGTAATCTCAAACCAGTGGCGTAGCTACTAGGGAGAAAGTGGGCATTGTCCCCCCTCTTCTTTTTTTGACGAAGCCTCAACTGAATTGCGTTCAAATCATAATATCACAATCATTGGCCTATTGTAATTTGCCCTTCGTAAATTTTCCGCTGTCTATGCCCCAGGTTCATACGGTACAGAACAACACACAAACATGGATACAAGTGTAACTGTAAACAGTACCTACCATTAGAGGCAATGACTTGAAGTTGCTGCAAACCTGTTACTTTACTTGTTTCTGATGCTGATGCAGTAAGGCACCTTCAAAATAACATTTATGCAATAATTTGAAATTACAAGATAAAAATAGAATTTGCTACCTGACATATTCTGCAAGCTCCGTTTTCCAGGTCGATAAAAAATGAAGACGAGAATGGGAATAAAAATCAGACAGAAATGACGAGTCAGCGGTTGGGACGATAGTTGAATGGCTAAAAAGTTTGGTTTAAAAGCCTACACTGCGTAAATAAATTTGAATTCAAGAAACAAAAATTCTTGTTCTACACACCACAAAAAAACTGAAACTTTCTTCAGCAACTGGAATACTCTGCAACCAACAAAATGGTGATTCAGGGCTATCAGTACATAACATTTTTGACGCACAAAAAAAATAATTACTACGTCTTTCACCAAAATTTACATTGCTTTACTGCCAATTGGTGTTTCGCATGTGCAAATTTTACTCCAACTATATCTTTTTACCTTTTGATTGAATTAACTGCAGCCTCTTCACTTGACAAACCATGATTTGTAGCAAGAGCCTTTTTAGTTGTAGGAAGATCACCACTGCTGCAGCTGCTTTCTGTCAAAATTTATGGTAAGATCAAAATTTAGTTTTTCAACATTAAGGTACAACAGGGTAAATGGTAGGCCTTGAAGACTTACTAAATAAACGCTGTAAAAACCAATTCTACGACTAGTTTCGCGGTTTGACCGCTCATCAGGTAGACTCAGGTTTTGAACCCAGGACCTTGTGATTGAGAGCGTTACCTCTCCAACCACTCGGCCACCGAGCTTACAGCGTTTTCAATGCAATTTTCAGCTATACATACTCAAGCCCCTGCAACTGCAGGCTTAGCATTGAGCAGTAAGCCTAGTTGGCATGTATCGGCAACATTAAGGTAAAAACACTCATTGTTCAAAACTTGGAGAATTCATTACACTTATAACTGAGATTATTTTTAAATTATATTGAACTGAAAATTCAACAACAATTGAGGGAGACTGCGAAGTGAGCTTGTGCTCTTTGAGTCAGCAGCCACCCGTTAAATACGCCAAATGCGATTGACTCCAGCTGCGAATCAAACCTGTCACGTAGGATCTGTCACCTGCATTATTGCGGTACTGCTAGGCCATGTTGCTGACATTAAAGACTTAAGAATTCATTGTTTTCTACTACAGCGTGAGAACTATATTGCAATACCTGATAAAGTAGTTTGGTTAACAAAATTGCTAAGAATTTTTTGATCTGTGTTTGTTTTATTTGCAACAACCAAGTATGAATGAATTGGTAGCAATTTCCCAGCCTCAATGCTGTCAGTTATCCATTGAGGCTGCACAACTTTCTGATTCGGCCGAAGTTCTTTCAGTTTGGCTCGAGGAAGATTGGATGCAATAACATGAGTGGTTGAAGAACTAAAAAAAAAAACAAAGATGCGATCAGTTATTTAGGCAATTCCACATGCAGTACCATTATCTAGCTACTTTTAGTGACTACCATTACACTGTTACATCTTATCAGAAGCATGAAGAGCATGTTTAAAGTTGCCAACTTCTTGTCTACTACCAGCACACTATAAAGTAAAATATATTCTAATGGAAAAACAAGCAGACCAACTCATTACATTGTCCTTTTAATGCAAAACATTAATAAGGTGCTGTAATTACCAATCCATAAATCTTTGGTTTGATTAGACTCTAAATTGATTGTACACCTACTCTCCACAGGCAAATGCTCTATTCACTAAGCCATTGGCAACCTTGCTTTATTGTTATGCATCAATTAATACTTGAGAAGTAAAACACCCAAATAATAAAGAATCGACAAAATAAGTGGAGGTCCATTAACATACGGTACATATCATTCAGTTAATTAACCACACAAAGTAATATCAAGCTACTCCATTTACCTAGAATAATAATTGTGAAACTTCCCACCATGCTGTGCCATTAAAAGTTTCAATTCATCACTTGTGGGATTTGTGTAGCCATTCACAAAAATGGCAACTTTGTCAAAAATGTTTGACAAGTGAATGACATTGTGTTTTGTTTCATTGAATTGATATTCTAACTTCTGAACTTTAGCACTCATGTAACCCCCTACTGAACTCCAAGTGTCATCAGACTTGACTTTGAAGTTTCCCCTTCCACCCATGACTAAACACAGCCTTTAACAGTTGGTGATAGGCTACACTACCAGCACAAATTTGGGATGGTTATTGGTAGTCTGGTACTGTCTATTCAAGATCACAACAATTGCAGAAGCAGCAGAGTATGTTTATTGGCCTATAACAGCATTTAAACTGGTTTGGTACACCATTCTGGTTAACAAAGAATTACTCTCTAGAGATGCATTAGTTGGGGAAAGTCCGTACAGATGGTTGCGATTGTGACGTCATGACATCACAAAGTCAAAGACCTGTGTACAAATTTTAAAGAAGTTATAGTCTATATATATACTGTCTAAATCAACCACATTATCACATAATTTTAAAAAAATTAGACTAACATGGCAATTGGCATAAAACATTGGGTGTCACTATTCATGGAATGGTATTGATATGGCATACCGGGTAGTAAATGTGCATAGTACTCCAAATGTACTCAATCCCATGTAGACCATACGCCCCAGAGCTTCAAATGGCCTTTTCGTCCCAACCGTCCTAAGGCCTGTTTCTCCAAGGAACCAAAACATGCTGAGACAGTGAGACCCATATTTCCTATTGCCCCAAATGCCCTGAGGCCCACTGGTCTTAGAGCCCCATTTACGCATAGGATATGCCCCAGTGTCATAAAGTACGGTTACATTCTATTCCTAGGGCCTGTTTATTGCATCAATTGTTCTGTCCTGAGGTCCTTTTGCCCTAAATTAGGCCTGAGGCACATTTACCCTGAGGGCCATTCACCACAAATTTAACTCTTTATCGACTATGGGCCCCTTTACTCAAGTGCCCCAAATGTCCTATCGCCCAGTTCTGCCATACTATACCACAGTGCCTTACTATTTCATACTATGCCATACATTTCCATACTACCGGTATGCCATACTATTCCATTAGGTACCGGTTAGTGTTTATTTTGCCATTAATGGCAAAATAGCTTTTAGGACTATTTTGCCGTAAGTGACGTCGTGGGTTTTTAACCGCCATTTTGTGCAAGATCGCCACGACTTCTTGATGACTCAGTGGATAGAACGCAGCGTACAATAAGAAGCGCTGCACTTGTTTTGGGTTTGATTCTCGTCGCAGCTTCGGCTCGTTTTGCTTTGGATTCGTGTGACCTGGGGTTAACAATCGGGTTCATGAAGACAGTAGAATAGAATAAGATGTAATATTCATGTGACATGGGGCTATGTAGCTGCAGCAAAATAGATCTAAAAGCTATTATGCCGTTAACGGCAAAATGAACACTGCCATTTTATAATTAGAGAAACCATATGACATTTGGTCTGTAGGCTGCAGCCTATGGGTAGGCTAGACTACCGATATATAGGCTACTACTACTACCAGCTGTCCAGTACCGGAAGGCTGCAGCAGCACAACACAGTTAACAGGTTGCAATACCAGTGCAAACACAAAAACCTGAAACACAGAGTGCAGGCATGCGATGGTGTACTGTGTACCAGTAGCAGAGTAGGCAGTACCGGAGTCCGGCCACTCCATAGTATCCAGGAGTGTATTTCGAGGGGAGCTATCTGGCTATGGTATTGTGCCATGCCTCCCTTCCCCTTTGCTTTCAAGTACGGTAAAAAAGAACAAATATTGCTACCTGTGAGCTGGTAAGTGACTGAAATAAACCAGACTTTTTTAAAGGCTTTTGCAGTTCATGCACCCTTTTAAAATTTCTCACAATGCCCCTGGTGCCACTGCTAGCCTACCATCTAAAATTCATTCTGAATGGAACCTGTCCGTACAACAAAAAAATTTTGAATGTACTGTAGCACAAAAACATGCAATTTCCCAAAATTATTCTGCAAGGCAGGGAACAGCTTTGCAAGAGAACTTTAGCTCACTCAGGAGCAGAGGTGAGCGGAGTCTGTTTTTTGAGACTCCTACTCCACTCCTGCTCCGAGAAAGCAAACTCCTATCCTGCTCCTGGTATACTTACAAATGCCAAACTCCTGCTCCTGTTTTAACTCCTGTAGTCTCAGCATATTAAAACAAATTACGCGTTCTATGACTAAATACTGTACCAATGTACCATTGTTCACATTTGCGTTCTGAAACAAATCAACATTTCTAGAAAATAAGTTAATGATAACAACATTTCTTTGGTTAGTGCTGAACAATTACCAAAAGCGGAATGGATTTGTTTCACCAGAAGCGGAAAAGGAAAGTGAAAAATCAGAAGTTTTATATTACTTTAATCTCAGATTCTACCTAATCTAGTCCAGTTTTTTGATTTTTTTAAAAATGCGTTGTCGTCGAGTGCATTTACCAACTTTTTAATAAAAAATCTCAAAGATAGTAGTGCTAAAAGTACTTCTACAAGGTGATTTGTTCCTTTCCGTTCTCCCTTTCCGCTTCTCGTATGAGTCAACCTTTTGTGGCTCAAAGCAAATTGAAACACGGAGGTTGAGCTAATGTCATAGGTTGAATCAAGAGTTGAACCAACCCAAAGGTTAGTAAAATTTCATATTTCAAGACGAAACAAGTGTTTTTGACGCGTTTCAAAGTCTTTATCACTTTGACTACAAGCTTTAGTAATTAATACACCAACACCAACTAAATTTCTGAATCCGGCTCCGGCTCCTGCACGTATACAAAAAATTCAACTCCGGCTCTGCTCCGGTTCCGAAAAAAATTACCAAACTACTGCTCCGACTCCACTCCATGATCACCTCTGCTCAGGAGTCCATCAGTCCAGGACACGAGAAGCTAAATACGCGAAAAATCATTTTCAACAAAACCGCTACAGCCTTTTTGAGAGTCACGTGATGCGTAAGGGCACGGGATCAATACCCTCCTAGGTATTGATTTTTTTGTCAGCGCATTATACTGAAGTCGCTGTAGCGATTCTGTTGAAAATGATTTTCGCGTATTTAGCTTCTCGTGTCCAGGACGCCAGTAGCCAGGGTTGCCCGATTATTATTTTTTCCAGCCCAATCAGTGACAAAAACTAGCCCAATTGTTACCACCAATGTTAATCCATTGTGAATGCATAACATTAATGCGTCCACTGTTTTGTGGAAAACAACGCATCAACTAAAACAAAAACAAAAACAAAAATAGGTGGTGCAAAGCATAGATCAGAGGTTTTCAACCTATGAGCCATGGCCCAGCAGTGGGCCACGGCACTGTTTTCAGTGGGCTACAGGGCGAGCTTGATTAGAAAGCAACATCAGCAGTCTCCAATCAAGTCATTATGTTAACTTCGTGCTTTTTGGTAATAGTTGTTGGGCCACCGTCATATTTTATCATTTTAGTGAGCCATGAGCAAAAAAGGTTGAAAAACCCTAGCATAGATACATATCGATGTACAGTGAGATAAATAAAAAAGTGGCAAGTGAAATAAAAACAGTGCGATAGGGTAAATAAATATAAAGGGTAAAGATAAATGAAAGTAAAGAGGCAAGCTAAATACAAACACTGTGATAAGCTAAATTAAAACTGTGAGGCAAACTAACATAAACAGTGTGACAAGCACAATGAAAAATTGTATAAAAGTATTGTACATTAACACTAAAAGTATTGATGGCAAGTGATTGCCCGGGCCGTTGAGAGGGAGGTCCAGGGGGTACCTTTGGTACCGGGCCCGGAATTTTTTGGGGGCCCAAAATTTTGAGAATGCCGCGCGTAAAAAACTTCGTGAAAGTTTGAAAGGGCAACTCTTGATTGGTTGAAGGCAAACAAAGTCACCCATCGCCACTTCCTACCGGTAATACCACTTACAGCTAAGGTACTACCCTTTCTACCCCTGTCAGCAACCCCCTTAAAGTAGCCTACCAACCAAAAAAATCTGAAAGGTATTCCGATTTTAATACTTTATAATGCAGTGTGGTATACTGGAGTAGGTTTATTGTTTTTAGATGTGTTATTGCTATCTTAACACAACCATTAACCACACCAGCCTCTTAGCTTGTTCTAATATGCATCGAAGAAGGCCTGAGGGGGCGCGCGTAAAGGAGCCCCCTGCGTATGTTACTGCCATATCGATATCAAAATGGGGCTCAAAATAAAAAAAAGGCCTCGGAGAGAGAATAATTTTTGTCAAACTATGCAAAACGCTCGTTTATACTATTAAATGAAATAATTAACCTAATACCGGTCCCACCATGATTATTTTAATCAGTTATAGTCAGAGGCGTCGTACCATCCGAATTTTCTGACATTCATTTTTTTTATTTAAAAAAGTAAAAAATTCGGCCATAGTCGTTTCGTTTTCTTCCTAACCGTTTTTTCTTATACTACAAATTCAATTTTTTGTTTATTAATTTTTACTTCAGTCCATCGCTTTAACGTAGAAGTAAAGTTAGTTTCTTAATCTGCAGTTGGAATTTAGAAAACATTTTGCATGCGTTGTTGAAGGTTATAGGACACACCTAGCGTCATCCCATCAAATGCACCAAAACTAATTATGGTTACAGCCTCCTTTCATTTATTTTAGCCAAGCTTCTGCTTTTAGACATAGGATAGGCTACTCAAATATTTTTGTATTGTTTGACACTGTAGTAGTGACTGCACTCCTTGCAGGAATCGGTATGTTCTTTTTTTGTAAAAAAGTGTGCTAAAACGAGTATTTTTTAAGTGAAAACCGTGAAAATTTGTTGATGGCTGGGGGCATAGCCCCCAGACCCCCTTAGTTTTCGGCAGCTATGCTCCTCCTGTTAAATCGTGGGGGGGCCACTGATTGCACATAATGTCTAAAATTATGAAGTGGGCGGGGATATGATATATTGCTGTTCTGAAAGTTACCAGTAGCTGAATGGTAGGCCTGCGTTTCAACTAGGGTGGCTAAACAGTAGCCTAAGCACCCCCAGGTCAAGAATTTTATTGGCCATTAATCGGTTGTTAATGATTTCGATACAACAAAGTGCCTCTTCTGGTAAATTATCTTCATCATTTTGGCGGACCATTTTTTTGTCACTTTGCGGGGGCCCAGATTTAATTTTGGTACCGAGCCCGAGCTTGGCTCTCAACGGCTCTGGTGATTGCCAATGGTAGCCCACTGATTTTGGCACATTATCATAATCATTAACATACTGTGGAATAAAACAAATGTAAAGAAGCTTTGACCACCTAACTAAACTTGAAAAAATACGTTGTTTGACATTTAAATAAATGAGGAAATAAACAGACAAATATATGCATATTAGCATTGAAACATGATCAAAAAAGTTGTACCAGTACTACACTGCCCAAAACCAACCCAAAAACCCGCAGCTATAAACAAAAAGTAGCCCAAGAAACCGCAACCCGCAAACTCTAAAATTTTTTGATTAACATACAAAACTGTGGAATTTTAATTAACATACTGTGGAATAAAACAAATGTAAAGAAGCTTTGACCACCTAACTAAACTTAAAAAAATACGTTGTTTGACATTTAAATAAGTGAGGAAATAAACAAACAAATATATATGCATATCAGCATTAGTGCATCAGCATATAACTGGCAACACTGCCAGTTGCCGTAATCAGCTGTTCTCGGACTCGGAATCTCGATCAGTGTTGCCAGATTTTTGGTGGTTTATAGCCAGGGTTACCATTTTGTGCTTATTTCTAAGATTTGTGCTTATTTTCAAGAGCAATGTCTTACAAAACGTGAATGCGCTTATTTTTAAGAAACGTGCTTATTTTTGAATGTCGTGCTTAATGTGTCTTAGTTGAAATGCTTTTTCCTTAAATAAGGGTTGGATTGGACAAACTACGGCCCGCGAGACCATTTAATACGACCCGCGGGTACTAAAACAAAAATATAAACTCCTACCGTGAATCAAGTCGAAAACCTTTTTTTTGCTACTTACTGATACTGAGTGGATTGTAGGACAGCTGCGGACGTGATGACCTTTTTTCTGCTCTTCACTTGATTTTTGGTGGAAAATAGGACATCTGCGGACGTGATGAGTGATATTTTTTGCTCTTTCAATCAGGGCGGCCTTTATCTTCAAATTTTTTTTCCAATGTGGTCCTGATTCGTGTGAAAAGTTTGCCCACCTCTGTTTTAAATGAACAAAAATAAAAGAAAAATTGTTCGTGCTTCGTTCATTATTTTATTTCAGCATTTTGAGATTGGTTTTAATTTTTTCATCGCTATGGCAAAGCGTCGGAAAGTAATACTGATATGGTTTAGCAATGAGAAGCTTTTAACTTTTTGGTAACCTGCTACTACGTCGTCGCAACAGCAGCGTGGTTATTTTTGGGTGTGGACCGATGGTAACCCTGTTTATAGTCCAAATCTACTATAAAAGTAGCAAATATTGCCATAAAAAGTAGCCCAGATAATTTTTAACAAAACAATTAAGCACACGTGCTCCACTTAGAAATACATATCTGAAGTAAAAAGATTTGGGCTAAAACTTGATCCGCTAATAGCTGTCTGACCAGTAGGCCTATACAGACCTGCAGCGCACGCGCTAACTCAGGCGTGATTACAACGCAAGCACCAGGCCCGTAACTAGACGGGGACCAGGGGGGCAGGCCCCCCTTTCAAAATTCGCCCTCCCAGTCAGATATAGGCTACTTTGCTTGCTTCTTTATCTAATTACTATGGCGATTTTTTTGTAACCTAAAAAACTTAAAAATGTAACTTTATTTTTGTAAAAAAGTAACCAAAAAGTAACTTTATTAAACGAATAAATGTAAAACGAAAATAGTTGCAGCCAAACATGAAAAAACGTGAAGAAGGCCCAGTTCTACCTCGTGCTTAAGTTATAGTGAACACACATGTAGAACACATGTAGTATTTTACACTTTGTGGTAGAAAGTTTCTGTCCTTTGCAAGTAATTTGTTAAGCATAGAAAAACTTCTTTCCACAGAAGCAGTAGTTGGCTGGCACCAAAGAGGCATCTCAGTGTTTGTAGATTGTAAATTTATCTTTCTTGCATCAATCCAAGACAAAAAACTAAAAAAATTATGCAAAAAAGCCCGAAAACCAAAATGTAACCTAAAAGACAAAAAGTAACTTTTTGTTACCTTATAACTTTTTAAATACTGACCCTATAGCTGTGAAATTTTGGTTAAACGCTTTTTACTTTAATTGGAGCTAGCAAAAAAAGTAACTTTTGTAAACAAAAATCGCCCTACTAATTACCAACGATACAGTGCTAAAAATGTGCACGGGCAACCCATATTTCCTCAGTAGGCTACACAGTAGTGGGTCTATTCAAATAAAAGCCGGTGTGTCATATGGGTCCACTCTTGCACAACCTGGAAGAGCGAGGCTGAGTAATTAAATAATCAGAGCAGCTTTATGACGACCGGGTCAGGGGCGGATTAACAGTACGTGGGGCCCTGGGCTAATTTAATAATGGGGCCCTCTTTCCCAAGTTCAGTGAAAGCTTATACGATATAAAATGAAAAGAACAATAAACTGAAAGAACAGCCTCAAAAAACAAAACAATACCAATATAGATCAGTAGCGTAAAAATACCAGTATGTACTTCTTGTGCTTTGTTCAGCACGCTCAATTAGCCTACTGCCTTTGATTCCTATTGAGTAAGATTAAATATATTATTCTCTATTAAAAACAATTAGTGCATTTCCATTACATCGATTTACCCCATCGGTTTAATGGGTTTATATTTTCCTTTGTTTAATTTTACCATAGTTTTTACGCGTACGGTATTTATGTAGTGAACGAACAAAAAAAATGAATAATTTTAAAATCGTTCTTAGTCACGTCGGCAGCGTGACCGAACGGTCTGGAGCGTCGTTTTTATGGCGACCATAATGAATCGAAAGGTTGCTGTTCAACTCCTACCCTCGACATGTTATTGTGTTCTTGGATAAGGTGCTTCACGATATTTGTTGCTGCTTGGTGGCTTGAACAAGCAGCAAATTCAACAAAAGACAAGAAGAGGAACCTCAGAAAAGTTAACTCCCAAGCGAGTGAAGATATCTAATCTGACATATAGCGATACAACTCGCTTTCTCAAGTTCAAGTTTATTTCGTTACATAAGTTAAATCAATCACAAAAAACAAGACAACATAAAGGCACACCGTTAAGTTATGTGCAGTGTAGTTGAAATTGTAACAGGAAGCTGCGAGGGGATCTTTCGGTCATCGAGTCGAGCAGCCACATTAGTCATTTGTAGGGTGCTAGACGAATTTACTGCATCTCTTGGCTAATTTATAAAATTTAATGAAGTGTGGATATTTTAATATCGCATCGACCTATTGTGAGTGTTGGGTGGTTTTTATTAACATATTTGTCACCAATATTATGCAGTCCTGCAATAGATTAGAAAAAAAAATTTTTGTTAGCCCGAAACTTCAATAGTTGGAAAGTAAGATTTTTTTGTATTTCATTTTAAACTGATTGAAAGAGAGTTTTCTTAGGTCAATAGGTATAGAGTTCCAAATTTTAACCCCTTGAAATTTGAAACTTCTTTGCAATTTGTTTGTTTTGTATCTTGGCAAATACAAGTTGTTGGTATATGAGGCCAACCGTGTTGTACGTGTGTGTATCGAAATGACTGGAGTAAAGAAGGAAGAAAATGCAATAGGAGTGGTTTTATGAGCATATTTGAAAATTAGTTTAGCAATTTCGTGGGTATATAGGTCATTTAACTTGAATATGTTAAGCTGAGCATAACAGGGATTAGCGTTGCTCTGCCAATGACAATCGACAATTTGTTTAATGGCCCAATTTTGAAGGCAGGAAAGGCGCTTTAAGTAAGATTTGAATGTCGTACCCCATATTGCGATGCCATAAAGCAAGTGAGGGTGTATCATGGAGTAATATAACGTGCACAATGCTTTTGCAGGTAAAACGTGTCTAAGTTTAGTCATTATTGCGATAGATCTAGACATTTTTGATTCCAATTGTTTGATGTGGATTTCAAAATTTAATTTTTTATCAATCGCGATACCCAAATATTTGACCGACTCATTGATTGGAATTATGGATCTATTAAAAACTAGGTGTATGTTGGGTGGGGGACTGGTAGCCTTGGGTGGTATTATTAAAACTGACGTTTTTTTAGGATTAACCGTTATTTTATTAGCTTTAGTCCATTCGTAGACATTTACTAGTTCTCGGTTTACGCTATTCTCCAGTAACGATGGGTTAGGTGCTTGAATCACCAGGCACGTGTCATCGGCAAATAATCTGGGTTTAGAGAACAATGCGTTATAGGAATGTCGTTGATATAGATAAGGAATAATAAAGGGCCAAAGTTACTCCCTTGCGGAACACCAAATCTATTAACTGCGTCGTTGGTGCGTAAATTTTGGTCGGCAACGAATTGTGAACGATTAATTAAAAATGATTTTAACAGCTTTAGAGCAATTCCACGAATTCCATAGTGCTCTAGTTTATTCAGTAATATGGAATGACACACGGTATCGAAAGCTTTTTTAAAATCTAATAAAACTATGGCAGTGTAATCATTACTTTCAATGTTATCATAGGCGTTCGTAAGAACATCTAAGATAGCATGAGAAGTAGATTTATTATTTTGAAAGCCATATTGTGTTTCGGCTTTGACAGAATGTTTTTGAGAGAACGAGACCAAGCGCGTATAAATTAACTTTTCAAATATTTTCGAAAGACAGGTTAGTATAGATATTGGACAATGATTATTTACTTCTTCTCTTTTCCCTGCTTTAAATAAGGGAAGAATTTTTGCTATTTTACAATTTCGCGGTAATACACCAAATTGTATGGGATTGTCAAAAAAATAGCAGAGTGCTGGAGCTAAAATGTTTGATGCAACGCGTAAAAAATAAGGAGCAATATTGTCATGGCCTACAGCTATACTTAAATTCAGGGAATTAATCAAATTTATCACTTCATTGATTCTAGGATGATCAAAGTATATTGAGGATTTTACCTTGTTGCGTAAAAAGTGCGCAAATCCACTGTCGTTCGAATCAAAATTCTCAGCCAATTTCTCTCCGATCGTCGAGAATAACTCATTAAATTCATTTAAGATTTTTTGTTTATCAGTGATTTTGCAATTATTAATAATTATCTGCGAGGGTAAATTGTTATTAGAGTTAGACGTAGTAGAAGGAATCAACGAGCGAAGAAATTCCCACGTTTTGCGAGGATTAGATTTATATTTTTCAAGTTCTTCCGCAAAGTACTTCTTTTTTGCATTAGTTTTAATTTTCGTAAATTTGTTAGAAAACTTTTTGTATTATAACTTCATGACTGCATCACCCATAATGTAGTGAGTTCTATGCATCTTGGTTTTGAGACAAATTAATTGGTAGATGTTCCAAGTAATCCATGGCTTTTTTTGAATTTTTTTTTGCTTTCGAGACATGCGTTTCAGTGGTGCGTGTTTGTCAATTTTGTGTTGAATGATTGACACAAATGCCTCAAAGCTATCGTCAAAATTAGTTTCAGTGATCTCTTCCGAATCTAGCATGAAATTAAATATGGAATTATTTAAGTCAGTACAGTACCTATCAACATTAACGTTGGACTTATCTCTAAATGTGTAACGCATCTTCTTGTTGGTAGGATTTGCGCACCCAAGGATTTCACAAAATAGAGGGTAATGATCAGATGTATTAGCAGTTTGAATAACCCCAGGTCTAAAACAATGAGAAGTGTCATTAGTAATTACATGATCTATCACTGTGGATGAAGTATCAGTGACTCGGGTAGGAATTGTGATAATGGGCACGGAACCGCAGCTAATTAAACTGTTTATGTAATGGGTCGAAAAAGGTGTTCTTGCTTTTGCAGATATGTCAATGTTTTATATCACCAAGGACGTAAAATATTTTTTTCGACAATAAGTTAATGGTATTAATACAGACTTCGCAAAAAGTTTCAGTTTTGCTTGACTGGTGACGATATACGGCACCTATTATAAAACTAGTTCGATTAGTAGGAACAGTTACTTCTAACCATAGATCTTCACATCCATTTAAGTTCATGTTATAGGATTGGACTAATTCAAACTTGTACTTAGAGGAAAAGTAAATCGCTACTCCACCTGCATTTGTAACTGAATCAGTTTGTGCAAAATTGTAGTCAGGGATGGTGATATTTGTTAAAGGTTCTCCCTTCAGTCGGGTTTCTGATACACGCACGATGTCTGGAAAGTGGGGTAGTGAAGTTAAAAAGCAGTGTAGTTCATCAAAATTTTTGTTTAAAGATCTAATGTGATGCGAATGGATTCTCGTGAATGGAGGATAAAAATGGAAAATCAATTCAAAAAAGTTTTTATTTCTAATAGTCTTTTATAATGAACAAAGATTTAGTAAATCGATTCAATGGAAATGCAGAAGCCTAGATGGCTTTATCTTTTGCTCAAAACGATCCAGAAATAGAGCGACTGATCAACTAATAACAGTCATTAAATTATCAATGCAGGCTATAGGCAGAGCTGGGCACTAGCGTACCAACCCGTTATGCTAGTAATTCGCTAGCGACAGTGCTGCTGTTTTTTCCTATCACTAGCGTGAAGCTAGCGCCGCCGCTGTTTTTATCCTGTTTTGAAATATAGCTATGTCTTATTTACAAAAACCAAACTATAGGCCTACTATGCTACTGTTCTCTGCAATAGATTTTATTCTTTCACATTAAAGCTGGAACTACCACTTAACCTGGAGCAGGGGTGGGCCAGCTTTTTACACGAAGGGCCTGATTTGGAAATACTGTTGAAGCCGCGGGCCGTACGCTGATTGGAAAACAAGGTGAAGACCTTTTTTTTAGAGATCACGGTTCACGTACGAATGTGATCTCCAAAACGAAAAGGTTTTCATTTCGCTTTTTATTCCAGTTTTTTTTTAGACAGTGACCATGCTTTAGGTGCAGTGACCATGCTTTAGGTGCAGTGACCATGCTTCTTTTAGTTTTTAAATTCATTGTAGGGTTGTATATTGCATGCTTTAACGGTTCACGCTTTGTCACTGTTACCTTTTTTTCGGCCGAATGTCGTGATATGCGTTGTTTCTATGTATTTTGATGGTCGTTGAATAAAACACTACCACTACAAAAAAAAAAAAAAAAAAAAAGTTTTGCACCGTTGAGACTTATTTTGTTGAAAATCACAGCCATCCATGATCTCTAATGAAAAAAAGGTCTTCCGCTCAATTCACGGTGGGAGGTTAAGTTTGTGTAAGTGCCGGCGGGCCAGAATAAAAGGACCGACAAGCCAGAATAAAAGGACCGACGGGCCGGATTTGGTGCGCGGGCCGTAGTTTGTCCATGTCTGTTGTAGAATGTAAAGTTGTAGAGCCTAGATGTTGTAGCTAGCCTACCATTGTACGATGGTGCAATAATTTTTAACGCTAGATTCTTCAGTGACATTAAACATTTTCTGCTAGTATAACCTCAACTGTAGTCTGGCACTCTTGCTGGCAAGTGGCAATTAAGTGTCATCGTTTGTTCATTAGTAGGGCGATTCACGGTCAATAAAGTCAATTTTTTTTTAGAAGTAGAGAATAACTCTAACAATGTGGAAACAAAATTTCACGGTCGTAGGATCAGTATTGATGAAGTTATAAAGTCAATAAATGTCAATTTTTTGTTTTTTAGATAATTTTTTTTGTTAGGTCAATTTTTGCTTTCTTGCTTTTTTTGCGCGATTCTACTTTATACTCAAAAAGAGATAACTCAGATAATTAAGAGATGGAAGTTTGTAACTGTTGGTGGTACCAGGGAGGTGTATGCTGTCGCCAGACTGTTATCGGTATTACAGTTTTACAAATGCTTAATTTATAAATATAATGTTTGATGTAATTTCATTGATTCGATAGTGAAGATCCGTTCAGACAGCTTTGCAAGGTTGCAATTTTGGCAAAATTCGTGTATGATAAAAGAAGCTTTTCGTCGTGTTTTCATTTGTTGCATATTTTTGTCGCTACGTATCGGTAATCAAAAACATTAGAATTGAAAAGGCAATGCATTAGTTATTCGAACATACTTTGATGTTACAGAGATTGCAATATTGCGAATAGCGAAACACTTGAATACGACTCTGGATTCTGCGCAGTTACGCAGAGCAGTTAAACTTTCTGCCAGAAAACGTGCGGCATTATATGTGCGTACATTATAATCTAAGCACTAACTGAAGTGACTTAGGTGTTTTTTTTTATGGACTGGTTCTTTCATTTCATTGTTTCGTTAGGTCAATAAAGTCAATTTTTTGATAAAATAAAGTCAATTTTTTGAGATTTTTAGGTCAATAAAAAATCGCCCTATTCATTACTATCTGAATTAACATTTATCTGATTCTTTATTGTGACGTTTGAATCGGCAAAAAGCAGAAAACTTTTCTTAGAAAAAATTTGCAAGGGACAAATTAATGTTTCGACTATAACAAAAGTCTCGTCAGCCTTGCTACGCACAGCCAATCCAGGCTAAACTCATTCCAGACTGTAAAGACTCTTTTTTGCATTGCTTTACCTGGACATCTCGACTTCATCTCTTTTCTTGGTTGTGTCCTATTTTTAGCAGGCGACTGGCCCCAAACAACGATACCCAATGAAAGAGCCTATAACTATTAACCCCAAACTAAGTTACCGGTAGCCTAACTAGCCCACATCACTAGAAGCTCCCCTGGCAACCCACTCATTTGCAGCTGCAGACGCGTTTTGACCTTATTATGGTCTCATCAGTGCAGCATAGCAACCTCCCACCTTCCTGAAAAAAAAAAATTCTAACCTTCAACAACTACACACCCCAAATCTAAGCCTCTACTTAGAAAAAAATTGCAGTCCGCGACCTACAAAGCAATAATGTTAGCTGATAACAACTGCGATTCTTACTTTGAGAAGATTTTTGCTTATAAATATTAATATTGAGTTAACTAACAACATATCACATTTACCCCCAAAGCCCCAACCCCTCAGTGCCAAAATTTTAAAAACTTCGGTAGTTTCTCCAAGTGAAGACTTTTTTTTAAAATCGAAAATATTTTTTGTAAAAAAAAACTTATAGAAAGAAGTAAATTTGTGGGACCCCTAAATGCTGCGGGGCCCCGGGCTTCAGCCCGCTCCGCCCCCCCCCCTTAATCCGCCCCTGGACCGGGTTATACTTGGGTAAACCCGCAGTAGTCAGTATAGTTGCAAATGAGAGTGAGGAGTTGCCGGGCCCTAACTTCATCGACGTTTGTATACCTCACCCACTCGGTGGCCTACAAAGTAAATGAAGGGAGACTTCCAATGACTCTGTTGGCTGTGGCCATAATTACTTTAAAGACTCACTATATACCAACATCAAAATCTTTAACATCAATATACCAATATTCCACCAACATCAAAATCCCCTACGGCCAATATTAAAAGTGTTCCTTACTCTATGTTTTTAGAACCTATTACTGAAGAAGAAGTGACTCATTATATTCGATCTTTAAATAATCACAAAAGCTCTGGGGCTACGGACATTCCAATCAAATGTATAAAGCTTTCTAATGCCATCATATCTCCCATTCTTACTGTGATATTCAACAGGTGTATAACGGAAGGGATCTTTCCTGATGATCTAAAAATAGCTCAAATCACCCCTATATTTAAAAAAGGATCCAAAGCACTTTGTGGTAATTACAGGCCGATATCAGTGCTCTCGCCATTTAGCAAAATATTTGAAAAGTACCTCCACAAACAAATATCTGCTTAACTGTTAAAAAATAAACTCATAGCTCCGCATTAATATGGATTTCGCGAAGGTTATTCAACCTCACTGGCCTTGGCTACTATACACAATGAAATAATCAGTAACATTGATGATAAGAAAATAACATGCACAATATTCCTGGATTTAGCAAAAGCCTTCGATACGGAAGATCATTTCATTCTTATCAACAAATTAAGACGATATGGAATTCGCGGATCTCCGCTTGAACTGTTGAAAAGTTATCTGAGTAATCGTAAGCAGTTTACAGTGGTAAATAATGTTCGCTCTTTATTTTGCAATGTTACCTGCTGGATTCCTCAAGGGTTCACTTTAGGGCCACTTATATTTTTGTTATATATAAACGATCTCCCTTTAGCAACTAAATTTAATGTAAAACTGTTTGCAGATGATACAAACTTGACTATGTGCGGTAACAGCTTAGATGAGCTACAAAACAATGTGAACTTAGAGTTAACAAACGTGATAAATTGGATGAGAAATAATAGGTTATCTATCAATTTTACAAAGACTGAGTATATGATTGTTACCAAAAAGAAATTAGATAAACACCTCAAATTTGAAATCAAGATAGATAATCATGTTATATCTAAAAAAGAATGCACTAAATATCTAGGTATATTAATAGATAATAACCTGGACTGGAAGCATCACATTAAACAGGTTTGCAAAAAAATTAGTTCTGGAGCATGGGCGATTGCTAGGTTGAGGAACTATGTCAATACTTGTACGCTTAAGTCAGTTTATTATTCCCCGATACATTCGCATCTTTCGTATTGCATAAATACGTGGGGAAGTGCATCAAGTTGTAATTTAAAACCTCTTAAAAATTTACAAAAACACATTATTCGATTGATTGCCAGGAGTGAATATCGTGCACGCTCGAGTCCCTTGTTTAGTCAACTACAAATTTTACAGTTGGAAGACATATGCACTAAGCTTCCAGTCCAAGTTGCGAAGCATATGTACAAATTCAGCACAAATCAACGCTCAGGTCTTGAGTTGATAAATTATTGTCCGATCTCCAAATTTCATTTTTATGAAACCAGAAAAAGTGTGCAAGATAATTATTATATAATAAGAACTAATACTAAATTTGCTCGAAGGTCACTGTCAGTTTGTGGTCCTCTTATATGGTCTGAAGTTCCACATGAACTAAAAAATCTTAGTTTTCCCAAATTTAAGAAAAATTTCAAGAAGCATTTAATTCTTAAATATGACACGTGATGAGTGATTTACAAAACAAAAAGAAATGAAACGACAATTCTAAATTACCCTTTAAATTCTAATCATAATTGACAATTTGGCGTATTTTGAGTGTGCATTTTCGTGTTTATTATTGTTGTCTTATTTGTTTGTTTTTAGTTTTCTTTTTTATTTTATTCATTTTTCATGCTATAGCCAAAACAAATTGCATGCTTGCATCCTAGGGTGGCAATTGACTAGAAGACCGTATCGTCATTTCGTTGTCTCCCTGTCATGATGTATCATTTAATGTACGTGTTGCATTTTGTATACCTGGCAAATAAAAACTAGATTGATTGATTGATATAACTTACTTGCATAACAGTAGCATAAAATAAATAATGTAGCGTACTTTGAGGCCTATGATATTTTACTGCCAACCAAATGAAACAAGCTTGATTTGATCATAGACGGTTAGTATATATCTGTTCAATACTTGTCAAATCAGAGCTTTGTATTTGTAGCATAGCGAAAAAATTGTGTCGCAATTTACCGGTATCTACTAGTTAGACCAAAAAAAAGAGATAAATAAAATGACTGTTTTCCCGTCAATTGCAGCCCAAAAAGAATTAGCGGCAAAAGAAAAGAGTAGAACAGAAAAAAAGCAAACGGTCAAAAAGCTCTATTTTTTGGCACAATAATAAAGTATTCTAAGAAAAATCATTTTTGGGTCTTATGCTGCTGCACAGTGGCGCCGCCAGGGGAGGGCAAGAGGGGCAAGTCCCCCCCACTTTTGTATTGGGCAGTTTTCCAATTCGTACAAATCCGTAAAGAAAAATTTTTTGAAGGTATACTCCCCTGACCCCCCCAAACTTTTGTCGGTTCGTAGTTCCACTAATGAAACAAGCCGTGAAAATCTACTGTTTGACCTGTGAATATTCTTTTGTTTTACCGTCCTGGTGATACTGCATGCGTCAATGGCCTTTGTTACGTCACAGAGGCAAGGTAGCCTCGCAGAACTCAAATGTATTCTACTGTACAGTAATGTTTTCCCATAACCGCAAAACCAATGGAGTCAGCATGGAGTCGGTAGCCTACACTGAGGAAGAAAAACTGAAAAGCTAGAGTTAGTTACGTAGCAAAATATTACTTTGACTTTATTTTTTTTTTTGCTTTTATAGGGGTAGTATTCTTACGTCATCATAAAATAATCAAAGTCTTTTATGTGCTAAACCTCAAAGTTTTTCCGAAATATTTTGTTGCTAATGAAATAGAGAACGCGATCGTCATACATTAGACCTCTCCGGTGATTTTAAGTTACCGGTTAATATTTGCTTCAAATTGCCGCTTGTTAGGAATCAATTAAGGGTACAGGGGCGGATCTAGGGGAGGATGTGGGGTGTGCACCCCCCACCACCATCCATTTTCAACAATGCTTTGGATAAATAAAATTTTTCCATAATTTTGAACCTCTTCATAACGATACGCCTGAGTCGCCGCACGCTTAGCCTAATCAAAACTGTGCAAACAAAATGCATCATATTTAGTGAAACACTCAAAATTAAGGCCAAAACTATACACAAAATTTTCCTGAAAATTGTTCGAAAAGCGCTGTCATGGCTGTAAAAGTACGTAAATTTTCAAAAATTTTCCGGGGTAGCGTGCCCCCGTATCCCCTAGAGTCATTTTTGTTACTTAAGTTGCTCAAAATTAACTCTGCCAGAAAAAAATACTCTTGAAAAAGTGACGAAATCTGATGCCCCCTTCCTGAAAAAGTTTCTGAATACGCCCCTGACATAAATTACATTTTCAAAGGGCTTATTTAAGCCCGTTTCCGTGTCTAAACGTCTTTTTGTAGTTAACATTCAACCTAATTCAAAATTACACCCCTTCCCACTAAAATTTTCTGGATCCGCTTCTGCTTGGGTGGGAGTTGCACCACGAGTTTGAGATTAACCCATCACGCCTGGATACTGACAATTTGTTGTTGGCTACTTGCGCGTTACTGCGAGGATTTGTTGATAATACGGCTGCAAATCAAGCCTAGCAGCATACTGTAAAATCACCACGTTGCTAGTGTTAGTCATGAGCTCACGATTTTGTGGTTCTTCTCCTTACTATGGTTATGTTGTGAGTTCATTGTTTGAGATTGAGAAAGTGCTAGAGATCGCGAGTCTCAATCTCAAGGTCAGGACATCTCGAAACCAGAAGCAGAAGAGCTTTATTTCAGAGAGCGCATTTATATCAAAACGATCACACAAAAAAGGCACAGATTAGGTTTTGGCGACACCAATTCAAGGAAACCCAGGCAGAATTTAGCTCAATTTGGTTCTCATATGAAACATAACAAATAATTCAATAACTGCGAGATTCCTAGCTAGCGAAGGAAGATAGCGTTTCCATAAGTACAAGTAGCCTAGGTAAAAAAAGCAAACATAATATTGTAATGTTGGGAACAGGCAATACTACGGGAACATAGAAATTATGATTGTTTGCAATAATTTGGCTGTACGCAAATGAAAGCTGCAAGGCGTGCTGCAATATTGCTCGACTTAAAAATTTAGCTGCAAAGTAAGCGCAAAAGAACAGAAAGTTATCACGCAATCGCCACAGTTCTTTTTGTGACAATAAAGCTCTTCTAACATCAAACTATTTGTTTTTTGATTCAATGACAGTACGACTCAGACTCAAGCTTTTTATTTGTTGCTAAGCTACGGTATTAAAACAAAATTACTCACAGATATAACATATTGCAGCGACACGGTGGCTGCGAAGGGACCGTAAGGCCAGTGGCGTACGCAAGGGGAGGGGGGTTCGGGGGTGAATCCCCCCTCCCTCTCGTCGATTAGAGGTGCAGTGAAAACTTAACTTTTTAAAATGATACAATTTTTTTGGCCCTTCCTTCGAGCTTGCAAAAATTTCCAACGTTTCGTCTGTTCCATCCGACTTTCTTATTTAATCTCGAGATACTTTGATTGTGATGTAACAGTAGCGGTAGATTAACTTTTACGATGTGTCGCTTGAACCGCAATTTTGTCATTTCTGTTGCTGTGAAGCAATAAATAATAGGAGTTTCCTTTAATGGCATGTAAGCAGTGGCGTACGCACAGGGGGTTGGGGGTCAACCCCCTTCCCCCCCCATCGAAGATTTAAAAAAAATAAAAACCACTCTTTTTCAAACGATCCGCCTTTTTTCATACAGAGTTTGCCGAAATTACTGTCATGTTTTTCTGTGCAATCCAACTTGCTTAGCAATAATTCCGGTAGTCAAACTTTTCTGGTGGGTTGCGCTTGAATCAACGACTAACACAAAATGCAAGCCAGGACAAAGTCAATGGGTATTGTTAAAGCTGGAGCCTGTAGTCGTGTTGTGATGTCATGAAGTGATTGTTTTCAACGGCTATCAAGGCTGGACAACGCAACGTTCCAGCGCAGGAGGTATTCTTGGAAGAGAATGGTTGCAACGTAAGCGGATGTCCGGCTTGCGATGTCATAAGTTTAGGTTAACCAAACCAGCCAGTTGGGGTTAACCAAAAACATCGCTATCGGCTCGGGAGGTTTTGGGTTCAATTTCTGGGCCGGTACCGGTCGTTAGCTTAGTGGTCAAGCGCACAAACTGTCGGTGCGGAAGGTCTGGGGCTTGATTCCCGGGTCGGTCAAAGCGGCACAGAGTCGCCAACAGCTCGCCAATGCTGCGACGTTTCTGTGTTCCGCAGGCGCTAAGTCGCGGAGATGACCCCTAGTGACGTATGCAAGGCAGGGGACCGGGAGTCACCCCCCTTTGACAATTGCAGAAAAAAATATTTTTTACTTAATTTTGAAACAAATCGACTTTTCTTCGTGCAGAGCTTGCCGAAATTGCTATCATGTTTTTTCTGTTCGATCCAACTTTCTAATTTATCTTGAGAAACTTTCATTACGATGCGATATGCAACAATAGGCGACTGGTAGTCCAACTTTTCTGATGTGTTTTGCTTGAACTGCATTTTTGTCATTGATGCTGCTGCTGTGAAGCAGTTGGTAAGTAGAAGTTTCTTTAAATACGGTGTCTCTGCTGTAGCTATTATGGCTGCACACAATTTTTTTTTTTTAATCAAATCAAATCTTCACTGTACTCGTTTCATTAAACTCGCTGTAGTGTCGAAGCATGGTAGCGAGTGGCGGGGTCCTACCCCGAGTCTTAGCGCTTGGGCAACACAGGTCCGAAGAAACGTCGCAGCGGTGGCGAGCCGTTGGCTACACTGTGTCTGATTTGACCGGCCTGGGAATTGAACCCCAACCCTTCCGCATTGATAGCGACATCTGTAACACTGCGCTATAACCGTTCGGTTTGATGAAAAATTATTACATTCGTTAAAAATCTAAATTGACATTGCCAGTGACGTCACATCGTGATAACGTAGTAGTAATATTTTACGTCATCACGATGTGACGTCACTGAAACACCCCATTGAAAAATCCTGCGTAAGGTCATCGAGTAAGTCCAGCAGCACTTTCCAAAACAAACCATCATCAATGCCTTCTCCTTCCTTGATGCTAACTTAGTTTCTGCTAACTTAAGCCGAATGCGGTTATAGGCCGGCTCGGGGATTTCCCGTCCGTGATGTCATCAAGTTGTAACGTTATTTTGCCCCCCACTTTTTTTACCCTGGCGGCGCCACTGCTGCTGCAGATTACATTTTAAAAGTTTTTAAATTGGAGAGTGTAAAAAAGCAGGTATCGTATCTCGTATCATTGTTTTCAGTACATGCAAGTGCAGTAGAAAGTTCATGATACCATAAGAACGGTGCAGTGGCGTAGCTAGCCGAAAATTTCGTAAGGGGGCAAAACTTAATGGACTTGTCCCAGTGGTGGAGGTTTGGAGGCATAAGCGACGCAGGGGGGGCTACGGTGCCATGCCCCCTTCTTTGGCCCTGCAATAAGGTTGAAGCGTTTACGGTAAATTTTAGTCTGGTTCGGTTAAAACCAAAGTTAATTTTATTAACCGTTCACCAACGCTTCCTTCCTTAAAAATTCAATCCACTCGTCCTTTCGTCACCAATATATATTCAAATTAAAGAAAATATAATACCACGTTGTCCACAATCACGATCCGTCAATGAAGTACTTATATTCCACATCGAAAGAGAACGAAAAAAATGACGCCCGGGGTTTTATATGAGATCGTGCGATAACGTCATAATGCTCACGACACTCCCGGATACACAAATGAAATTAAATTATTAAAATACAGTGAAGGGAGAATAACTCATGAATATACGGCTGTTATTATGTAAGTATAGAGTTCGCAGCGTTTGTAGGCAGACCCAAAGTTTTTTTATTACTATTATATAGCAGTGGCGTTGGAAGTACTTTCAAGTAGGGAGGACTGAAATTTGTGTTACCACGGTTAAAAATGAACTTCAAACATTGAAAATTTTACCAAATTTTACGTTGACCTAGTGAATAATAACTGAGTGATTTTTAAAAGAATAGTGATTCTTCGTTGGTTAAAAGCACTATAAAAATATTTGCTTCATTACGTATGTACGTTGCGAGCATTAATCTCGTCGCACTCAGTGCATAATTTTTTCAATTGTCAGCGGGGGCTCAAATGGTTCAGGGGGGCTAAAAAAAGTTTAGGGGGGCTTGAGCCTCCCCTGGCACTCTACTTCCCGCGCCTATGGCTAGGCTATAATCCTGATCAAGTAAACCACAACGTTGGGTTTGCGAAGTAACAGCAGCAGGAGCGAAGCCTTGATTTCGAGTAGAGAATAGGTCTTCGCGGTTAGTTGCAGCATTGTCGTTTGTTATCTTCTTATAATAAGGAGAAGATGCTCTTGTAATTTTCTAAAACATCATACATAAACCTTTTGAGAGGCGTTTTTAACAACTACGATACCTGACACGATTTGTGGTTTCGCTTTGCAATACTGTCTACTTCAGAGAGACATTACGAATTTTTTATTGTGTGTATTGCCGATGGGGCAATGATCGTTCTTTGAGTGCTGAAAAGTGACGACCCCAGCGCCCAGCACATAAAAGTTTGAGAACCACTGAACTAGAGCAAAAATCTAATAGCCTAATTTGGCGTAACTCCTACGGTATTGTTACATCTAAATATTGTAATTTCCAGCTTTCCGGTACATATCAGTCGTCGTACGCGAAAGCACTTCCGTTATGATAGCTTACGCAAAGATTATGCGTTTAATAAGCCATATACACGAAAGCATACCTTTCTTTTTGTCGAGGAAGGCTGTCGTGGTGCAGAAAAATACAAATAAATCCATGGATTTGAGCATGCTGATAATGGTCCCAGATACTCAAAGAATCCAATCGAAGAAGCTGAAAAATTTCATTTTTACCATTTTTCCCCCCAACGCTGAAAAGTTTGGGAACCACTGAGATAGGTTATTTTAGTCACATCATTCCGCTGTTTGAACTACGTCTATGATTTTTATGTGAATGAAACGCAACTGACAGTGTCACTGCATAGAGTGACTTTTAATTTGCAATTTGTCTTTTCGGACTGGAAGAGTTTTCAAATCGTGGATCACACTGAGCTGCCAATGTTTTCGACATTAAAAAAGTATAAATAACACTAATTTTATGACGAAGAGTTGACATATATTTACTCGCCAATTAGCTCAGTTGGGGGTGCGAAAAGCCTGGGTTCGATTCCCTGGACAGTCAAATCGGACTCGGTGTCCCTAACGGCTCGCTACCGCTGCGATGTTTCTTCGGAGCTGTGTTGCCATTGCGCAAAGCCGCGGGGATGGGCCCCGCCACTCGTTATACGTCTCAACGTAACACCGCCAGCATAATGAATGTTTGATTTTTTTAAAAACTTACTTATCGATTTCGTCCACCAATAATATAATATCTGAAGTGTCCAATATGGCATCCAACATACAACATATGTAATTAATATGACCAATGTCATTACAATTGTTCTTTTTTGAACTTCCTTTGGGAATCTCGACGTCTTACTGCGATCTAACCATAAGATAAATCAATCATTACTATCGTTGTAAGATTTCAGAGTATTTGAAGCTCAGATGACTGAGTAAATAAAAGGTCTGCGCGCATGGAGCTAGCCGAGTGGCTAGTGCGTTGGACTCTGTAGTTAATTTCGCGAGCTCCACACTCATTACTCCACCAGACCGCCTTCCATGATGCATGTATGCTTTTAGCATATAAACTAAGCTGCGAATATGCGGCTGGAAAAAAATGAGTAGAACGTTTGCCTCCGATCCGGTAGACTCGGGCTTTAACTTTGAGTCAGGTCAAAACAATGATTCAAAACTCATTTTTCAAAGGTTTCCTGCTGGACGCTCAATGTAGAAGAAACAGGGTGGAGAACAAGCCGGTATCTTCACTGTCTCGCTGACAAAAGCACTTAACTGGATTACCCCATCTTAGAGCAGAGAACAGGATGGTGCATGGCTGACAACTCCAAAATGAGCTCGTTGCAGCCATTAATAGCTTTTTCGTGATAAGTCAATAAATGTGCAACAAAATATACAAAAAAAGGAAAACTCGTTGGTGATGACGTTGCATGATGCTCGCTAACGCCAATACTCCTTATTAGTGTCGTTTAAAGTGCTTGTAGCGTCTAGATCACATTAATTTTTTTTATACTGTTTTTCACAAATTATAACAATGTTGAGCGCTAAAATGTAGTATTTTTGCATAGCATGACCATTAGTACCAAGTAGTGGCGTAGCCGGGGCGGGCCACCGGGGCACTGGCCCCCTCCCCATTTTTGATGAAGCTTAAACTGAAGTGTAATTAAAATATTCTTTTAAAGTACCGTAAACTTTGTTTCAAAAGCTCCCTCATCTTTACCACTTTTTCATTTACGACTAAATTTTGCGCAATTTGAATTTCGACATGACTTCTCCACAAAAAGCGCTTGTAAAGCATTATTGCATCATACCAACGTATTACCAACGCAATGGGATCCAATATTTAAGTGCAAGTATAGAGAAAAAGTAAGACTGTATCGCAAAAAGGCAATCGAAGATGGCGAGCAAAAGGAAAGAATGTTCAATTGAAATCAAATCAAATCTTCATTATACTCGCGGTATTACGCCGAAGCGTGTAACGAGTAGCGGGCCCCATCTCCGCGGCTTAGCGCCTGGGCTACACAGCTCCGAAGAAACGTCGCAGCGTAGCGAGCCGTTGGCGACACTGTGCCGATTTCACCGGTCCGATAATCAAACCCCAGACCTCCCGCACCGAAACCGTGCGCTTAGCAACTGAACTAACGGCCTGTATTCAATTAAAAACTATTTTAAAAAGAATAGGGACTTTTTCGTTGTGTTTGTTGTTCTATGTGTTTCTTGTTCGTGCATACCATACGGGTGACAAAATCGTTGGATTTTCTAAATAATATAATGTCGTGCAGAAGGCAGTTTGATTAGTACTGGGGTAGCGATTAGCGAATTTAAGGATTGCTTGCCTAGACTACAGTAAATAATTAACTCCATATTCATCCGTAAACAAAATAAATACCAATAACTTGAGGCAAAAATACAAATACAGGAAGCAGAGCAGGCGGCAGAGCAGTTGGCTTAGGGGGGGCCAAGCATTTGTCAGGGGGAGGGGGCAAAGTATAAAATTAAGCACAAAAGCCGTTGTCTTCAAAAGAGTAAGCTTGTTGATTGGGGGGGCCAAGCATATCGATAGGGGGTACAGGTCCCCTGCCTCCCTTTGGTGCCGACCCTGACGGGAAGAAACGTGAACCTAACGCCTTGGCCTGAGTGGATCATTTTTTTGAAGTTTTTGGCCTATTGTAATTTGCCCCCCCCCCTAAATATTCCGCTGGTTACGCCTCAAGTACCTAGTGTCGAACCCACTCTATCAACCTGCTGTAAAAGCCATTAATGGAAGCACTTGGTCAATGGTCGTGGTCAAACAACTTGGCTGTAAATCAAACAATCACATAGTTTACTTGATTTATTGCCGTTGAGAGGTTGTGTGAACTTGATTGGAGAAAAAGGAGAAGCACATTTTACTGGTCCATGTTGGTAATTGTGCGTTAGCTTCCATGTGATTTTTCCGTAAAAGAAAGCCAATAAAATAATGGGTATGACCTATAGATCGAAAAAATACGCATTGTAAGTCAAAAAGAAATAGCCTAATTTGGTTCCGCGATTTTTGTAGTCTGTGTAATTGGAAAAACAGAACATGCACAAGCGTATCGTTCCTGGATTTATTGTTGCCTTCTTTTTTTAATACATTCAAATTCCTATTTGCACACTTCCTATTCCCATTTGCATCCCAGTTTAAAGATTCACGAATAGGCCTATATGCATCTCAAACCTTTTTCGACGTCCAATAAGGTCAAATTATTGATAGCATGTTATCAGGTACAAGTATGCTAGGTCTACTACAATGGCATACTCACAAGCTCACAACTATAAAAAAATCAAATCTTCATTATGTGTGGTATTACGCCAAAGCGTGCTATACAGTTGGCGGAACTATCTCCGCAGTTTATGGCGTTTAGGTAACGCACAGCTTCGAAGCCCCAAGAAGCGGTACGGAGGTGGCGAGCCGTTGGTGGCAGCACTGTGTCCAATTTGAACCGGGATTTAGCTCCAGACATTTCGTGCAGATCGAGATGTTATTAGCACTACGCTAACAGCCGGTTCACTCACAAATAAAATTATGAAATCAAATGTTGCAACAGCTTTCCATGCGTCGAAATGTTCATCTCTTGTGTAACATTCACCTTTAACCACTTCGAAAAGAATCCACTAAAATTAACAGAAAATCAAAAGCATTTTTTCAAAACTGTGTCGCTTGAAAAATCCATCAAATCAGCCAAAATTACCCAGAAAAATACCCAGCAATTACTGCAATGTATTACTGTACATTGATAATTAATCACATTAGCCGATCTGGGGAGCTGAGAAAATCAAACTTCCTCTTAAATTTTTGGTGTGTTGATGAATACGGTGGTAGGATTTCCAAACGTACAAAACTGAAAGACAATCAGTTCAATTTCTAATCCACCCCACTCTCTAAAAAATCCTTAATCTGCCCCACTGTGTAAACAGGTGGTTCAACGCTTGAGGAGTGAAATTAAAGTGTCTACTTGAAGAGTTTTAGTCTACCTCTGGCAGGCTGAGCAGAAAAGCGAGCACCCAACATATCGCCACACGAGCGTGGAGCTGTGCTTTAGCTCGCTTACGGAATCTTATGGGACAAGTGACAGCTTCAAATCGATCAAACGCGCTGAAGAGAATGATCAACATGCTTCCAAACGTACTCGTTGTTCCAACAGAATTATAAAACCTGTGACGCAACAAATAACCCCGGTTATTTTCAAATCAATTATTGAAAAAAAATTTTAAGGTTAATTATTACTGAGGAAGATTGCAGAGTAAGTTTACTCTCTTCAAGTCAGCAGCAATCCTGTGTATAGTATACCTCAAATCCGACTGACTGCAACGGTGGATCAAACTCCTAATGCAGGAGCAGTGACCGGCGCGCGGCATACCGCAAAGCCATTTCGCAGATAATTTATAAAATTATCAAAGAAATTATGCTGCAGGATCTTGATAATGACTTCAAAAGGAAACCGAAAAGCCGATAATCGGACCATAGTAAACTTTTAAGATTGAAACACCAAAACCTTACTTGCACAGTCCATTACCGCCTTGAAATTTTACCCCCAGATGTCGAGTCCACGTGGGAAGCACATAGCACAGAGAAAAAGCCAAGTCGGCTATTGCCACATGCATCATTAATAAATGCATTCTTTTGGGTTTTTTTCGATGATATCTCCACAAGTAAGCCAAAAGAAATCCATTTCCAAACTAAACAAAATATACTTCAGGTTTTTCAAGGACCCCATGAGAGCCTCTAAAATTGAAACTCAGTTCGTTAGAATCAAAAGAAAATTTGGAAAATACATTTTTGTTTTATTTCGGGTAACAGCAGATCCAATTAGGGCCCTACATGTTTATTTCAGGGACCTATAACATAGTAATTTCTTAACACTAAACTGTTAAAGTGAAACGAAATACATGATTTCTGGTATAAAATACCAACGCTCTATGTTGTGTTCATATTTACCCCAGACAGGTTGTTGAAGCAAACTTATTATAGGTCTGTAATCTTGAGGTCCAATTAATTTTCAAATCCAAATACTTGTTTTTTTAATTGACGTCGCGAGATAAAGCTGCAGTGCAGCAGAAAAAAAAAACAATAACTTCACAGAGGAGAATTGCCCTTCAGAAAAGATTAAGACAACCAATTTCAGCTGAGCAGGCACGTGAAACACACCCAGTAGACCTTGAATGTAAGAATTTAATTCAAAGAAACTGCCTTTGCTCAAAATATTGTTCAAAGGAACCGAAACTCCCGCAAGCCGCAATGTTATAAAAGTTCTTTTAAAAACTGTACAAGTATATGAAGTCAATGCATGTAATGAAGGGCCATATAGCTCTGGTAATCAGATTTAAAATCCAAAATAAGCCTATATACACGGCTTCGAGCATTGCAATATATCCTGAGGCAAAAAAAAAAAAACTGACGTAGCTTTGAACTCATATAAACATTTTAGTGCGTGACTGTAGCAGTTAGTTTGTAAACTATCAATCAACTTTATTAGATGACGCATTGGTTTCGAATTTCGATGCGGCAAAAATTAGCATAAAAATACTCCCACCATAGATCAAGTTTGTTACATCACCATCACTTTCGCTTCGTGTTTACTTCAAGTGACACTTTCGCTTCGTGTTTACTTCAAGTTGTTTACAACTAAAATAAACACCAAACGTTTCTAGTGAGAGAATTCTATGAAAGTAAAAGATATTTTCACTAGAATCGCGTTTAGCGTCTGTGATTGTGCATAAACAATATATTTTTATTCTTGGAAGTAAGTTAGTTAGTCTTTTTTTTGATAGTACTAACTTGGTCTAAAGACAATGGTTGAACGGTTGGCACAGATGGGCATTTATCGCGATAATTTATCGGCGACAATTTTTCACCGATCATCGTTATCGCTCAAAATAGTTTTGATCTATCGATTACCGATATCGCTTTTGCAATATATTTCGTTATCGCCGATAAATTATCGCGATAAACGATTCTGTATGCTCGCAGTGTTCAAATTTAGTGAGTTAGCGCTATGGAAAAAATACACTGTGTTCCTAAAGTGCAGTTGCTAGTTAAAATATCTCTCTTTGTTCTGTTTAATGCCACGGCGAAATCCGTGAACTGCTCTCTTTTCTTGAAAAATCTGGAAACACATTTTTGCAATGTGACTTGCAAAAAAAACTTCGTCAAACGCATTCAAAATTTATCGCAACATTTATCGGAAAAATTTATCGGCGATAATTTACCGATTACCGATATCGCTTTAAAAAATTGAGATTTATCGGTATCGCCAAAGGCTTTTTTGAAGTTATCGATTATCGTTATCGCTTTAGTGCAGAAAGGTTTATCGTGCCCATCACTGACGGTTAATTGGTCAGGCCACTCAAAACTTCACGTGTAAAACAACTGATTTCAATGTCATGCGCATGGGGACTTTTAGGCGCGCCCCCATCATGCTTTCATCGATGCAAGTTAAAAGAAGTTATCGCTCAGATTCTCACGAAAAAAATTTGCTCTTGTGTAGTACACACTCTCTAAGATATTTATACGTAGCCTACGCTCAGGGCATGCTATGAAATGGAGTGGAAAATGGTACAGAACATGGAAGATGCTCAGAATGGAATGAAATTTGCAGATGTATAATTTTCCGCCCACTATCACGTAAAGAGCAAACAAAAAGGTCATCACGTTTGCAAATGTCGAATTTTCCGCTCAAAATTAAGCGAAGAGCAAAAAAAAGGTCATCATGTCCGCAGATGTCCGATTTTCCGCCCAAAACAAAGTAAAAAAAAGGTCATCACGTCCGCAGGCCGTTGTTTGAGTTGAAAATTCCCAAAGTTTTCGTGTAACCATGATTTCAGATGTTTTCACTGTTCAACATGCCAAAAAGGAGGACATTCAGGCATTTTTTAACGTCCTCGGAGGACAAATTATTTTTTGTTAAAAAGGAGGACACGTCCTCCAAAAGGAAGACGTATGGTAAGCATATACTATAACTACATATCACTATACATCAAAACTTACAACAAATTACAACGTAGGCCTACTACCAAACTAGAATGAGAATAATTAGTCGCTTTTCGGCTCTGCAGTGTAAGTTTTTTAGCATGTTGTGACTGTATTGTTCTTTTGCGTTAAGCATCAATACATTGTTTACGTCTATGCACGAGCGTTTTTAGGGGGGGTGGCATTGTGCTGTGGCCTCCCTTTTGACTCTGCCTTTTAGTAAAAAAGAACGAAACTAATGGGGCCAAGTAACTGAAATATGCCAGACTCTTATGCAGGTTTCTGTGGCTCATGGCCAGGGGCTGATCCATGGGGTAGGATGAGGGGCCAGGGATATACTAAGGCCTACACAGGGCCGGCGCTAAGAGGGGCAGGGGGTCTAGCCCCCCAATTGACATGCTTGCCCCCCAATTAACAAGTTTTCTCTTTTGAAGACAGCGGCTTTTGTGCTTAATTTCAAACTTTGCCCCCCCTGATAAAAGCTTGGGTCCCCTAAATCGACTGTTCTGGCGCCGGCTCTGGGCCTACACATCCTCCCACTAGCCATTTTCAAAAGTGTTTTGGTTGTATACAATTTTTCCATAATTTCGAACCTCTTTGATAGCAATTATAGCCTTACGCCTTAAGCACGCATAATCAAAAATGTGTATAATCAAAAATCGTCGTTATTACGACGACCATGATCGCAAGGTTAATGGTTCAAATCCCAACCTAATCCCAACCTAGTCACGTTGTTGCGTCCTTGGATAAGATGCATCACGATGATTATCTCTGCTTGGTGGAATCTGGCAAGCAGCAAATTAAAGAAGTCAGAAGAAAATTCAACCGGAAAAACTAGGAAACAAAGGCATACTCCTAAGCGAGTCTGGATTTGTCCTACGCATAGCGCCTCCGCCGCTTTCTCGTGACAAAAGGATAAAGATGAAAAAATCAAAAAAAAAATGTGCGAACAAAATGCATCATATTCGGCGAAGCACTCAAAATTACTGTCAAAAAATTTAAACAACATCTGTCTGAAAGTTACTCAAAAAGCACTAAAATAGCCTTTGCAGGATGTAAATTTTCAAAATATTTTCGGGTACCTTGCCCCCGGACCCCCATAGAGCTTTTCGTGTTTCCCAATCAGCTTCAAACTTGTTCTTCCGAAAGAAAAATACGTTTGAAAAAAATGTGGAAATTATGGCACCATCCTTTTACGATTTCTCGCTACGCCACTGCGTGTATGTTTACATGCATGTGTTTATTTATTATGTTTTTTTGCAATGTAGGATTGTCCAACGAATGAGCATGACTAGATTTAGATTGGAAAGCTTATCCTGCAAATAACGCGCATGCCGCATAATTTAATTGTAGTGTATTTTTGCCATTACCCGGTACGTTAAATTACGTTAGAGTGGAAGAATGGAATGGAATATGGAAAAAAATTTGAGCATGGAATGGATATGGAAGAAAAATTTTTAGTATGGAATGGAAAAAATTTTGCGGTATGAAATATGGAAAAATCGTCTTCCATTCCATTCCATAGCATGCCCTGCGTACGCTCTTGACCAGAGTTTTCCAAACTGGGGGTCGCAACCCCGCGAGGGGTCGCGTAAAAAGCTTTAGGGGTCGCAGGGACTATACGAACTTAACACAAAGCATGGCGTAGTGAGAATAATAAACTGTTGTACTTTTCAAACTTTTGTGCTCGATGCAACGTTGGTTTTGTGCTCACAACCAAGTGAACGGTGAAGGAATACATAAACCTTGCCGTTGTTTTTTTTTTTTTTTTTGGGGGGGGGGGTATTTCGCTTTGGTTTTAACGAGCCCTGGTTTTGTAGACGGAAATGCTACAGTAAATGGTTTAAACTAAAACTATCAAAAAATATGCGATGAAGATAAAAAGTAGACAATTTTGTGCAACCGCTATTTAAGAAGCATAAATAAGTGACAAAAAACACAATGACTTACCAAAATCAAAAATAGCTCGATCCCCAAAATAATAATACCCTTGTTGCCCGCTGATGGAATTCCTTGACCTGCTACAGTTGAGTAGTCGCTTGCATCAAGACCAGAACTTATTGTGACCAATGAGCTGGCATTCATGGTTACTTGATACGTAAAATCTCGCGCAATATATAATTTAACCTATACTGTGCACATAAACAAATTAATTCTATTGCAAAAATACGAAAATAAAAAATCCTGTAGCGGGTATTTTGGGTTTTCACTGAACCGAGAACGTGAGTTTCCAGTTTTACGCTTAACGACACGCTTTAGTACCCTATAAAATTTGGGCAAAATCTGTGCTTGTGATGCTTTTTGTTGTTGATGATAAACTTTTTGCTCAATTTTTTTGCCTTTCTTTGTTTTTGCGTTAGGAATTTTTCTTTCGCCTGTATAGTTCAATCTTAGTTCCTACTCCTCATGCAAAATTACGTAAGCAATGTATTTAGAAAAGCAATTTGAGCAGATGATTTTAACTAAATGACCAATCTTTTATGCCACAGAACCTTTGGATTAAGATCTTTATTTAGTTCATTTCAGAGAAGGTCTCGATCGTTCGTTCGTATGAGCATGATTTTAGATGTCCGGATAAGATTCATGCAGCCAGGTAATTGTGTCATCATCCAGTCGGACCAATCCAGTTATCCCATGAAGTGGGGAAAACAGGGGACAGTGAGCTAGTATGTGCTCTGCCGTTTGATTCTCGGCGCCACAGTCGCATGCTGCAGATGGAACCATTCCCCAGTTGTGCAGGGATGAGCGGAATCGTCCAACCCCAGTGCGAAGATGGTTTAGCCGCACCCAGAAACGTCTCGGTAGATGCATACCTGGAGGAGGGGTGTCGATGTTGTAAATGAAGTGATGAAGTCGGGTGTTGCAATTGTTCCACTCGGATTTCCATGAGTGTTCCGCCCAATCAGCCGCCCTGATGTCCAGTTGGTTGAGATTGAATAGTAGTTCTCTGGCGACGGGCACAAAAGAGTGTCTTGACTTCAAACGCCGAGATTGCCTCAGTTGTGGGCTGATGATCTTGTGATGGAGGAGATGGTTTGGCTCCAAGGCTCGGCGAGCTGAGGTCAGTGTGGCTTGTCTATGACGAAGTTCTGCAGGTGGGATGCCAGCGAGAACCGTTCGGCGCCTCAGTTGGTGTGTTCGGGCCTTTATTCTGCAGGTGATTCTTTTTTTCCTCTTTTTTTTTTTAGGTGTCACGACCATGCGTGTTGTTCTTGTTTTTTTTGTGTGTATGTATTACTATCTTCATATCGCATGTTTTAACGCTTTGTCGTTGTGTCGTTTCCTGCTTTTCTTGACTTTCTCTTTCTGAAATTGTGTTCGACGGTACCTTCTTTTTTTTTCAAGAATAAAAAAGCTTGATTAATTGATCGATTGATTGTAATCCGTTGGTTTGGGAAGCAGGCATCCAGTCATAATGCGCAATGCGTTATTGATAACCGGATCAATCAAACGAGTGTGGGCACTGCGACACCAGACAGGTGCACAATACTCTGCGGTCGAGTACAAGGGCCAGAGTTGCAATGCCCAGGACTGAGACACCAGCGCCCCAGGTAGTTCCAGCTAGTCGTCTGATTAATGAAACTCTGGTGCTGAGTTTCTTGCGAAGTGACTCCAAGGTCTCGATTATAATCGTGATCTGTAATTTGTAATCGATTACGCCATTTTCAAATAATTGTAATCGTAATCGAAAATTGATTACATGGGTGCATGATTGCAATCGTAATTGTAATCGAATCGATATAATCGAACCATCTCTGATCGACATAATCAAACTGATCGAACCATCTCTGGATAGAAACTTCACGCTGCATGATTTGATATGAAGCGTGAAAAAAGTGACGTCGCTCGAAGCTTATTGGATAAACCTAATCACGCCACTGAATTGCAGTTCTGCGGCGCAGATTTGCGTCTTCTAGAATTTGAGCTTAACAAAATGGAATACCTATGGCCTACGCTAGGCCTATCATCACTTCAACATATTTTTTTTTTTTGATTAACTCTGACTTTGTGAAAACTGTGACAAAATCATTTTTTAACTTTGGCGAAGTGATATAATCGTCATCATAATCGCAATCGTGACGATTACAAGGTGAAATAATGGTAATCGTAATCGAAAACCGATTACGTGGGTGCGTAATTGTAATCGTAATCGGTGGAATCGTTGTAATCGAACCTTCTCTGGTTCATTTATATAACAATAAGCACGTCATCATTTTTATAGCAAATCTCAACCATATGTGACATGTGCTACTTCGAGTAGGCGGGCTATAAGTTTAAAGGGGAAGGCTACGATAGGTCGAAGACGAGGCTGTAGCCAGCCCTTCCATTATAGAAGGGTCAAGCACATTTGGGGGGAGGGATGAAAAATGAACTAAAATTTTTTCTTATTCTGTAGCTGGAAAAAAAACCGTGAAAATAAGTAAAAAGTAATAATAATAAATACATAACTGAGGTTATTTTTAAATCATATTGAACTGAAAATTCAACAGTAATTGTGGTAGACTGTGAAGTGAGCTTGCGCTCTTCGAGTCAGCAGCCACCCGTTACATATGTCAAATACGATCGGCTTCAGCCGCGAATCGAACCCGTCACGTAGGATCTGTCACCTGCGCGCGGTATTGCTAGGCCATATCGCTGACAAAAAGTAATTTTCTAAAAAAAAAACAACTATCTTGTCGCCACGGCCCCGGCCCAAGATTACATATAGATAGTACGACATATTAGAAAAATATTTTAAACATACTACTAATTAAAGTTTGTCAAAAAAGAGTGGTAGTACCCACGTGCCCCCCTTTTGAATTCCGTGTTGAGGGGGAGAGAGTTCTCGTCTTTTTCAGAAAAAATTTCACTTAACTCGAGTTAAAATGCTTGGAGTTTGCGTTGTCGATGTCAACAGCATCTAGCCAATAACCTACTAATAGAGCCTTTCTAAAATTCTTAAACCGCTTTTCTTCCCTGCATGGTGTTCTTTCGAAAACTTATACGTGAGCTCTGCTCTGAATTCTACAGATCTACAGGAATTTCAAAAGCATTTTAGCGTTGTATAGTTAGATTCTGTATGATAGCCCAAATCACTAACAGAGTCTTCGGCTCTGCATGACAATTACTCACAGTCACAAACATGTGAACATTTTTGCCTTACTTAGTTTATTTCTTTACTAAGCTTCTTACGAGAAACGTCTGTTTTTCGACACTGCTTTAATTTAACACTATTTTTATAAAGACAACAGCGCTTTGCTGATTCATCGAAGATCACACAAAATAGGCCTGCAGCCTTTTTCTGTATACAAGGACTATAGCTATAAGTATAACGCGATTCGATACTCGTTGCTCGTTGGAAACTTGATTACTTGAAATATAGCCTACATTATGAAACAAAAAATGCTTCGTTGCTTGCATTACTTCAGAACTTGAATAACGCTTTGAATGAGTACTGTAGGGTGCTCAATGAATAGCGACAATTTCGGGGGGTTGGGAGCAAAAACATCTTTTTAGAGCATTGTTCCCTACTGTCCCCGCGCCCCCCTGATGGGGACTGAAATGAAAGGATGATAGACTAGCATGGCAATCACTCAGCAAAGCTTTCATGGATCAACGATTAATGATAATGAAAACACAATTAAAATTATGATTTTTTTAGACAAAACTGTTTACAATTATAGTTACGTAAATGGTAGCCAAAAATTTATTTACGCTGTTAAATGATTTCTTGTGTGCGAAAGCCTGTCTAAACGCAAGTTGTTGATGCCAGAATAAAACTCTATCTATATTTTACATGAACAGTTGAAAGAGTTTTTGATAATAACAATACGAATTTTAATCAGGGTTCCCACACAATTTTGAATTTCGTTTTCCAGACTTTTTCAAGACTTAATCTTGGACGAATACAACAAAAGCAGAGGTTGCATCTACCTGCTTCCATATTCTTACCAGGTTGCAGGTACCTTACCAATGCTTTCACCAATTTAACAACTACCAATGATTTTAACAAATTAACAAAAAGTATGGAACACAAAATCGGTTTGCAAAGAATAAGATGCATACTTTTAATATAAGCCTACTAAAATACGTTGATGAACACATAGTTTAAACCTAATGACTTTTGATATACAGTTATATGCAGAAAATACATGGAGTTTATAGAAATGCAGAAATAAGGCTGCATAAACGCACAATTTTTTCCAAGCAAGTTCAGTTTAAAAAATAGTTGCGACACTTACGAAGTGGTCCAAAACTTATTTAAAATGTGAGGAGCACCCGACCACCTAAATCCAGCTCAGACTGTAAATATTTTCAACGTTTCTTAAAAAACTTTTCAAATATTAACCTACCCTTATTACTTTTGTAGTCTCGCCAGAAAAAATAACCTACTAGTCATTTCTTTCATTAAACGAATCATGTATCTATTACTACTTGACACAACGTGTCATAATAATATGCTGTACCCTTCAGCTTCGACGCAATGTGTCTTCTACCGGTACTACAAAAAATTGTGATAAAAACAGCAGGTTAAAAGCAGCCAATCTTAGTTGATGCGGAATTTACACCATCAAACATATAAGACAGAGAAACATTTCGGCACATTTTCTACCAAAAATGGTCTTCCTAAATAACAAGCACAGAAAGTGCACAGGTTAAACTCTTAACTTTAAAACCTGTAGCTTTTTTGTAAAAAAAAGAGGTAAGTGCCTTATCCAACGGCACAAGATCGATGATAACAAGTCTTAACATTGCACGACAACCAAAATACTGTAATTACAAATCCAATGTCACAAAGCCATTGCGAGTTCTGCAATACGCTGCCTCTTCCATGAAGCACCATGCACGTATACAGTCTCAAACTGGCGATAACTGTAGTTTTGAAACTCTGCACTATTGAAACACATTAGTGAAGAGTCAGGCAAACACCATTGCGTTACATAGCCCAATTGGTGTAGAACTTCAGTTATAAAATACATGAAAGCAAGCCCAAACGGCAAAACAACCTAACGACCATAAATCAAAATTATATGAAGAAACTGTAACCGGTATTGAAAAAACAAGCTAAGCACTATGCAATGTTATCTTTCCGTTAATTATCCCACATGTTGGCGACAGGAGCGTATTTAGGAGGGGGCATTGTGCGACTGCCATGCCCCCCCTTTGGACTCTGCTTTTAGTGAAAAAGAACAAAAGTAATGGCGCCAAATGACCGAAATATGCCTTACTCTTTGGATGGTTTCTGTAGCTTATTGCCAGGGGCGGATCCAAGGGGGTAGAATGAGGAGTATGCATCCTGCACCAGCCATTTTAAAAAATTTTTTTGATGAATACAATTTTTCCATAATTTTGAACCTCTTTGATAGCAATAAGTTCTAGGTCTTAAGTACCCATAATCGAAAATGTGCAAACAATAAGCATCATATTTGGTGAAGCACTCAAAATTAGGGTCAAAAATTTAACCAAATTTGCTTAAAAACTATTCAAAAAACACTAAAATAACTATCACAGCACGTAAATTTTCAAAAATTTTCCGCAGGAGCATGCCCCCGGACCCCCCTAAAGCTTTTCTTGTTTTTCAATCAGCTTCAAATCTGTTCTTCCAAAATATAATACGCTTGAAAAAATGTGGAAATTATGGTCACATCCCTTCAAAAATTCTCGCTGCGCCGCTGGTTGGCAATGCAAACGACCATCACCTTCACGCTCCACAAATATATATTCAAACAGAAAAGTGAGTATTGCAACCAATGTTAATATTGCAAAACCTGAGTGGCAAAAGAAACTACAAAACCAGCATTTTACAAACAATGGCTGGCTACTATTACTCAGAAGGTTTTCGAAAATTTGGGCCCCGGACAAGACGAATGGGCACCAGGACAAATGAGTCCTGGACAAATAGATCAAGGTTAGGTCAGGGAAATAATTGTCCAAGACCCATTTGTCCTATAGAATCATTCAGAATATCGACTCTCAATGACGTGTCGAAATCAAACACTGAGGGAGAAAAACAATCATTATCAAAATGCGGAATCAAGTCCGGAAAGATGTTTTCGTTTTCCATACCAACACGTTAAAAATTTTTCTTTTTTCAAACTTTTTCAGTCTGGAAAACGTAATATTGTTTTTTCATACTTTTCCATACTTTCAAGACTAGCGTGGGAACCCTGTTTAATTATCAAAACTCTTGATTTTGGTCGGTTTTATATGTCAACTTTTTTGCTCCAATTAGGCTTCTGTGGGCTCATAAGCTTCAACTTCTGTGGGTTCGTCAGCGCTAAACAGCGCTCATATTCCGTATTGAAGCAATTTTCAATTGAGTAATAATTTATCAGTAAGCGTCAGCGTCACCACGCGCAGTTGAAGCTCTTCCGTGACGGTCCGATCCTTGGGTGGGCCCGAGTCCGTTTATACTTGTAAACCGGGTGACTTCTAACTCAATAAACGCAAACTCCTTCGCATTTTCCCCAATATACTGCCGACTCTTCTGTTCAAAATATTTGAAATAACCTAGGCTAATTATTAATTAACTTTTTTTTTAATCATCAATGTGTTCTTTATACTGCAAAGATATAAATTGTTTTTCTTGATTTGCAGCGCAACTAACAACCGATGTTGTATTGTCTTACTCTTATGCGGACCATATGCTTTTTTTCTCATTCAACCTCATTCAAAAATAGCAATCTATTTTCCAAGAACAGGGCCTTTACCGACAACGGTTGTGTTATGGTTGGAGGCTATAACATTCAAGACGTATTGTCGGGCGGTCGCTGTCATATCCATGTCACACTGCCCAATTTTTATTTTGATAACGCTCAAACATCCTCGACTTATTTTTCTCCTTTCTATTAGGGAAAGGCAGCGCGCTGCTGCCTTTAGCGTAAAGATGTATCCAGGGGTGCCTTGGTGTGTGTGGAGGGAGGAGGGCTCGGGGGAGCTGGACCCCCCTAGTTCTAAAATAATGCTTTGAGGGGGGCCCAGGAGAGCCCAACTATTCAAGTCATTGTTAACACTTTCTTTACCGATTCATTATGTGTTAATCAATATATTCACAATTTTTACATTAGAGTCTGTCGAACAAAAGAAGTCTTGAACACTGTTCAGACAATATTTTACTGTGAGCGACGCAGTAACACCACACCGTAAACGCTTACGGTGACGCCATAGTAATACATTCTTTCCTTTCGCGATTCAACTCTCTTTGTCCTCTGTCGGTCATATATTCCGCTGATTTGTGTTTTGAGTAGTTTGCGTCGTGCCGCTCGTGCGCCTTGTACTTACTGCCGTACATTTTGACTTCTGTAGGTGGGCCTATGTTCCTCTGGCACATTACAGTTGAGTGGATAGTAATTTGTACTTTCAGTTTTCGTTTTTCTCTAGCGTAATTTCGGTGTATAAGAGTACCGATAAACTTTAGTATTTGTGACTACTGCTATATTTTGGCGAGGATAGTTAGAACTCGAAGACCTAGCTGTCACTTTTTCACCATCTCTGACACTAGATCTGCACAAGGTTGGGGAACCTGGGGCCCATGGGCCAAATGCGGCCCTCGTAGCTTTTGAATATGACACGCGTCATAACTTTGCTAAGTGTACAACACACTGGTAGATCAGAAAATGATATATCTTTCTTAAAAACTTTCTCGCGTTTCAACAATGTCACAAATTCTGTGTAAGCGAAGCAATTCTTGTTGTTTGCGTGCATCCATCATTCCTGTTGACACTTTCTTTACCGATTCATTATGTAACGACCGGAATGCGCTTGCTGTGGAGTTGCGCTTCATCAACTTTAAATTGTTTTGCCGAAGTGTTTTTCTTTCTGAGACCCTTGGGAGTTAATGTCTAGCATGTATTTATAGCAGTCAGCACGTGTGGAAATCTTGGAGTCTAGATTTAGAGAATGCAGTGATGTTTATTTTTGTTAGCAACTTTCTGCTTAAATAAGGTAGTTGCATTATTATGATTGCTTGTGTTCTAATTCTTGTTTTTTTTTTTATGTTTGATTCTATTTAGGCTTACCATATTTTTGCAATTACAAACCGGGACAATACCGAACAAGCACAGTGCTAATGATTAGCATAATTATAGCTGTTTGTTTAATTTGAAAAAGCAGCTCCTGGCAAGTGAGTGTTCTTTCGTACTAAAAGTATGTTAGTTCTTTCAACAATTTTGTTTTATTTTCATTTTTTTATAATGAAAATGCGTTTCTGAATTGCCGTTGTTTCGTAAAAATAGTAACTGCCCCGATTTAAATCAGGTGTTAAAATTTTGTTCCTTTGATCCTGCCTTTGATCGCAAACAAAGAATCTTCCTAAGTTACTTTTACCGCGCCAGTAGGCCCTACTCCGTGACAAACAACATGCTGCAATTGTGACGCAAAAACCGCGCAAAAGGTTAAATCTCATGGTAAAGAATAACTCACAATGAATGTTTGATAAATTATCACGTAAAATCGCATATTTTCAAAGCGAAATTTAAAAATTAAAAGGTAATGTGGCCCGCTAAAAATATTTTGCAACCGATTATGGCCCGCTGTGCTCTACCGGTTACCCACCCCTGGTCTACACTGTTTTGAGTTTTCGAACCATAAAAACATATTTTTAATAACAGGGTACCAATAAAAGGAAACATGGTAACGGTACCAATAAAAATCAACCACGCTACCACTAGACTTCTACGCCACTGTAGTACTAATAGAATGAGGATAGAATCACTGTGTCAAAACCCCAACAAAAATGGTGTCTCCAAAAAATGTTTTTTAGTAACAGAATACCTAGAGCGCAAACGCTTGGCCTGTTACAATTATAATGCTCGAGGTAGGTATATGTCTTGGAATTGAAAATAAGCTTGTAACAAACCATGGGCGCCCGCAGAATTTTTTGTAGAGGGAGGGCAAATTTTTGGTTGGTCAAGTTAACGTTTTACGGTGTCAGTCAATCTGCTTGGTTTAATTTTAATCAACCCCATAAGATGAAACAGCAATATCATAGACCCAGTGGCGCAGCGAAAAATTTTAAAAAGGGTGGACCATAATTTCCACATTTTTTCAAGAGTATTGTTTTTTCGGTGGAGCAAATTTGAAGCTGATTGAAAAACAAGAAAGGCTCTAGGGGGTCCCGGGGACATGCTACCCCGGGAAATTTTGAAAATTTTACCTGCTGTAATGGCTATTTTGGTGCTTTTTGAATAATTTTCACGCATATTTTGTTTAAATTTTTTGACCCTATAATTCTGAGTGCTTTGCCAAATATGATGCATTTTGTTTGCACATTTTCGATTATGCTGCTTCAGGCGTAAGGCTTATCGCTATCGAAGAAGTTCGAAATTATGGAAAGATTGTATTCATTAAAAACACTTTTGAAAATGGCTGGTGAAAAGATGCAAACTCCTCATCTTATCCCCCTAGATCCGTCCCTGGCCATAAGCTATAGAAGCCATTAAAAGAGTGAGGTATACGCCTATTTCAGTCACTTGGCACCATCAATTTTGTTCTTTTTACTAAAATGCAGAGTCACAGAGGGGCATGGGACAATTTTGGCACAGCAAGACACAGCATGGCACAGCAAGACACAAAAAAACTCATGACAAAGCGGTTTGTCATACGCGCTTAACTGGAAGCCTATTTCAGTCACTTGACACCATCAATTTTGTTCTTTTTACTAAAATGCAGAGTCACAGGGGGGCATGGAACAATGGCTCCCTCCTAAACACGCTCCAGCATGGGCCTTATCAGTTATCATCATATTCGTAGTTTTATAGAGATATATCGGAATACAATAAATATGGGACGAAAACAGTTTAGGAAGAAACTGAAACCACAGCAAATGTCAAAACTGGACGTTTCGACAACATAGATTCAGCTGTCATTATCAGCAGTGTATGCAAGGCAGTACAAAACTGAATACATTTTTGGGGCAACAGTAAATGTATGCTTGATGTACTGCAGGCTAAAACTACAAGCTCAAAATGAACTCAGTCAGTCAGCTCTCCTGCTTAGTCGGCGGCGTGGCGCAGTGCTTTGGAGCGTCGTTTTTACGACGACCATGATCGCAAGGTTAATGATTCAACCCCCAATCTAGTCACGTTGTTGCGTCCTTGGATAAGATGCTTTACGATAATTGTCTCTGCTGGGTGGAATCTGGCAAGCAGCAAATTAAAGAAGGCAGAAGAAAATTCAACCGGAAAACTAGGAAACAAAGGCAACTCCTAAGCGAGTCTGGATTCGTTCTACGCATAGCGCCTCCGCCGGTTTCTCGTGATAGGAAGATAAAGATGAAGAAATCAATCATCAACAATCAAACTAACTTCTAAGTCTTAAAAATTTTATTGGCTGCAAGCCAGCCCTGTAGCGTGGCCGAGTGGTTCGGAGCGTGGTTTTTACGACAGTCGTGATCGCATTGTTGCTGGTTCAACTCCCACCCAAGCCGTGTTATTGCGTCCTTGGATAAGATGCTTCACGATGATTATCTCTGCTTGGTGGAATTTAACAAGCAGCAAATTAAAGAAGCCGGAAGCAAAATTCAAGCAGAAACTCGGAAACAAAAGCAACTCCGAAGCGAGTCTGGATTCGTCCTACGCATAGCGCCTCCGTCGCTTTCTCGTGACAGGAGGATAAAAAAGATGCAATCAATCAAAAAGTAAATGACGTAACAGAAGGAGTTGAACTGGTCGTTCCATAATAATAAAAATATCGTCGTGTGGTAGCTCATAGTCATATCCAGTTTTGCCGCGTGTATACCAGTGGTCGGCAACCTGTAGGCCGCGGTCCAACTGTGGGCCCTTTAGCAATTTTTGTGGGCCGCGGGTTAACCGGTTTTACAAAGTCTTTGTGGGCCGCATGCTAGCTGCAAATAAAAAGTAAGCCCATACAAATAATAATAAAAACCTTCCCTTTGGCGCTTTGCGCTTAAAACAATCCAATTTTTTTTCTCCACGGCAGTACATGGCTACAAAAGCAAAACCCGTAGTACCATGCACAAAAACGGGTGCCATGTGTCTGCATCTCTTTCATGCAATGCTCGCTTTGTTTCTTCCGTAAGTTCCGTTCTATCGATGCGAGCGAGTGAGTAGAAAAAAAAGCACGCGCTTTGCATTTTCTCTGCTTTTAAGACAACGCGCCGTTTTTTCATTTTGTAGTGTGTAATCGTATTGTATATTCGTTTTGTAGTCGTGGTTTTAAATGTAGTGGGTCTTCAATAGCTATTAAAAGGGTGATCTGGGCCGCGTTAAAAAAAGGTTGCCGATCACTGGTGTATACTATAGCCGGAGATGGGCATTTATCGCGATAAATTATCGGCGATAACCTTTTATCGATTATCGTTGTCGCGCAAAATAATTTTGATTTATCGATTACCGTTATCGCTTTTGTTATATTTTTTGTTATCGTCGATAAATTATCGCGATAAACGATTTTCTATGCACGCAGTGTTCAAACTTCAAGGTTAGTGAGTTAGCGCTATGGAAAAAACACACGGTGTCCATTAAGACTTGTCGTAATTTTGAAAATTATTTCTTTGTTTGGCTTAATTTCACGGCAGAGTCCGTGAACTGCTTTCTTTTCTTGAAAAATCTAGAAAAAACATTTTTGCAATTTGACTTACAAAAAAAACTTCGTCAAACACATTGAAAATTTACCGCGACATTTATCGGAAAAAATTATCGGCGATAATTTATCGATTATCGATATCGCTTTAAGAAATTGAGATTTGTCGATTACCGGTATCGCCCAGGGCTTTTTTGAAGTCAACGATTATCGTTATCGCTTTAGTACAGAAAGGTTTATCGTGCCCATCACTGACTATAGCGCTGATATCAGCATAATTTATTGTAGTAATTAGCCTACTTGTGAGCATGAAACTAAACTACTACTGTATTACTATTCTACTGTATTAGATAAAGATATTTGAAAATTCACACACAATACACTTAAATTTTGGTGTGTGATTATCATAATGTTTATGGTTGTGAGTCGTGTTGGTATTTTTTATCGGCTTTTGTGTGAACCGTCTAAAAACTTCACAAAATTACCTAGCGTAATTTATTTTTCCAGGTGTAAGACCTACACCTCATTCTCTTGGCTTGTTATAATTTGCAACAAGCTTACTTTGAATTAAAACATTGCAGGCAATGCGCTTGCTGAGCATACTGCTGCCCTCTTAATCGATCTCTCAGTTGATATTGCGTCCAAAAAAAAAAAATCGAAAAATAATTCAAAGTAAGCTTATCAATTAAATGAAGCGAAAAGAAGGAGGCTTTGGGTTTAGTTCTTGAAAAAATTCACCCTTAACATTTTTAAAAGCTTTTAAAACGTTAAGAGTAAAAATTCCCCCGCCCAAACTTTTTCACCGTAGGCGTTATCGCCTATTTTGAATTTTTAAAAATCACTTAACTTCACCTAAAAGTTTTTGCAATTACTTTTATCAATGTACAGGTAGCCTATTCAAGTTTAGCTCCTTCAGCTTTGACGTCAAATTTTGTTGCGTATTTTTACAACCAAGATAAAATCCGTTGAAGCTATGGAGCATTTGTGCACTTTTCATTCAAAATAAGTTTTCAATATCACTTCTCATTCAAAAAAATTGAAAATCACTTCTCATTTAAAATGAAAATTCAACCGGAAAACTCGGAAAAAAAGGCAACTCCTAAGCGAGTCCAGATTCGTTTTTAGCATAGCGCGCCTCCACCTCTTTCTCGTAATAGGAAGATAAAGATAAAGAAATCAATCAATCAAACCAGAGAGGCAAGTGCCGAATTGCCTCCTCTACATACGCCTATACTTGTATTAATTTGGTACTTTTAGCTTTGCATCAAACCTTGCTGCGCATATTATAACTAAAATAAAATATATTAAAACTACTGTGCGGTTGTGCATTTCTCACTCAAAATCCAGGGGGGGGCAAATGCCTCCCCTTGCCCCCCCACTGCCGAGCGCCCATGTAACCAGCGTTGTAAAACATAGTGTAGGTGACTAAAACCGAAGCAATTAAGCTTTTCACGATTCAAAGGCTATGTATTGTTGGTGTTTAAAACAACTGAATTTTATCACTGAACAGGGCCCCCCTAGTTAAAATTTTACCAAGGCACCCCTGGATGTATCTTGTGATACATCGCAAAAGACATTTTTTTCGCACCTTGTTTGCACACGCAGTTGTCAAGTGTTTGGTGCATGAGGTTCCGAAACGGGTTTCACAGGCTCGACTCTCAATTAGGTCAATGAGTATTTGCCAATGCTAAAGGGGTTTAAGTCACCTCCGCGTTTTTAGTTATTAGCCTATTACATTAGTACGTCGTGTAGTAAAAACTGCAGGATATTATGCTTTTTTATGGTTAGCTGTCCTCCAAATTTATTCGATCCGTCTCCTGCAACTTACATTCGCTCGCTTACCTTTTCTTCCGCCAAGGCTTGTGAATATCCAAAAAAATATTAGTCACAGCGTCCACGTTTTCAAACATTTTCTGAAATCATCTGCAAGGTTCTATCTCATAAATGAATTTTTTGCCTCTGATAGGCCGAAAATGCACCAATGTGCAATTGTGCATACGACCATCCCTGAGATTTACCAGTAAAGAAAACCTTTGTTCTTGCTTCATATTGAAATTAAACCGAGGGAAATTAAGTCTACTTAAAAATTCTTGACATGCTGCTAGCTGGTCTACTTAATTTTTTTGCCATGAAAATATTGCTACATTGTCACAAATCCAAGCCAACCACTACTATACAGGAAGCTATTCCATCTACTGGTGTTTTTTTCTGCTACGTTGTAACGCTTACCATACGTGTACTGTGACGTGTGATAGATCCAGTTCAAAGTAAAATATTTACTTTTCAGTGTTAACAAAATTTCCAGCTAGTAGGTTAATTGTTGGATTCAGGTAAATTACGTCTAGTTAAAGCTAAACAGTTTCTTTAATCAGCTGTCGACCGTTGATTTTCCACAAAAAATACCAACTGTAAGCAAATTTTTTTGAGAGGCTTCGAGAATTAAAAAAAGTTTCGAAGCATGGTTGATGGAAAGTTTAATTAAAAACAAAATAACCAAACAAATTGAAACATATTCAAATAATGTAGAGACCTTTCGGATAGATCATACCAACCAGAGCCGGATTAAGGGGGGGGGCTATAGCCCCGGGGCCCCCCGAAAAAGGGCCTCCCCCCGATCAGTGATAAAAAGTTTCTCAATGACGTCCTCAATAAAAGACCCCTTCGGTTTCAAATTTAATCAAACTAAGTATGAAAAGTTTAGATGGCCATTGAATCACTTCTGTACGTTATGACGATTTTTTGAGATTTTACCTATTGATACCAGTAAGTGGCAGCCCTGCAAAAGTTTTAATACAGCGTTTCGGCGAATCATTTTAAGTAGGGTTATTCTTTACACTAGTTCTGCTTCACATACTGTATATTTTTTCACAGTTTTTTTTTTACCATTACTCAGTGGCGTAGCCGGGGGAAGGGGGCCCTCCTTTTTTCCGTGTGAAGATATTTTTTGGAAAAGAAGACCTTTTTCCTTGATGATTTGCCTAAATCCGGTTACAGCACTCCCCTAAATTTTTCGCTGGCCACGTCGCTGTCATTACTTATCCGGCTTGAAGAGTCTAAGCCGCCGAGGTGGTCCGATGGATAAGCTATGCTATTCGCTACTTTATTGATAGTCAACACATAAAGTATTATAAGTGTATTACCACTACAGACGTTTGTTATGGGGCGCCGAATGTAAAGCAGTAAAAATGCGCTTTTTTACGCTTTTTTTCGTGTCAAATTGCATATTTAACCAAATATGCAAAACGGCACATGACAAATTGCATATTTATTTAAATATGCAAAATGGCGTTGTCAAAATGCATATTTACTCAAATATGCAAAATGACGCATGACAAATTGCATATTTACTCAAATATGCAAAATGACGCATGACAAATTGCATAACAAATATGCAATTTGTCATGCGTCATTTTGCATATTTGAGTAAATATGCAATTTGTCATGCGTCATTTTGCATATTTGAGTAAATATGCATTTTGACAACGCCATTTTGCATATTTAAATAAATATGCAATTTGTCATGTGCCGTTTTGCATATTTGGTTAAATATGCAATTTGACACGAAAAAAAGCGTAAAAACGCGCATTTTTACTTTACATTCGGCGCCCCATAGTTTGTCGCTTCTTCTGTTTTTATAATAGTATAGCGAATATGTCATTATTTTAGCTGTAGCGTTTAGCGAATATGCCATTATTTTAGCTGTAGCGTTTAGCGAATATGCCATTATTTTAGCTGTTTCTGCTAAAGTGCATTCGATTCATTTTTGCATGCTTTGGCAACCAGGAATTCATTTCAGATACTAAGGTTAAAAAAATTTCTGTTCTTTGACTGCGAGATCATGTTGACAATGCGTTTTCCACTACGCGTATCAATCTGAGCAACGTCGATTGTGGCATCATAAACATCATTATTCAATATTTCTTTCCATGTTCAATTTTCCAACTTTCGTAATCATATTCTACCGTTCAGATGGCCGAGTGGTATAGAGCGTCTGCTTCTGGATTGGTAGACTTGGGTTTGATTCCGAGTCGGGTCAAACCAATGAATTAAAAATTGGTATTCACAGCTTCCCTGCTTGACGTTCAGCATTTAAGGACAGTGTGGAGAAAGCCGGCAAGTTTACTTATTGTGCCGTTGGGAAAGGCACTTAACGGAATTTCCCCATCTTAGTGTGGTAGACAGATGACCGGCTGCTCATAAGCGAGCTCGTTTAGCGCATTGATCGCTTTTTCGTGATAGGAGGATAAATATGCCAATAATAATAATAATAATAAAAAAATAATAATAATAATTCTCTGCCTCTTTTTTGTTCTTAAAAGTGCAGGTAGAACGTAGAGACGATCAGCACAAAGCAGTCGTAGCGGCTTAGCGGGACGGCAAACTTCATCAATTTTTAGCGTAATCAAGATCGAGTTCATTATATATTTATACTGCCGTAGCCACGGGGAGGGGGGAGATTGGGGGTTACAACCCCCCTCCTCCACTCCTCCATTGAGCCTTTAATGACGTCATACTTAGTTCTTTTTTTGATATTTATTTCGAAGTGCTCGATGCTTTGTCATTGATAATAATCTGATTTTGTAATTGCCATAATAACAAGAATTACGGAGCGTTGTTTCCTGAATTTTGTTCTTTGCCGTTATGCTTATTGAAGCAATGACGCAATTTTATTAGCAGGGCAGTGCCGCTCCTGCACATGCAACTGTCCTCGGCCTCTCAGACCTTGCGTATAAAAACGGCTAAACGATTTCAAGCAAAATGATGTACGTACTGTAGCTCAAAAAATAACTAAATTGCTAACATTTAAATATCGTTTTACCACTTTCACCAGAAAGCATTCCTTTGACTTCCTTACAACAATCGTGCCTTAACTGCGTTCGCTATTTCTGGTTTAAAACATCTTTCTTAAAATTTGAGGCCATCTTTTGTTATTGTACAACCCAGGGGCGTATCCAGGGGGGATGTGGGGTATGCTGCGTATGCATTCCCCCACCAGCCATTTTCAACAATGTTTTGGATGAAAAAAAATTTTCCATGAATTCGGACCTCCACATAATAATATGCCTTAGTCGCCTTCAGCACGCATAATCGAAACTGTGAGAACAAAATGCATCATATTTGGTGAAGCACTCACAGTTAGGGGCTAAAAATATAACAAACTTTCCTTAAGAATTGTTCAAAAAGCACTAAAATGGCCATTGCAGTGTGCAAATTTTCAAAACGTTTCCGGTAGAGCATGCCCCCGGACCCCCCTAGAGTCGTTTTTGTTACTTGGGCTAAGTTGCTTAAATTGAATCTGTCGAAAAAAACTACGCTTGAAAAGTGACGAAAATTGGTGCCCCTCCCTGAAAAAATTCTGAATACGCCCCTGACATGAAACCATTTTCAAAAATCTTATTTACGTACGCCCGTTTCCGGGTCTAAACGTTTTTGCGTTTGGTTAACATTCAAACTGATTCAAAAATACATCTACCCCACCAAAACTTTGTGGATCCGCTTCTGTATACAACGTATGGTCACATGTGATGTCATTCTCAACCCCTCCTCATTGCAAAACCCTGGCTACGCTAGTCAGAATCAGAATCAGTTTTATTTTCGACTCAAAAACACAATGCTGATAGAACAACAATTGGCCTGCGACAAAGGAAAGGCTGCGAAGGGACCAAAGTGGTCTTCGAGTCAAGCAGCCACCTTTAAAGCAGAATAAATGGAAAATCTGTAATTTATATTGTGACAGAAAGTGCATAAAATAAAAACTGTAGAAGAAAAAAACAAAAAAGCAAAGCTCCCCCCCCAAAAAAAAAGATAAAAAAAAAATATATATATATATAAAAGCAAGTTTTAGTTTGGATATTATTTACTTAATGTTTATTCTATAAAGTAATGCTGCAGTGTTTAGATAAAATTTAGTAATCATTCAATAATAGAAATTTGTGTTTAGTTTTGAATTGGTTTAGTGACTTTAAATTTCTGATTTTTGGATCAATGCTGTTCCATAATTTAGCACCCTGATATTGAATTGAGTTTTGTAGGCGATTTGTTCTGTAAAACGGAATGAAGTAATTGTTTTGGTTTGCAGTACGTGTACATTTTGTCTGAACTTGACTGGTTTCTTGAAATAGATTATTCATACCAGCTGGCAATTTATTAGTGCTATATTTGTGCATGAAAATTGCAGTTTCAAGTTTATATACATCTACGAATTTTAGAATTTTGAGTTTTTTGTAAAATGGTGTCGCACGATCTCTCCACTTTCCCCCTCCTATTACTTTAATTGCTTTGTTTTGTAGCACTTTAATTTTGCTAAGATAGGTTTTAGAAGTAGATCCCCAGAGAAGAATGCCATATTGTAAGTGAGAGTGGGAAAAATAATAATATAATTGAAGCGTGCAGGAGGTTGATAAAAAAGGTTTGACTTTTCTCAGTATTCCTAAAGATCGGGATAATTTGCCTTCTAATAATTTAATGTGAGGTTGAAATGAAAGCTTATCATCAAGAATTATACCAAGATATCTTGCTGTGTTGATTATAGGAATAGAAGTGGTTGGATAATTTGAAGAATTATAAAATCAGAATTTGTTTAATTTGGGAGAAATAACCAAAATATTTGATTTGGTCATGTTTATAATGAGTTTGTTAGCATTCATCCATTTGCTGACAAAGCAAATTTCTTCATTAACTTTTTCGATGAGTTTTACATGGCTAGAGTCATTAACAATTAGACAGGTGTCATCAGCAAACAGCCTAGGACTATTAGATGAGCATGAAGAAAGATCATTGACATAAAGCAAAAATAGAAGTGGTTCCTAGAACTGAACCTTGCGGTACACCATACTCAGTGACTTTCATATCAGATTTAACATTTTCAATTTTTACAAATTGTTTTCTGTCATGAAGGTATGAAGAAAATAAATCATTAGCAATACCTCTAATGCCATAATGCGATAATTTCCGAATAAGAAGCGAATGGTTAACCGCGTCAAATGCTTTTTTAAGATTTATAAAGACAAGAGCAGTAAAATTATTTTCGTTAATGTTATTGTATGCATTATTGACATCATCTAATAGTGCATGGGTAGTTAGTGAGAATTGCCAAAACCATACAGCGTAGGAATTAGTTTTGAGTTTTTGTTTAAAAAAGAGATAGCTCTACAGTAACATAAATAAGTTTTTCCAAAATTTTAGAAAGACAAGATAATATTGATATAGGGCGATAATTTGAAATTTCTTAACGGTCACCTTTTTTCAAAACGGGAATGATCTTTGCAATTTTTAATTTATCAGGAAATATACTAGTCAGAACTGTTGACTTTACTTTACTAGTGGATCTTTACTAGTCAGAATTGTTAATTTTTCTATTTTTTTAGGCCCATCAGTGTTATTTTCGATCAAGTTCAGCGAAATTTGATTTTTTTCAGTTCCAAAAACTTTAAATGTTTAAATTCGAGTTTTGCGAAAAATATCTTTCAGGTTAGAATTTGCAGCTTGACACGTAGGTTGGTGTATTTGAGAGCAGCAAAAAGTAAAGCAAGGGGTCTATTAAGTAAATTGGGCCTCTTAAGACAGCTGTTACATGGGTGTGCCACCCTAGAAAAGATCGTCAAATGGCGTCCTCTAAAAAAGTTCGATACAAACGTCAAAGTCAGGTCTGCAAAAAAGCGTGGGGGCCTCCCGGAAAATTAGTCCCGGGGCCCTCTAGGCTTTAATACGGCCCTGATATCAACCATTGTCAATCTTTTTCCAATAGAATGTATTTGAATATTCTTTAATATCTATTTAAATAAGGTTGACAATGGTTAATATACTCTTAACCAAAATGTCTCTACATTATTTGAATATGTTTCAATTTGTTTTGGCTATTTCCCATTTTGTTCGAAAAAAAGTTTCTGTCGCAGTTTTGTTGGTTTAAGGGTGTGGAGTAGGCTACCACCCAATTATTATTTAATGGTGGAAGGCAATGGGGTTGAATCTCCTTGTTAAAAACATGCCGTTCTTCTCACTTTTTGCCAGTAAGCTTCCTGCGTTGCTTAACCAAAGCAGAACACTTAATTAACTTCAAAATATACAGATCTACTTGACTTATTATTCGCTGTTTACTTCTTACTACCAATATTGATTATTGACTTGACTTCTTATTCGCTATTGACTATTGAGCGAATTATAGAAACCGTACCAATAGCACAAGAAGTTGCAGTAATTTTGTATTTCTACAGGCACATACGTCGCGCAATAAGCACTAGCTTGGCAATGAATTATTAAGTTAAAAAAGAACTTTCACAGTAACAATAATTTACGGCAGACAAAAATTTTTAAACATTAAAACACTGTTTTGTCAGTTGAATCGCTTTGACGCTCTTTTAAGCGATTTAACTCAACAATTCTGCTACTTCTGATGCTATCAGTAGCATATAAGAAATATGACGCGTTTTCTATGAGTTGTCCATTTACGCAAGTGGACCAACGATAGCCACTTTTTTGCACTCTGCATTTAAATGTGAATCCAGGATAGAGAGACGTAAGATAAAGACGACCATTTTTGATTCTGAAAACAGAATATATAGTATTAGCCTACATAATTATGCAGCAACTTAATTCATTTACAAAAAAACATTTCATTTTCACAGAGAGAGCAGAAATTAAGAATTTTTAGAAGTTATGTAATTAAAAGTACTTCATCTACATGGAGTTCTGGTCAGACACACGATTCGATTCCGCGGCAAATCAGTGACCAAAAAATGGAGAGCGTGAAGAGCAAGTCACAAGCTCACTTTTTGTCCCGTTGAAAAGCACGGAAAGGAAATTCCATCACTAAGTTGCAAACAGGTGCCGGCTACTTCAAGCAATGAGATGAACGCCCGTGGTCAATGAGTATTGCAGCCCATGAAATTGCAGCGGTCACGACTGAAATCGTAAACCAAACGACTGACCACTGACCAGCAGAAAGCTATAGGCTAACAAATTTACAAAAAAACGCGCTTTATTGAAGGTTAACAATAGGCTACGCTACGGTATATCGTAAACTTCAAAGTAGCCTAAACTATGAAATAATCCACACTTACTCGGCCCCGGGTGTTGGGATGCGGTAGGCAATATTTCTTTTTTTCAATCTTGGAAGTTCTTTATAGCCAACCACGGCAGAAAATTCACTCCAGTCATCCTTTTTCAATACCACCATGTCTGAGGCATAATCAGCATCTTCCCAGTCTGCCTGTAGATCATCACGGATGTTTTCTAACGCATTTCAACTGCTAAGGTTCAAATAGCGCTAGATATATCTTCCACAATGCAACTGATATAATATTTCACTACTTCCATTTCATTTTCCACATTAGCCCTAGTGCTGATCGATAAGGTCGGCGACATCTTTGAGTATTGATCTTCAGTCTTTCGTATTAATTGGTATGTATGTTTTTGGTATAAATATTCAGTTTTGGTACGAATCGAACCCAGTATACCAACCGCAAAGTAAACGCTTGAAGCATTTGACTAAGAAGATGTTAAAAAAAAAACTTATCGCAAAAACTTTAAGATGTGCTTTTAACGGAAATCCAAACTTAATTTTGGACTTACAAAAGTGGACAAAAAATGGCATTGTTATCAGAAGTAAAGTAAAAATTGAATACAATAAAACTTACTTTGTGCCAAGCTCGTTCTGCCAAAGCAATTAATCTTGGAAAGAGCTGATGATGAACCCATTTTTTATCTCGCAACAATTCCGACCAAAGATTACCTTGAATGCCATAAATATTTTTTCTGAACTCTAAATAGAAAAAAATGGTGTTCATTAATGGGATATTACAGCATATTATAAAACATTAAAGATTTTTCATATCTTCATCACAGACATAACAGTTAAAAATTCACGAATTTGCAATTTTCTAACGACTTTTATTTTTTTGCTTTAAGTTTTACTAGCAACAATGTGGTGCAGCACCAGCAGTAATTTAGCTGAGCTGAGCAATGCGCAAGCACGAATTTGTAATTGTAACTGTCAGTCCGAGAAAATCAAGTTCATGATGTCTACAGCAGTGCTGCTTTACTAAAAGTGCTCGTACCCAAAGAAGTAGGAGAAAGCTAATAGTTGAAAGTAAAACGCTGCAGGAATTGGTTTGGTCAGAGACTCAAGAGCGACCAGGTGAAAGCCGATGGAAGAGATGCTGGACTTTTTAGGCTAACGAGTAGGGTTGCAAAACGACAAAAATGGTTAAGAACACCAACCTATTAAGCGTGAAAGTCTTAACGCAATAAGAATGACCAAAAAGTAGAAATTGCAGATCGAATTTTCACGAAAACGCTTGATCGAGATGACAAGGGTTTGAATACAGTGCACAAGTAACACAACGTAGCAAGCGTAATAGAATTTTAGTTTTTTATCTCAAGAAAAACAATGGCGAGGATAAGCATTTTTGAACGTACGTCTAACTGTACGTTGGAATACTTTTCAAAATAAAAATAAACGAATCAAATCTTCGTTATACTTGCGATATTACGTTGAAGGACGTAGCAGGGTTTATCGTCACAATTAGTGTTTCCTCCCGGTAAGTCGGGACGGGAAATTTGGGGTTTTGAAATATTTCCCGTTTCCCGGGAAATTTACGTTGGGAGCCTGGAAATTTTTTGTACATTAGTAAGGATTTCAGGGGTACTGATATCCATCATTCCGACATAAAAAATGCGTTAGTGCAAATTTTAATTTTTTTTGCTTACTAAAAATTATTTTTCAAAATTCGCAAAATTTTTTAAGACGAAATGCTTGTGAGATCAATTTTTTTTCAATCTGTCGAAAAAACTGAAAAACTCAAACTAAGTTCGTCAAAATAACGTAACAAAATGCTGAAAATTAACTCTGAAATGCTGAAAATCAGAAAAAATGGCAAAGCAATCGAGCTCGAAAAAAATTCCCGGGAATTGGTTTGAAAATTTGCCATTTCCCGGAAAGTTGAAAATCCGGGAAAAGAGGAAACTCTAATTACGGTTTAGCGCCTGGGCAAGGGCAACGCAGCTAAGAAAAAACGTCGCAGCGGTGGCAAGCTGTTGGCGACCGCTTGCCCGATTTGACCTAACCGTAAATCAAACCGCAGACCACTTGCTCTGATATCGATGTCCACTCGCAAGCAAAAAATTATCTTTTAACCTGCAGATGAGTTGACTTGACGTATCCCGCTATACGATATTGGTGCAAAGCTAAATACTCTACGACCATCAATATTCTCTCCAGCCCAACGAAGACCTATTTCTTCGGGATCAGGCTCAGCAGGATGATCAAAATAAAGATAGGTTGCTTCAGCAAGAACTATCTGCAAAGTAAACGTTGGAAAATTTATCATACTATAACCTATGTATCACAAATAACAGTGAGTCCTGACCGTCGTCAGTGCCTTCAGCAAAGCACAAGCCACAGGCTTTCCTTTACTAGCGATCTTGAGTGCAGACGAGCCAAAACTAGCTCAATATTTGAAACAACAAAAAATTACAACGGTAGCCCTACCTTTGTGGCAAAAACGAATCAGCTATTAACCAGTTGCGTTCAAGTTTTTCTACAAGATTACGTAATACGTGGGACGTCGGCGTGTAAAGAGTACAAATCTCCTAAAAAGCCGAGAAATCAACACGCATTACAACTTTACCCCAAATGAAGTTAATCGCTACGTGCAGTTTGACTCATAGTAATTTGTATCTCTTGACTCAAAAAGTGATTGCTGAGTTTAGCAAATATAATCCTACCCATGCCTTGCCAACATATTCATCCAGTTTCTGTGACGAGCCAAAAGCACTAGGGTTGTTCTGCATTCAAAGAATTTCACCACTTGTATGAGGAAAGCGAAGATAGCATAAAAATTTAATTGTGATGCCGAAACCCGTATTGTTTTGGCCTACAAAAAATATTTTTTGGCCTACAAAAAAATTTTGGCCTACAAAAAATTTTTTGGCCTACAAAAAATATCCGCGTTCAGGGTAAGCAATAAGTATGCTTTTGTCACATTGAAACATTTTTCGTTTGAGCATAGTAAACTCAGCCAACATATTTCTAAAGCTATGAAAATTTTATTAACTTGCTTTGTAACCAGCCTTCAGCATTGCCAATCTTTCTTCTAACTTTGAAGTCCAAGCAAACGCAATTGTATCTCGATTTCCAGCAGGTTTCTTGAAAGGTTTTATCGGTGCTGGTTCGTAATCGCCGCTATTAACACAACAAAAAAATGTTATGAGCAATTAGTTATGACACTCTTTCCTTACATCAGTGGTTTTCAAACTTTGTATTTCCACGCCTTCCTTAAGAATATTCGTTAACATTCGCGCCTCCCCTTAGAATAGTCCGCGCCTCTCTGGGGAGGTGCGCATTCCAGTTTGAAAAACGCTGCCTTACATAATAAACAAGAGAGAAAATACGTACTTAACTACATACCCTAAACATACTAGAGGATATAAATTTCACACGTCCATCACAATTTGCTTTCCTTAGGAGAGCTCTCATTGTTATCGAAATAATAAACGGGTCATTATGTCATTATTTTACGTATTTATCCTCCTATCACGAAAAAGAGATCGCTTATAGGAATTGCTGGCCACCTGCTTACCATTTTAAGATGGGGAAACTCTTTGAAACTTTACTTGCGTAGCATCAATGAAGAAAAGAAACAAATAAGAAGTGACGCCATAAGTCATTGTTGAAGTGTCTTAGGCTGTACTGTTATGATAAATTCTTGAAAGGGGGGGGCTGAAGAAGGGCTCAAAATTTCTATGGGGGGACTGAAAAAAATGTAGGGGGGGCTTCGGCCCCCCTCAGCTCTTAATACTTGGACTACAACTTTGTACTATTTGTACTAAGCAGTGTTTAATTCAATGACATTTTTACCAAGTAATGTAAAAAAGATCATTTTCGCATAAATCATTTTTGTATAAGCATTCCGTATTTTTGCACGGCTTTGGCGTGATTAAAGTTTTGTTTTCAAAACTAGTCTCGTGTTTTCGTGAAATGCAGTAATTATTGACATTTGATTTAGTAAACTGGTAAAATCGTTCGTTCAAAAATCTTGCCGAAAAATTTTTTGAATGTCCGAAATTTTTTGAGCAAATTCGGACATTTGTCCGAAATTTTACGGCAAAAAAATAAACCCAGGGTGATAGATCCTAGGTGACGGGTTCAATTCGAGGCTGGAGCTGATCGCATTTGACATACGCAACGGGTGGCTGTTGAAAACGCTTGATCGAGATGCTGACTCGAAAAAACGAGTGCCTTCTGACTGGAAAAAACTAGCGCAGTTATCAGTTCAGTATACCTGTAGTTTGAAAATAACCCTAAAATCCACTAGTTAATGTTTTTCGTCTTAGAACCGTTATTTTTTTACGTACTTAATGAGCGTATCGAACTTAAAATGCTACGAGTGTAGTGATTGCTTATTTATTCCGCAAATGTGCCAGCGCATTTTCTTTACCTTAATCCATAGTGGAGTTATTGGCACTATTATTTATGGGGCACCGTTGTGAAAAAAACGATTTAGAAATTTTTGTCCGAATTTTTAGCAACATTTACGCAGTTTCACAGCTATTTCGTTAAACTGAAGTGAACTGCAGCTAAACCGCTTCAAAAATACAATAACAGCCAAAGTGCAACGACATTTAATGAATAGCAGCGATATCTGTTAAATAGCGGCGATATGTAATAAATACCGCGACATTCATTAAATAGCGGCAATATTTAATAGCCGTGATACTTAGTAAATAGCAGCAACATTTAATAAATAGCAGTGAGCCAGTGACATTTAATAAACAGCAACGACGTTTAATAGATAGCGCTGACATTCAATAAATAGCAGCGACGTTTAACTGAAGTGCTGCGGTAATACGCTAATAAGATGGACAGTGTTTACATTTAGTTTAATTTTGAAATCGATTTTGAAAAGTTATAATTTATTATTATTATTATTATTGTTTATTTCAGACTAGAAATCCATACAAAAATAAGAGAAAAACATAACACACACACAGCATAAGCGTAAACAAAAATTAATATATAGGCCGAAGCAGCGCAACTAGTTACACTCGCAAAAATCACAGAAATGCAATTCAGAATATTTCAATGTTAATTCAGACGCAATAGTGGTCCATAGATAATTAGCAAAATACAGAGGAAAAGAAAATAACTAAAGAAAACGAAAAAACAAAAATAAATATAATAGTAACAGACAGTACAAAGTCATACAGTATCAGGTGTTATCCAAAATCAACTGTGGCAAGGAGGAGCAAAGCAAAAATAGAAAAGCATGTTCTCATAGTGTTTCCATTATGGAGAGGTAAAAAAGCAACTTGATAAGACTAAACTTTGCATAAGCAAATTACTGGAATTTTGACGGCGAGAAATGAAGGCAAATAACTGCTTACGAATCAAGGCATCAAACGTGACAATATTGAGAGATACTTGATGTTCACTAGCATTGGCATAACGTGGAAAATCAAACAGCATACGAAATGAATCATTAAACGCAACACGCATGCATCTATATGAACTATGCAGGTACTGCTACCACAAGTGGCAGGCTAATAGTGTGGTACAGTACGCATTAAAGTCTTGAAGATAATTTTTTAACAGATGTAGGGCACATTTTAAGTGTAGTTTTAACATTGTTGGCAATACAGCATATCGATTTCACTTGCCTGAAAATGTCATGGTCATCCGATTTATTTATCCAAATTTGAATTACAATCGGCACAGTGTATCTATACTACTACAGTGGAACCGCTCTCTGTGCTCAGTAATCACAGCTTAGATGTTGAGTTGCCATTTTTTATTTTTGTTTTCAAATTTTTGTATGAAGTTTACTAGGAGTTTCTAGTGCACTTGATTGCTAGACTAATTTGGCTAAAAATGAGAGAAGTGCGAAATTTTGGTATGGAGTAAATGATAAAGTATGGTGGAGTATGGGGAAGTGTTGGAGGTGTGGGGGTTGTAAGAAAGTGTGGGGAGTGAGTGTCGGGAAGTGTCAGAGGAGGTGTGGAGGGAAGTTTCAAGTGAGTGTGGGGGAAGGTGTGAGGAGAGGTGAGGTGAAGTGTGAGCAGGTATGGGAAAGTGTGGAGAGAGGTATTACGTGAGTGTGGGAAGAGGTGTTGGGTGAGTGTGGGAAGAAATGTCGGGTGAGTCTGGGGGTGTGGCAAAGCGTGGAAGGAGATGCAGAAGGGTGCGTACGCTTCCCCACACTTTCCTATACCTCCCCACACAATTATCCACACCTCCAACACACTTTTCCACACTCGCTACACTCACCTCATACACTCTTTCACACCTTCCCTTAACTCCCTCACACCTCGACACACTTCCCTACTCCTCGTTATTTATTTATTTATTAAATATCGCCGGTATTTAACAAACATCGCTGCTATGTATTAAATGTTGTTACATTTTGGCTGTTATTGTATTTTTGAAGCGGTTTAGCTGCAGTTCACTTCAGTTTTACTAAATAGCTGTAAAACTGTGTAAATATTGCTGAAAATTTGTACTAAATTTGCTAAATCGTTTTTTTCACAACGGCGCCCATTAAAAATAATTATCAATTCTGTGTATTTAAGTCGTTTCATTTTACAAACCGCAACGTCAGGAAAATTACGGCATTAACCGAACTACGGGCGTGGCACGTGTAAGATTAGAGAAGGCAGGCGAACGTATGTATCTTGATCTTACGCAACTTGTAAAAAGCAGCTAACACAAGAACAGAATCATAACATTACAAACTTAAGCACTCGCACAAGTGAATATTGTACAAAAGAACATATTCAAAACTTTCATCTTCGAAACGATACTTGTTTTCGACAATTATAACTTACAAGTAATCTTCGGATTTGTCGAGATAAGCTTCTTCCTTAGAGGGTCTGCAACAAAAAGCACAAAACCCTCACACTTCAGTCTATCTAACCTTATACGTTAGCTACTCTGAGCTCGCAACTGCTTGTTTGAACGGTGTTTTTTTTTTTTTTCAGAACACCACAGTACTCATCAACTTTGCGCTTTACTGACATTTTATCAAACTTTTCACTTCATATTTGCCGAACACGTCTCTGTAGAAGGCAGGGCGTCGAACCGAACCGGAACGTAAACCTAAAACCTGCATTAACCGCTTTGTTTCATTGAACCCAAACCGAACCGTAACCTTTATAATTTAATAGAGGGGAACCTAACCTGAACCCAAAGTTATCAAAGTTTTTGAACCTTAACCGGATTTAAACCGTTAAAATAATTTTTGTCCAACCTGAACCCAGACCGGAGCGCCTATTTTGAACCGCGCTATCAAATTATGACTAAAAAAGCATTCAGTTTAATCGTGTGTGTTCTTATGAAGATTTTTTTCTAAGAATGATTGCTATGGTGGCTATAGCATAACAGCAGTTGAGGACATCTGAAGTTAATCTGAGGTTATTTCTCCCGCTGAGGACATCGTTTATGAGCTGTAGCAGCATCTTAAGAAGTGCAGTCAGCCTAAATACAAGTATTTTTGAAATAAATGCGTCTGTAGCTCTGTACCAGAATAATTATACCGGTAAGTCGAACTAACTGTTTCAAATTCTTGAACCCAAACCGAATTTGAACCTTTAAATTTTTTCTTCTGCGTATCTGAACCGAACCTGAACCCGATAATTCAAGATATTTTTAATTTTAACCGGAACTAAACCTGCAAAATCAAACGACGAAAAACCTGAACCGGAGGTAAACCGCTAAAAATAAATTTTGCGGGACCTGAACATAAACCGAAGCGATATTTTAAGCGGTTCGATGCCTTGGTAGAAGGACTAAGCTGTGAGCTAGGCTACTGCTGTATTCAAGCTCATCAAATTAAAAGTACAATTCAGAGATCAAATCGGTCAGAATCTTCTCGACGCGACCGGTAAAACTCAAAATCTACGCCGGTTGACCGGTCACTGATCGGTCGACCGTTTTTTTTTCTGAAAGTTTATGATCAGTGCTTAATACAGGCTACCTTATAATGACAAACTGTCGTTTATACTAACTTTGTCACTAAGTACGGAACCGCTTGTACAAGAAGCGGCCCGGTCCCGGTCCTGAAAAAACTTGTTCATAAAAACCATTTTTTTTTTTTAAACCGCAATAACAAACGCCACAAACAACCCGACCGGCCCGCGCACATGGAAAGAAGCTAAATAGGCTACGATAGAGCAGTAAGGTTATGTGATGACATCACAATAGTATCACCATCTCGCTAAAAAAGAGAACGCCAACTGCGCTAATAAGTGGGCAAGTCTCACTGTCAAGACACGCAACAAATGTCTATTAACGCTGTTTTTCATAAAAATATTTTATTTAAAAAAGACCGGTAGGTACTACTGTAGTAGCGTACATAATATCGGTTGGTGTTTAGGTATATTTTGGTTGCAAGAAATGAGAATTTGACCGTTTTTTTTGACCGGCTCGACCAACCGGTCGAAGAATTTCGACCCAACTGGTTTCCATCTCTGATACAATAATAACCCTAGATTATTCTGGAGATAGAGTCTCATATCTAACTACGTAAGTTCTGATCTTTGTTTGAATTAGATAAAAATTACTAGTTAGCCAACCTAATGCAACATTTTTTAGTCTTACGCTATGACCTATACTGCAACCCAAATGTGACGAGTGGAAAGGAGGGTAGTAAAGGAGATTAAACTTCCATCTAAATCTTGACTATTGGTAGCTTTTTCCACCCTAAAATTTTGTGGATCCATGCAAGCGATGAACGTGAACCGACCCCATGCTGTGTATTTCGAAATGGTTGCACAGAACTTTTTTTGGATAAATTATTCTGTTATCATAGTCGCATCCTTATCCTACATTCACACAAGAAGCCAATTACATAGAGAATACCATCAAAACCTGGAGTAGCCTCAAAACAATGACTATCAGTCCACCACTGTGGTGCTGACCGTGCTGGTGCCTATAGTTGGCAAGCAATTTTTCTGTTTGTCGTATAGTCCCGATCGCACCCTTCAAAATATGCGAACCAACCTTTCGGTAGCAATTGAAAATGTAGACTGGAAAACATCGCTGCTGAAAACTAACCTGAATAATCCATCTCCCCAAACACCAATGTTAAGGCCATATTTTTTGGTGCAAATTTCTGCAAAGGTTTGGAAGAAGACTTCGTGAAGTTTCTCAAATGCGCTTCCATGTCTTTTCTCATAGTTTCTGAAAAGAGACGTGCAATCCACTCAAAATTGTAAAGCGATTTTGCCTATGATGAAAGAGTAAGCAAAAAAGTTTACTCGGCCTAATATTGACTTGAGTAAATGTCGGTCACACCAAAGGCACTGATGAGAGCTAAAACGTCACAACGGCTTCATAAGAGTTCGCTATACAGTATTTCTCAGAAAAGAATTGTTTCTGCAAGTCGCTATTGCTTTGACCACAGGCCTAGCTATTTGCATTTTTTGTATTTTATTGCATATTTATCCTCCTATCACGAGAAAGCGATCAACGCGCTATACGAGCTTGCTTAAGAATTGCCAGCCATATGTCTACCACATCAAGATGAGGGAAGCCCGCTAAGTGTGTTTTCCAACGGCACAACAAGTGAATTTGCCGGCCAGTTCTCGACACTGTCCCTCTAATGCTGAGCGTCAAGCAGGGAGGCTGTGAATACCAATTTTAAAGTCATGGTTTGACCCGACTCGGAATCAAGTCCAAGTCTACAGCTCCCAAGGCGCACGCTCTATACCACTCGGCCATCTGAGCTGTTTTGGTTCCGTTTGATTCTATCAGTCAAAGTCAATAATATAAATAAAATTTATACCACAAAGTATACTCGTTTCATTGTCTCGCGATTTGCCAGGAATCAAGCTACAAAAAAGGGGACTGTTAATTCGCCGTTAAAAAAACAATAGCAGATGCGGTTTTAGAACTTTTTAACGGGTGCTAAAAATAAAAAAATTCCTACTTGCAGTTTTCTACGTCTACAAGTATCGACTCCTGTTGTGTTACTAATAACTAAAAATTTAGAAACGGAGGCTTGAGTTCTTTAACCTCTCGCTGGATCCGCCACTAGGTGTGATTAAATTGCAGTGACAAAGTAGCCTACTATCGCCAGTCGGAGTGCGCCGTTTGCAACTTAAAACCAAATTTTCATTGTACTCGCGGTACTACGTCTTGGCCGGTAAAAAGTGACGGGGTCCATCTCCGCGGCTTAACACCTGGGCACCACGACCTGAAGAAACGTCGCAGCAGTGGCGAGCAGTTGGTGACCGTCTGTCCGATTTGACCAGTTCGGGAATCAAACTCATGGACTTCCAGACCAATAACAATGCTTTTTACCACCACGCCAACCTGGATTTCGGTAATTCGCGTTTTGAGCGATGTGGAATATCCCACATTTTTACCGGCACTGCTACCAGCCGCGGATTTCCAGGTAAGCCTTTATGACAAGCAGTTGTCTATTGCCTTTGTTTCTCCCACTGCAAAAAGCTGAGTGTACTGTTAGCGCAGCCGTATGGATATGCAACTTGAGATTATCATAATTATTGGCATATTTATCCTCCTATCGCGAGAAAGCGACGAAGCGCTGTACGAGCTCGCTTAGGAGTTGCCGGCCATCTGTCTACCACACTAAGATGGGGGAATCCCGTCAAGTGCCTTTCCCAATGGCACAACAAGCAAACTTGCCGACTTTCTCCACACTGTCCCTTAAATGCTGAACGTCAAGCAGGGAAGCTGTGAATGCCAATTTTAAAGTTATTGGTTTGACCCGACTCGGAATCGAACTACAAGTCTTCCGATCCAGAAGCAGACGCTCTGTACCACTCGGCCATAGATGTCAAATGTCAATGCATTAAATCGTCCCACGAACACCGCATGAACGTAAATCGCCCTCATAAATGGAAATTCTGAATCCGCCTTCAACTGCTGCTTGTTATAATGGCGGTAAATGCAGTTAAAAAAATCGATCGATCTTATCACGAACAACCTATGAACAGCTGTGAGATCTTTGAATTGGGGTTTACCCTCTCTTTTTTGTTTTCTCGACAAGGTCTTGACAAGCATGAGAGTGTTGCCATAAATTCTCAACCTCATCTCCTCCGATGTGTAGAGTTTTTAGTGGTTGCACAGGTTCGTGAAGTTTTATTATCGACTGGACGACGTGTTCCAAAAATCTGTTCAGATAAAAATCAAATTATCATTATACTCGCGGAATTACTCGAAAGTGTGACGAGCAACGGGGCCCATTTCTGCGGCTAAGCTGAACAACACATCTTCGAACTCCAAAGCAGCAGTAGCGAGTCATTGGCGAAACTAAGAACGATTTGACCAGTCTAGAATTGAACTCCAGACCTCCCGCACCAAAAACGGAGCCTTATGCCGCTATGACAACAGGCTGATATCAGCATCACTATTTTGCATCTACATAGTGTGATACAAGTGGTGGCAAAGTGCTTTGTGCACAAGGTAAGGTGCTACCCAGTGATACAAAGTGTTTCAAATTCCTTATTCATTCAGACAGGTTTGTACAAACAGCGATTTTCACACGAGCTTGTCTGATTCTGCTTTCGGTGGTAACGAATAAACTCAACGGCAATCTTCTTCACAAATTCCGAACTCACATCATTATTTTATCCGATGTTTTTCCATACAACATGTTTACGGAAATTACAACATCTTAACTTACGAGAAGACAGCTCAGGCTGCGTAAATTTTACGTACAGAACTGCATATTTTGTGTAAATCCACTTTGACGTAACTTTGATTAGTTATAAAAGTCTGGAATGGTGCCAAAAAGGTTAAAAGGTCTGGGTTCAATGCTAAAACTATGCGTTACAACGCTTTATTTTTGAGAAATATGTTCATTACTTACTTACCTGGGCTACGTAAGATCCCTGTTAGGGATTCAAATTAACCCAAGTAACTAAGCAAGTCATACACTGCATTTGCATGTAGGTTCTTGGTTTAACTATGGGCAACGCAGAAATAATGTAGCAATTGGCAAAAAAATCGTACAATCACTCTTGTCTCTGAAAATTCAACATTGCATATAAACAATTATTTACTCTTACATCAGTAAAACTTCATACCAACAGCTACTGACAAAAAATGACTGCAGAATTTTAGCAGTACCATCTGTTATTAAAAAGCATCAAATTTCAGCACATACATTCTCAGATGGCTAAGTGGTAAAAGCGTCTGCCTTTGAAGCTCTAAATTCGGCTTTGATTCCGAGTCCGGTCAAACCAATTTCTTTAAAACTGGTATTCACAGCTTCCTTCTTTGACGCTTATCATCAAAGAGACAGTGTGGAGAACAAGCCGGCAAGTTTACTTGTGCTGTTGGGAAAGGCAATCAGCGTGATTCACCATTTTAAAGTGATACAGTACAATGATGCGTCAGTAGCCACTATAGCCAGTAACTTTCAAGAGAGCTCGTAAAAGCGCTTTGATCTCTTTCTCGTGAGAAGAGAATAAACACATGTAACTAACTACCTAGTACATTTGCTGCAATGTTTAGCGATTTTTGCAAATTTCGGCGTTTTTCAAAGACAGAGTATCGCCTATTATACTAATGTATTTTTAAAATCCTTTGCTTACCTGTACGTAGAATTCAAACAAGGATTTAAAACATTATGTACATAAATTTTCGAAGTGTCAAACAGGTTGTCATAGGGATACTTAGTAAAATCGTCGATCAAGAATTGCTTTGCTTCTTTTAAGTTTCCTTCTTCGGTAAACCTTTTATACCTACAAAAAATAGCGTGAAATTTACAGTTAGCAAAATAGCAGCAACAGCCTTTTATCCTCCTGTAATGACAAAGCGACGGATGCGCTGCAACGAACATGCTTATTGTAAGAGTTTTCACGCACCTGCCTAAAAATTGGGGTAATCCCGTTAAGTGCCTTTCCACGGCACAGCAAACGAACTTCCCGACTTGTTCTTCACACTGTCCCTTCCATGCTGAGCGTCAAGCAGGAAAGTTGTGAATAGAGAAGTGTTATTTTTAAGTCATTACTTTGATCCCATTCGGAATCGAACCTCAGTTTACCGATGCAGTTAGTGTTGTTAAAAAAACGTTTTTTTTTTGCTTCGTGTTTTTTTATTTTTATGTTGTTGACCATTTTATGGCTAATATTAAGTATTCTACCCCGTTTTGGCTTGTTATTAGCTTGAGATTGAAGCAAAACAAGGCTGTTTTTAATGGTACAGATATGTTATTTGCAATGTCAAGTTACCACTAACAACAGAAATATAGCTTGTACTCATTGGTCGGTGCTAAAGATATCATTTATGGCATGACCGAAAGCCATTTTGGGTACCTTAAGTGCTAGTTTGACTAGCCTAGCTAGTGCTTCCTCTGAGGAAGTCGGAACAAGAAATGTGAGGTTTTGAAATTTCCCGTTTCCCGGGAAGTTTATGTCGGGATCCCGGAAATGTCTTTACATTATTAAGGATTTCAGTGGTACTGGTATTTATCATTTCGACATAAAAAATGCGTTAGTTTTGTGTTACTGCAAATTAAAAACTTTTTTGCTTACTAAAAATTATTTTTCAAAATTCGCAAAATTTTTTAAGATAAAATGCTAGTGAGATCAAAATTTTTTCTTCAATTTGTCGAAAAAATGAAAAAACTCAGGCCAAGTTTGTCAAAACAACATAACCAAATGCTAAAAATTAAATTTGAAATGCTGAAAATCTGAAAAAATGTCAAAATAATCAAGCTCGAAAAAATTTCCCGCGAAAAATTTCCGGGAATTTTTAAAGTCCCGGGAATCCCGAAGACTTTTGCACTTTCCCGGAATCACAGAGAAATTTTTTGAAAATTTTCCGTTTCTCGGGTAGTTGAAAATCAGAGGAAAAGAGAAACCCTAAGCCTAGTCGTTCGCGTGACTATTTGTCGGTCCGCTAACGGTCCAGTTCTGTTGCTTGTTTCTATTGTTCAGTTGCATATTTATCCTCCTATCACGAGAAAGCGATCAATGCGCTATACGAGCTCGCTTAGGAGTTGCCGGCCATCTGTCTACCACATCAAGATGGGGGAATCCCGCTAAGTGCCTTTCCCAACGGCACAACAAGTAAACTTGCCGGCTTATTCTCCACACTGTCCCTTCAATGCTAAACGTCCAGCAGGGAAGCTGTGAATACCAATGTTATAGTCAGTGGTTTGACCCGACTCGGAATCAAACCCGAGTCTACAGCTCAAGAGACAGACGCTCCATACCACTCGGCCATCTGAGCTGTAGAGCATTGGGCCGCTATTGGGCCGCTGTAGAGCATTCTAGCATTGGGCCGCTAACGAGCCGCAAGACCATTATTGAAAACCCTTTAAATTTATTGATTTTTAATGATACGCTCAAGCGATTTAATTTTGCAAATTAAAACTTTCTTGGTTGTGTAGCTTGTGTTTAATTTTTGCTATGCAACTGGAGGTTAGATGCAGCGAATGCAAGTCGTTCGACTGGCTCAATGTAGATATGGGTTTGATCCTTGAACGTATCAATTTGTGCAAGGTTCCTGTGGCTCGCTATCATTTTGACATTTCGTTATTGGCCATATAATCGTTTGAAGCAATATTTTCAAAAACTGCCTCTAAACCAAATAAAAATTGTAGAGTACTTGTACGCATTTTGTCCAACAAAATCTTCTTACTTATCTTTTTAAAATCTTTTTTGTGTACCGCAGCTGACTGCTTACACAATGAATCAATCACCTTCGTTGTTCATATATGTAATTGCAATAACTGGTAAAGTCGTATAGCTCTAGGTTAAAATATCTGTTAAAAAGCAAACTGTTTATCTCGATTTGATATTAAAAACAGCAAAGAATGGTCCTTTTATTGAAAGGTTACCTATTTTCCTATAGTACCAAGCGTACCCATGCTGTTGGCACAGTAAATAAAAACAGTATTAAATTCAAACCCTGATTTGCATTAACTCACAATTTCAAAAAGTGTGTGACTAAAATACTCTCCCCATAAATGTGTTTTTCAGCATTTTACTCAACCCCAAAAGTTCGCAATAGCAATATGCAGCAAAATTACGTAGCACTTTATTAAACTATACCTGTTAAACATACGAGTATAACAAAAAGCCAAAGAATAAAAAAGCACGCTTTTTTGTTCTTTTTTTAGATTAAAAAATAAATAATTAAAACGTGTTTTTTTGGCAAAAAAAAAAACGGCTCGTTTCTTTGACTTACAACACTAGATGCAGTAGCCCAACCCTTTTTCCACTATTAGCCATATAATCGTTTGAAGCAATATTTTCAAAAACTGCCTCTAAACCAAATAAAAATTGTAGAGTACTTGTACGCATTTTGTCCAACAAAATCTTCTTACTTATCTTTTTTTTCTATCTTACTTATCGCTTGACCCAGAACAGTGGTGGGCAAGTTACTTTTAAACAGGAACTGGTTGGCAAGTTACACTAGATGCAGTAACCAAACCCTTTTTCCACTATTGGCCATATAATCGTTCGAAGCAATATTTTCTAAAAATGCCTCTCCACCAAATAAAAACTGTACAGTACTTGTTCGCATTTTGTCCAACAAAATCTTCTTACTTATCTTTTTTTTTCTACCTTACTTATCACTTGACCCAGAACAGTAGTGGGCAAGTTACTTTTAAAAAGGAACTAGTCACAGTTACAAGTTACTTCGCAAAAAAAATAACTTAGTTACAGTTACAAATGTAAAAAAGTAACTAGTTACAGTTACAAGCTACAGTTACTTTTTTGCATGCGGCAAAACCAAAAAAAAAAAAATTATCAATTCTTGACATGTAGGCCTAGAGCTCCATGGTGTGTATTCAAACCAAATCATTCATCTTTATATTGAAACCAAACGGAAGTAGGCTACGATTCTGATACGATAAACGCTACAATAATAACAATTGTTTGCCTTTCAAAACCGATAATATTTTAAAGCAGTGGTTCTCAAACTTTTTTAAAAAAATTACGCAACGGTCCCCTAGCAATTTTTTTAATGGCTCACGGTCCCCTTGAAAAATTAACACAAATAAACACAAAACAACACGTTGATTTTTTATTGTATCAATGTGACGAGGGCACTTGCTTCTTTGCAAACTTATTCAAGGAAAATGAACAATTTACTAGAGTTAGACTAAAATCACACATTGCAGTATCCTTCTCTGAAACCAATACTGCTGCCGCCACCCACCAGGTTTTTACTTTTAAGCCATCCGCAAAAAAACTTGATCCTTTTTGCTACTGCACGTTCTCCATCATTCGCAGACTTCACGCTAAAGGAGCCATTGCACTAATGTGACATCAAATTGCTTCTTGTGATATCATAAATGCCTATATAGTGTAGCGATCGTGTCATGTATCCTCGTTAAACTTTAAATTTTCACATAACGTATTTAAATCATAAACTACTTTCACATCCGTTATTAGCACATTTAGCATAGTTTTGATGTAGGTTAGCCTAAATGCCGACATGAATTCTCTTCATACATTTCATACTTCCGTTATTGTTAAAATGATATTTTGTCAACTAAATGCTTTTGCCATTCAGATCAGAATGTTTCATCTTGATAGACGGTTGCAATAGAATCAGAGTGCGTTGTGACAGAAAATTATGATTCTCTATATTATTAAAAAGCTTTATAAATTCAAGTAAAAGAAGCAAATTAACTATCGTAATTCCACTGCAGATAAGTTGAAGATTTAGTTTCTACACTTCATTATTTGAAAGAAAATGTATCTTAATAGCCGACTATAATGTAGACGTATAACTGTTAATTTATTAATTTTGTACAATAATTACAATCTATTTTTCTTTTTGCTTATATTTCTATTTGAATAAGGTTTGTGATTCTATTTGAATAAGTTTGTAATTCTATTTGAATAAGAATCCTATTTCAAAAAGCTCGACGTGGATAAAGATGAATTGTTGATTTGTGGAATAAATTAATAAGTAACACTGGAGTCAGATATACAGTTCTACCACTCGTTACAATAGCCTGTAAGGTTTCATGACAAATTGTGTTTGTTAAGTTGATTGGAAGAAAAGTTGCCTGAAAACTTTTTACACAAAATTTTTTCTTCAGGATCGTCGTTTTAATTTTTTTGGAAGGTGCTTCGCGGTCCCAGAAAATTTGTCTCGCGGACCCCAAAAGGACCGCGGACCCCAGTTTGAGAACCACTGTTTTAAAGTGATTATATATCACTAAGCCCACAGCGCTTCGGCTTTAAAATGTCTTTTTCAATACTAAAAAGTTGTTCAACTGCAGCACTTGAAGCAGCGGCGTGGCGAGAAATTTTAAAAGAAGGGAGGGCCCACTAATTCAACATTTCTTCAAGCGTAGTTTTTTTAAGGCAGAACTAATTTGAAGCTGATTGCAAAACAAAAAAGGCTCCAGGGGGGTCCGGGGCATGCTCCCCAAAAAAATTTAAAAAAATTGACAAGCTGTAATGGCTGTTTTAGAGCTTTTTTGAATAATTTTCAGGCAAACTTTGTTTAAATTTTATGACCTTGATTGTGAGTGCTTCGCCAAATATGATCCATTTTGTTCGCACATTTTCGATTGTGCGTGCTTAGGGTAAGTCGTAAAGCTTATTGCGATCGAAGAGGTTCGAAATTATGAAAAATTGTATTATACTTGTCAAAAACACTTTTGAAAATGCCAGGTGAAGGAGATAGGCCTACTTAGCTTTAATCCTACCCCTGGATCCGCCCCTGGCCATAAGCTACAGAAACCATCGAAAGAGACTAGCATACAGGTACGTCAGTCACTTGGCAGCATCAATTTTGTTCTTTTTTACTAAAAGGCAAAGACTCCCTCCTAAATACGCACATGACTAGAAGGAAGAGCAGTATCGTAATGAATTAAAAGTTCTTAAGTTCTTCGTGCATAAAAGCGTTTGCATCAACAGTTTGTGAGGGCGAGGCGAAAAGTAACTTCTCTGTACTTTATCGACATTGCAAGATCTTCGTCTCTTTGATTATGCGAACAAACAGCCAAAAAACTGTCTCTTAAGCAAGCTGAGCTTGCATCATGGTCGTTGTCGGTGTCACTACTAGTCGAAGTATCTAGAGCAGTGTTTCTCGAAGTGGGCAATATCGCCCCCTTGGGGGCGAAAGAGAAGCACCAGGGGGCGAAAAGCAAAAGGGGGCAATGGCACAAAAAAGTTTGAGAACCACTGATCTGGAGCATTGCCGGTTGCCTTGTTTAGTACATTGATCTTTTTTTTTTTAATTCGGCCTCAGTTTCAGTGGGCTCGTCAAAGAACCAAGCTCATTATTACGAATGGAGTGAAATTAAATATTTTTTTTCCATTTTTTTAGCGGAAGAAGATGCCCCATAAAAGTAACTGTAACTTTTGAAGTTCTAAAGTGGTAGCTAGATACCAATTCCGTTACTTTTGCAGAAAAGTAACTTAGCTACAGTTACAGTTACTAAAAAAGTGACTACTTACAGTAACTAGTTACTGCCCACCATGGACCCAGAATGATCTAGCTGTGTCTGCCAGAGAGTGTTATTGAGCCGTGTCAGGCAAATTTGCGCAGACATGCAACTTTAATGCAGCAAAGAATACTTTTTACTGATAAACTTATTGTTTGATTTAACTTGTTACCTCCAACCGCTGTTTTTTCACTTACGTTAGAGGCTTAGCGGTTAGGTATTCGATATGCACGACTTGGATAATTCAAAAAAATCCGTGAAAATCACCGCCAACTTCAACCGTGAAAATTGCTCGTATTTGAGCCAATGCGCTTGGTTAATAAAATTGAAACGAATTAAGTTCAGCGTTTTCATCAATTTTTAGAACAGCACTGTTTCAGAGTTTTTTTTTTGTGTTTCAACTGCTGCAATGCAGATGAATAATTTGAAACACCACATTTTCTCTCAAGTTCCGTATGCTTTTATAAGCAGCTAATCAGTTCAATCTAGTTGATTGACTTCAGTTCGAATTGGTTATGCCTCAGACAAAACTGAAAAGCACAGCATTCGTACGATCCGTTTCTCTGTTTAAATCTTATTCAAATAGAAGAACATTCATTTTTTCGATAAAACAGCTTTTCAATGAGAGGTTAATACGATTGTGGCAACTAAAGACAGAAAGGTGTGAAAACGTTATTAAATACATATAGGGCATGTACTTAACTGTAGATAGTACACACAGGACCGGATCCAAACAATAAAAAGTCCTAGTGAACAATAATTAGACTCACTTCTACGCATATAAAGGCTTTGAGAGTCGATTTCAAAAAGAAAGGTCTAAATGGTCAATCTCCTCCCCCCAAATAATAGACATCCCTTGCTCGTGACGAGGCTCCTTATTTCTCCGAGGCCCTGGGCTTCAACCTACATAGCCTACTGGTAAATCTGGCCCTGAGAGTACACTATTTCGACTTTTTATCACTAGTGAATCGTTTCCGCAGAAAACATTTTTTGCAGTACGATATTCTTAGTTTTGGACCTACAAGCAGATAATGACTTTTCGTTTTATAAAGCACTGGAAGTCTCATACGGTAATTAACAACGTTACCCATTGTTCTCACCGCGCTGCCATTGCTTTTATCGCGGCTCGACTGTGACCAGGAACGTCTATTTCAGGAATGACTTGAACGTGATGAGCCTCTGCAACGCGAAGGATTTCGCGATATTCTGTCTTTGTGTAGTAGCCGGAACCTACAAACGACAGAAATTCCGATTATTTCTACATCCTAGGAGTTATTTAATTATAGGTGAATTAATAAACTTTACTACCTAGCGTTTACAAAATCTAAGGTGCAGTAATTTTACGAAGTTCAATTGCTTTACGTTACACTATAGGATCAATTAATCGAAAAAGTGTTGAGAGTTACGGCGACTTAACCTGAGTCACAGCGAAAAGCGGGCTTGGGACTTCGTTGCCCTTTTTGTTCCATGCATCATAAGTTTTTTTCATGATTAGTAACGGTAAAAATTTTTCTCGGCATCTATGACTTTGTACATTCATAACGAACGTTTGATATAGCAGGGTGACAAATGCACAGATAGCATTGTGCATCATGTGAAGCCTATCACTTAATTCGAAAAGCAAATCATTTGAATATGACGATATAAGCGAAAAGAAAAATACGACGAGTCGGCTGCACTGATCCGCGTGAAAACTAATTATCATCTGACACTTCATATTTCAATTAAAACAGTGGTTCCTAACCTTTTTAACCTCTGGGGCTTTTATTCTTGTTGATAGCGCTAGGGGACGCCTTGCCTACGTAACCTGCGAAGAAAGCTAACATTGAATAGGCATAACATTCCTTACGGGGTCCTAAAGGGGTGTGGGACCGTGGGTACGCTACTTCCCCTTCAAATTTTTACTGAGGTTCCCAAAACACCTGTCGACAACCACTGAAACGGAACCATTGAAAAACCTTCGTTAAAAAAGAGTTATTAAGGTTTGAATATTGTCACTATAAACAAGAAAGTTCTTCCGAGCTGAATCAGTGTAAGCAATGATAAGTTCCAAAAAGTATCTGGTGATTTTATTGAATAGTTACAACAATTATCATACCAGAATTGCCTCCGTGAGGTCCTGAACCCAGGGAAGGTAGCAAAAAGTTTGGATTTCTACCATCATGGCGTCTGTAAAAGAAACAAATTGCAAATACTTAACATTTTCTATTGAAAGTTACCACATTAAGATCAAATGTTCTTCAATATACTTGCGGTATTACTTCGAAGCGCGCAACGAGTGGCGCGGCCCATCTCCGCGACTTGGCACTTGGGCAGCTTTCAACTCCTAGGAAACGTCACAGCGGTGGCGGGCTGTTGGGAACGCTGTGATCTACTTAAACGGCCGGGAACTATACCCCAGACCTCCTACACCGATAACGATGTTGCACTCTACCAACCGGCCGGTTAAAATTACAACTATCCTTAAAAAATTCACCTAAAAGCACCAAACTCAGTCAGTTCCGGCAATCCGTCAATCTCCAATCTCCATCCTTCATCGTCAGTGAGATGGAAATGGAGTTTGTTGAGCTTGTACAGTGACATCGTCTGCGAAAATAAATATTTAAGATCGAACGAAGTGCAGCTCATAGCTCTACTTTCTCGAGCAGAGATGGTGCTAGTCATGCAAGTTGGCCCATGATTATTATAGACAGAGGTTTTACACAGCGAGTATCATAGCCTCAACGTGCTTTACAAAAGCTGCCAGCCATTTGTCTACCTCTCCCAGTGGGACAACCCACTTTTCCCAACAGCACAACAAGCAAAGTTGCCTGCTTGTTCTCCAGACGCCCTTTAATGCTGAATGTCAAGCATAAGTTGTGTAGTGTATACACTAAAAAAGTCCTTGGTTTTACCAGATTCGAAATCAAAGAATTGTATTAACTAGTAGACTCTAAAGTAACTAATTCGCATACGCACTGAAAATCGGAAGCGAACTTGTCTGCAATGAAGTTACAAGCATTGTTTTGAGCATGGAGGAATAGACCTAACACATAAGATTAAAATAATGTAATTTACTTCTATTATCTCAATAACTTCTTCTGCTTTTCTGAAGTTTCTGGCAACGTCAAAATGAAGTCCTCTATGCTGGAAGCGAGGCCAATCCTTGAAAGAAAGACTTTTTTTAAAAAAACCACCAACTAATGCATAATTTTGTTATTCTACGATGTCATACTATTGCCTATACTACAAATTCGATGATTTTAATTTTGTTTAACCCCTACAATCATAGCACAAAAATTCAGAAAAAGTGTAATATATATGGCAAACTATTTTTAGAGGAAGATGCTGATGAAGATTCCGCAGTATTGTGTATTTAGCTTCTTCAATTTCAAGCTTTTTCAAATTTGCTGAATCGTAATGAGTCATCACATAAGCGCAGAAACAGCAAGCATAGAAGCAGTAGAGTGGGACGAAGTTGCTAATTTTTCAGTCCAACTCCAATCCAGTATTTTAGACACAGACTACGGCTGCAATTCAGCTCCGAAAGCCAGGATCAGCACTTCGATCCAAAAAACTACTCCGAAATAGAAGCACGCTTGAATAAAATATTGCAATATTGCTGAAAACAGCCTAGGTCTGAAGTGAGCTTCTTTTGGTACCGGTATCAAGGACTTTCTGCATTTAGCTAACATTAGACTTATTACTTACAGATATACTGGTCACAATAAGCCTACGGCACACAAGTTCTAACAATTGATTTGAGAATCACTAAACAAGCATACCAGTTGTCAAGAATAGAAGAATTGCGAGCAGGAATAGCCGCATAGGCAATCATCAATGATGAGCACGATAAACCTTTCTGTACTAACACGATAACGATATAATCGATAATTTCAAAAAAACCGTGCGCAATACCGATAATTGATGAATCTCAATTTCTTAAGGCGATATCGGTAATCGATAAATTATCGCCGATAAATTTTTCCGACAAACGTTGCGGTAAATTTTCAACGTGTTTGACCAAGTTTTTTTGCAAGTCGAATCGCAAAATATCTTTTTGTAGATTTTTCAAAAAAAGAGAGCAGTTCACGGACTCTGCTCAGAGACAGTTTCAGTGTTCAGACTCTCAGAGACAGGACTCTGTTCAGAGACGGTTTCCCACCTCATTACTGTTTCGCACTATTGAATTTAAGCGTGCTAAAATTTGGAACGATATTCCAATCACTCTTAGGATACTTAGTCATAAACAATTCCTTGTACAAAACAAAGATTTATTGCTAAACTCAAGTTTATGAATGTTATTTTTATTGTTAGATCCATTAAAATTATATTCTGTACTTTTAAATGAAGATCTAGGTCCTGCTGAGTATCCTTTTTACCTTGATTTATAAGTCAAAAAAAAACATTCTTCTGTCAATGTTGTAAATTTTCGCGCTTTCTATAGGCCTACTTATTTTATTACCATTATTATTTTTTCTTTTTTTTTTTTTTCTTTTCGCGACAAAATTTTGCTTTTACTGACTCAAATCGTACATTCTTCACATTGAAACTACTGCAGGTGATCGCTTGACTAGAAGATCTAGCCGGCCCCTTTGCGACTTTCCTTTGCTTATTTACCAACTCACATAATATGTATGCTTATGAAGTAATTCAATTCTCCAAATTCATTTTCCTTTATGTAATGTGTTATTTATGGCCAAAATTTTGATTTTTGAAGTTGTTGCTTTTTTATATTTATTATTATTATTATTTTTTTGTTTGGTTGGTAAATACCCTGTTTTTTAGCGTTTTGAGTAAAATAAAGCTGTTTGATTGATTGATCTGTCGGAGTATTAAATAAAACATAGAGACATTTCTTTAAATTGCAACAACTTTTTATGGACACCTTGCATTTTTTCCAGAGCGCCAATTAGGTCTACTCACCGACTTTCAACGCCGTGTACACAAAGAAACGTATATCGCCTTAATTCATCGGCGATAACAAAATATATTACCAAAGCGATATCGGTAATCGATAAATCGAAACTATTTTGAGCGATAACGATAATCGGTAATAAATTATTGCCGATGAATTATTTCGATAAATGCCCGTCTCTGGCAACCATGGGATGATGGGTTTGATATTTATCTGTTGAAAAGTTAAGCTACGGTCTAACAATACCGGTAATAATTTTTTAGAACTATGAAGTATGAATACAATTTGCAAAGAAGCAAATAAGGGTATTAGCCAATGCTATGAGGTAGAGATATTATCCTGGCTTTAAAGCCAATGCATGCCATGAAAGTAAACCAACAACCTACCATAAAAACTAATCGAACATTTGGAATGGAAAATTGGATATGCAAGGGAAGAAAACTGAGCAGAAAAAATCTAATCCTGACTTATGGAGAGGCTAACTGCTTATTTTACAGTAATATTTCATTGGATCCACTCCCACTGCTGTTTTTTTTAAGTTGGCACTCCGGCTCCGGCATAAAATGCAAAATTTGGCTCCGACGCCGTTCCGGACCCGGCTCCAATCTCCACTGTACGAAGCAGTCGAAACTGGAGTGAAATTTTTATAGAGCCTAGGCTTTATTTATAGACTGAAACTTGTATAGTGCCTAGGCCCTATTTAAGTACCGGTATTGATCTTTAGAGTGAAACTTGTGTATTTAAGAGTGAAACTTGAATAAGCTTAGGCCCTAATTATATTTAGCGTGAAACTTGTTGAGAGCCTAGGCCCTATTTATATTTGCAATAAAACTACATTTTACACCAGTGTTTTCTAACACTTTGGCAGCTTCAAACGTCTAAAACATTCCAAGAAAACTTATGGATCCTTTGGAGCATGCTGGTTGATGAAAATTTTTGAAAGTTTAATGACAAAATGAATTATATTTAAAATAAATTGCTGTTTAATTCTTTTTTTATTATGATTTATCTTGTCTCAGTTAATGTGTTTGCAAATATTATGTACACTTTATTAGACAAGTAACGGCCAGTATTAAATAGTCGTACCAGTATTGTTTTTGTATTTGGATTCATGGGGATTTTAAAACACCTTTGCGGAACCCTTAGGGGTTCATTTACTCGCAGGTCAAAAGCCCCTACTCCAAACAAAAGTTTAACCTTTGATTTTTGCTAAGCCATTTTTGATAAAAAAAATCCATATGCAACCCTAAACTTACTAACTATACAGCATTGTCAACAAAAACTCAAGCTTCTTACCGAAACAACACCAGTAGGAATTGAATACCCGTTATCCACAACTTTATGTTCTGCTAACGAAATCAGAGACTGAACTGCATAAAACGCTCCAGGCTTTGCATTGGCAGTAATATCGATGCAAGAGCTAAAAATGTAATATGCGAAAGATGGAACATGAAACTGAACTCCCCCAAAAAAGCAAAAGTCAGTACAAGCGTAGACTTCGAAACACTGTTGCAAACTTCTAACCACAGTAGAATTAAAGGCTTAAATTATTACCAAGAAATTACACCAGCATTAAAAATAATATGTTACTGGCAAAGCTAAAGTCCTCAGATGAAACTTGCGAAGTAATTTTTTTATTTTACACTAGCTGGCATAAGTTGCGCTGTACACAAGTTGAGCAATTTCGAGGGGTCATGAGTGTGTTTATATTTACAGTGATATTTTTTTGTCTTTCAAATTTTTATTCGTCTCAAGCTCTTAATTCTAATTTTGTGCCTGAACTTGAGCTCAATATTAGATTTCAAGTCCTAACCCCCCAAACCCAGAAATAGAAACTTAAACCAACAATAAAAGATTAAACCAAGCCTAAAACCCAAAGTTAAAGGAAGTTCACCAGTACACAATGCGCGACAGCTTTTTTTTTTCGTACCCTGTTTGTTTAATTTTCTTGTTCACCTACCGCTAAACCCTGCTACACTAATGGTAGCGCTTTGCGTATCGGCAAGACAAGCAGCGGCTGTTCGCCGTAAAGTTGCACGGCAGTAACACACCGGACACCCCATGCCTGGTTACTCTTAATGCGTAGCCCATTTACATTATGATGTACACATTCATAGTTAAAACCATACAAACAATCATATTTATTACAAAACATCTAAAGTCAAGCTTTATTCTTAATTTTTAATTTTTTAAATTTGATCAATGCAGGTTATAACTCCAATCCAGATTCTAATGTCCTGTACTGTAGCACTCTTTCAAAATTGCAAAGCCTGTGATATAATCGCTCTAAAAGCGCATTAATTGATATTTATACGCCTACAGGCTTGCTTACCAACTTTTTGTGACTCGAAGCTTATAAGATTCATTGCTAGATTGAAATGGCAGACCACCTTGTGTGAAACGAACATATTTGCTAGAAGGGCAAGATTCTTTATTGAGGAGGTTGAAGTTGAAAAAATCTAAAAGAATTTAGTTAAAAATTTTCTAAAACTACCCCATGACCTTATTTCAGTGGTAACAATTATTTACATGTTCAGTTTAAGTTGGTTTTAAATTCACGGCTTTCCGCATCACAACCAAATTATTAATGTCGTAATCACTCCTTTTAATTATGATACATAAAAAAAAGAAAGATTACGCAGCAAAATGAGTGTGGCCCTTTGGAACCACTTACACTGGTCACGTAGACAGGGTAAATGCGGTACAAAACTTTTATATTTTTACAATCCAAAGCACTGTAATTATAAAGTACGCATGAAAAAATTATTGCAAAGGTGCTTATTACTTTCTGTTATGTAAATCGACTTCTGTGTAACTGAGAATTAACCCAAGTTTGTGTTTTATCGTTTCAAAATCCAATCGTTTCCTCATCTCGATAATTCTGCCCTTATTTAACGGCGACTCGCCGAATTGGTTTGCCAGTTACATGAAGTTGCGTGTAAAACGCACGCTTTTGACTAGAGCTGATAGTTTCTCGATCGCAGTTACAAGTCTTGTGGTTTGTCAAGTGATTTCAAGATATGGGCGTGGTTTAGCATTTATGCAGTAAAAATGTTAGTCTTCAACTGCAGAATTGAACAGAATGTTAGTTATCTATTTGAAGTATAATTAATCCATATTTGTAATATTTATGCTATTTGTTTAGCCGAATGTATAAGGAATTTAACCTAACTCTCCTACTGGTCGATCTTCTACTTAATATATGCTTCGCTACCTATTTACCATCATTTCAGTTAGCAACATAGTGTTACAAGTACTAGTAAAGCTGTGGTTGAAATTCACTTCGTGGTCTATTATTGAAAAGAATCGCGCACCGCCGAACGTGGTCGACCGTGCACCTTACACCTTCCGCCCGGTGGGCTTAGAAGTTAAAGGCCTCGCTAGCGGCGGTAGAGCTCCGGAGTTTGACTCCCAGCCCACTCAAATCGGACACGCTGTCGCCAAAGGCCCGCACCGCTGCGACGTTTACATGGAGCTGTGTTGCCCTGGCGTTAAACCGTAGACAGGCATTCCCTTCACTAGTAACATGCTTCGGCGTAATACCGCGAGTATGATGAAGATTTGAGGCTTATTTTCTACTCATGCTGCATGACTAACCCCTTAATATTTCTATTTCATTGTTAAATTCATCGATCCTTCCACACACAACCCATTGGTCAGGAACGATATTGACTGTTCTCGATTTTCTTAAGCGACTGTAGACAGGCGTGGGTAAAATTCTCAAAGGAGCTTCCTTATATTGCTTGAAAGGACTCTTATATCTGCAACAAATCCAAGTATGTGCACAGCTTCTAATTTAAGTTTACAGCATTATTGTCAAGCTTTGAAGGTTGAGAGGTACTTAGCTGTTCAAGGACAGGAAGCAACCCTCAAAGCAGCGTATCCCAAACTTTTTAGGGTTATAATAAATAATTGGGGTAATTCTGCAAAAGACTGAATAATATATTGCACTGAAAATTCAACAGTAATTGAGGGAAACTGTGAAGTGTGCTTGAGCTCTACAAATTAGCGGCCACCAAGGAGATACTTCAATTGCGATCGACTCCAGCCATGCATGAATCGAACTCGTCACGTAGACCCGCAGAGTCTACAACCTGCGCGCTATATACCGCTAGGCAAAGCCGCTGACAAGGAGCCGCTTTTTGCAGCCTCTCACCGGGAAATTAATAACGGTGAGGGATTGTTTCTATTTATGTTATTGCCTAATTATTTTCCCAAACAAAAATAAAGTGGAATGAAATGGAACAACGATTTGCACGCAACACACACAGACATGTTCAACGTTAAAACGAAAACTGTAAGCCAACAACTGATATCGCTTTGGGTGACTAAAGGTAGCAAAGTATTTGCTATAGGCTGGTAGGCCTACAGCTGCATAAAAATAATATCATTCGAAAGCTCTATTTACCGTAGGAGTGTAGGATAAACATCATAAGCACCTTCGGTAACGTTCTTCTGCGGTTAACAAATCCTGAGATGTATTATCCAGTGTTTCGTAGTGTTTGGATAAGATTGTGACGAAGCCCAGGCCATCATCATCAGTGTTGCGAATTACGTAAGCTTGCTCGTCTAATCCCATGACATACCAGCGAGGAAAAACAAAATGTCGAACTACTGATGGTGAAGAAATTCCAAACTTGAATTGAGCATTTTCACCAGGTTGAATCGCTGCGAAGCATGTATTAAGCATTATTGGCGAAACGTCATAGTTCTTCTGCTCGCATGAAAATCAGCATTAATTTTTGAATTAATTACGCAGGATGTCTGAAAAGCTACAGAGCAATATCGGCATACCGGTACAGAAATTTATGAATTGACCGCTACATAATGACTGTCTACACAAGGCAAACATGTAACGTACTAGCATAATTACACAAACTTACTTTCGTACCAACCCAGAAATAATGCGCAGCAAAATCGGCCATTATTGAAAATTATTTTCAACTGCACAGCAACTTTTCCGACACCCTGTATTATTTATTGAATAACACCAGCATTATTACATCACATAATTAGTCGCATTTTTGCCCAATATCATTACGATAAAGCAATTTTGAGGGTTTGAAACAATAAAAGAGTCAAAAAATCAAAAAATTGGCTCCGGTCATTCGACCAACGGAATCTGTTTCCAGTGTTTCCGGTATTTATCAGCTCAGATGGGCGAGTGGTAGAGAGTGTCTGTCTTTTGAGCTGTAGACTCGGGTTTGATTCTGAGTCGGGTCAAACCAATGACTTTAAAAATTGGTATTCACAGCTTCCCTGCTTGACGTTCAGCATTAAAAGGGACAGTGTGGAGAACAAGCCGGCAAGTTTACTTGTTGTGCCGTTGGGAAAGGCACTTAACAGAATTCCCCCATCTTAGTGTGGTAGACAGATGGCCGGCAACTCCTAAGCGAGCTCGTATAGCGCATTGATCGCTTTCTCGTGATAGGAGCTATAGGATAAATATGCAACTAACTAACTAACTGATTCTGGTTAAAAACCGTTCTTTAGTAAAAACTGTGAAGAACAATTTGGCTGATAAAATTATTTAACAATCTCAAAATCGTAATTATTAGGACTAAGCCATAAAAGCTTCTACCGAAGTCTATATCCCGTTTAGTTACACGGCTAGCAGAGTGATTCAAGCTACGCTACAAAAAATTTTAATCAATGAATGAAACTAGAATCTAACCCCCAAAGATCTTTGGCTGACAAACGTGATCAGAAAAATGTGATTACGAGTAGGATCTTGAAAGTAATCTCGAAATCTTGAAAGTTATTATCTTAATTTTGAAAGAAAATTTAACGTTAAAAGTTGTTATAAAAATTGAGCTTTGACGCAAGTTTAACATAAAAATTTTAAATCTGCTTATATGCACGTCGCACCTTGGTGCTATTCGCAATTGAACTTACTCTCAAATGCTTTCTCTGGAATAATTTTAAACAAGCCTCCTTCGACGTGAGAAAGAGAAATCTGGCGTTTAGTTTCAAGGTTTACATTTCCGTGGAGCGTAGCCATGCAGTTAAAATAAATGGACCAACCAAACTGAAAAATAAAAACGCTCTTCTACAAAGTGCTGCTAAGCAAAGAATACCAAATATTACTAATGAAATAACTTTTAGTACCGGTATCGGTACTAATTTTTTTACTTATTAGGTAGTCAGTGCGTAAATAATGTCGGAAATGTAAGTAACGTAATGGTATACAGTAGTCTAAATCTGCCACTGCAACAGTGCTGGTCAATTTTTTCATAAACTAGCACGCTCTTTTAACTTTTACTTATAACTTGAACAACCCAGTGTTCACACAGGGTTACCAACTTTCTGTTTTGCCTCACCAGACCCTCTATAAAAACGAACCCGTAAGGAGCGTTTTTCAAAAAAAAGGAAAAAAGTTTATGGCGAGCGTTCGCAAACAAAATGTTTATCTTATTAACACAATACACTGACATTGTTTACACAATTACGTCTGAACCACAGTTCTGTCCGTTTTCACCTGGTACAGTAAGAAGGCAAATTTCACTGGAACTGGCCTGTTAGCGCAGTTGTTAACTACACGCTATCGGTGCGGGAGATCTGGGGTTCGATTCCAGGGCCGGTTAAATCGGCACTGTCGCCAACTGCTCGCCACCGCCGTGACGTTTCTTCGGAGCTGAGTTGCGCAGGCGCAATGCCGCGAAAATGGATCCCGCCACTTGCTTCGCACTTCGGCGTAATACGGAGAGTATAATGAAAATTTGATTTTTTTGGTTTATAGCATGTTACACACCTCAGTACACCCTACTATAGTGGTACACCCTTGGATGTATAATATATCCGGTTGAAAAGCACTTCATTACAGAATGTTGTTACTGTTTTGTGATGATTACACAAAATACCACCAAAACCTTACTACTGTACCTGAATTCCATTACAGCCAGAATTTGCAAATTAATTCCGGTTCCGGCCGGAACTGGCAAAATTCTGGCCGATCTGTCAGACATCAATAAGCTTGTTTGTAGCGCTACCTTTTTCTAAGCTATTTTGAACTTATTTTTCCTCTTGCTAAAATAGTAGCATACAGTAACAACAATATTACTGCGCAATGCGCAGAATATATTTTGTATGTTGTAGCCTACTTGTAACGTGCGTCACGTCAGAATATGTCAAACCTGATATCAAACTATTTTTTATAATCAAAATAATTATCAACTTTGTTGCATTAATCGTACTTATAAAAACACAAAAGTCAATTAACATTAGTCAGAGTAAAATTCCGGTTTCGGCCGGAATTTTTTTTTAAATTCTGGTAATACCGGTTGTTCCGGTGCATTTTTAACTAACTATAATGCAGGGGTTTTTAACTGGGGGTAATTTTTGCCTACCAAGGGGGTAATTTTTCTGAAGTATAAACCAAAACAAACTTCAATTTTCAGCATTAAAAAGGTGAAATTGTTGCACTGGGGGAAATGTATACTTTTTTTAATCGGCAAGGGGTAAAAGATACAAAAACGTTCAAGAATCCCTGCTACAAAACATATATTACGGTCGGCCTTAATCAATTCCACAACCAGTTTCGCACTTGACGCTCATCAGCTTTGCACGGTAGACACAGTAATAAGCATATTTTTGCACAAATATGAAAGAAAAGGGTATGCAAAGCATATGGAATCACCGCTCAAGCAAAAGGCGTAGTACAACAAACGTCGTTCTGGAGTTAGCTAAGAAAAAGATAGGTTTACAGTACGTGGGTAAGTAGGCCTGCGTGGTCTTTGCGTTTTTTAATAAAAAAAAAAAAAAAAAAACGGTTGGTACCAAGGCTACGACATTTTTCTATCGAGCTTGAGAATACTAAAATTTTACAATGCTGAATATAACTTCGAGTTCTAAAAAAAATCAAATCGTCATAATACTTGCGGTATTACACTGAGGCGTGTAACACTAACGAGTGGCGGTGCGCATATCCACGGCTCAGCGCTTAGGCAACACAGCTCCAACGAAATGTAGCAGCGGTGGCGAACCTTTGACGACACCGCGCCTGTGTGACTGGCACGGGTTTCGAACCCCATTCCTACCGCACCGATAGAGCGTGTCGTTTGGCAACCGAGCTAACGGCCAGTCTAACTTGGAATTCGTTCATTTTTAATTTCGTTCGAGTTCAGTAATATATCACGCTCAGTGTAAGTAAATTTCCATTAAGTTCAAGCAAATTTTCAAGCTTAACGATTCGTTGTCGAAAACTCATTTTGAATCCGTCATATCTTATTTTGAGATTGATTTCAAGTTGGAGCGAATATGCAAATTGAGATGGCGGGCGAAAACCGCACGTGGGCTAAGGATTTTGCGAGACGAGTTTGATTCCTTGCTAGAGTTTACTTATTCAGCCAGAAAATAATTAAAGGGGGCCAAAATTTAAATTATATGACTTCCTTATAGGTTCTCAAATTTTCGTAAGGGTACACACTGATTTTTTAACAAAATGCGGTTTTTAACTGTTATACGGATGTACGAAATTTCATCCAATTTTAGAAGAAGATTAGAAAGTTGGCGATTGTTCTTCTACCAAGTTTAAATCAGAGCTGTAACTTGAACTTAAACTCGCTGAATTAAGTTTTTTTGCCAAACTCGAACTTGAACTCGATCATAAAAAAGTAGATTGAGTTTTGAACTTATTCTAAACGTGACAAAAGTTCTTGATCTTAAGATAATACCGATAAAAACTACTTGAACGTACATAGCATGAACTCGATAAAAATTATCGAACTCGAACCTGAAATCGCAAAATTAAAAATGAAGAACAGGAACTGGGCTAGCAGATTTTCGGTGAACTTGAAAAAATGAGTGCAAGTTCGCAGCCCTGGATCAAACAATCAGGAGCGTACGCATTTTTTCACATAAAAACGACGCAAAAGTGAGAAAGCACTTTTCTGTTGCTGAGTGCCGAAAACACAAGCAATTCATAGGGTCCAGGGACGTGCCCCTGGAAACTTTTTTTTGCCAAATTATGGGCAGCAATCTTGATTTTAAAGCCAGCAAATAACTTCTTAAGTAATTTAAGTTTATATTTTTTAGCTCTAATTGTGCCTGTCGCACCAACTAAGATACATTTTTACTTTTTAGGTATTCTGAACTCACAGTTATATTTTGTATTTTTTTATATTTAGTAGCATATTTATCCTCCAATCGCAAGAAAGCGATCAAAGCGCGGTACGAGCTCGCTTAGAGGTTGCCAGCCATCTGTCTACGACTCCAAGATGGGGGAATCCCGCTAAGTGCCTTTCCCAACGGCATAACAAGTAAACTTGTCAGCTTGTTCTCTACACTGTTTCTTTAATGCTGAGCGTCAAAAAAGCAGGGAAGCTGTGAATGCTAATATTAAAGTCATTAGTTTGACCCGACTTGGAATCAAGCCCAAGTCTACAACTCCCGAGGCGGACGCTCTCGCCACTCGGCCATCGGAACTGTATAAATCGAAGTAATTCAAAATTTTTACTACGTTGCAAAATACGCCATCACTTTTTTCTTTTGGCACAGGTTTATTGGAAAAAAGGCAAATAAAACGTATTTGACGAGGCGGAAAGATGAGTTAGTAAACTAGAAAACCTAATGGGTGACTAAATTTTTGACGTTAATCTAACAAAGTTTTTTGGTTCGGTATGTGGAAAATTTAAGAGGGGGGAGAAGGAGGCATTGCCCCGATGTCTCCCCCTGGCTACGCTACCAAGATTAGCTCATTTTCACAAGGCTGCTGACTCAAAAAATGTAAGCTCTTCTCTATCACGGCAGTTTTTCTCAACGCAATGCTACTACATCTTCAATTTTTATATTTTCTTAAAATACCCATTTACTAGGCTTACATTGCTGATAACTGCTTAATTCTGTTGTCAAACTGACAAGTTACAAGGATGATCGCAAGAACGGATCCAAAAATTTGTTTAGCAAAGGTGGACTAAGAATCGCAAAAATGCCTATCGTGCTGTTTCTGGCAACCAAAAATACCGAAATACTGGTCCCAAAACACAGGTCGGTTAGCTGAGTTGTTTAGCACATTGTTACCGGTGTTGAAGGTCTTGCGTTTGATTCCCGGGCCGGTCAGATCAGTTACAGTGCCCTAAACGCCTCGCCACCGCTGCGGTGTTTCAGCAGAGCTGTGTTGCCCAATGCTCAGGCGCTAAGCCTCGAAAATGGGCCCCGGCACTCGTTACGCGCTGAGGCGTAATACCGCGAGGATAATAAAGACTCGATTTTTTGAGAAATGCTAATATACAGATGCATCATTAGCATGTATATTTGCGTAACTAAAAATTTAGGGGCGAGGTTGAACTCCGTTAGCCCTCTTCAGAACCCGCCATAAAACCCATAGGCCTATTAAGTCTTAGATATAACGAACTTAAAACTTCACTTACCCTGGTAATAGCTCTGTTTCCCGTGTTTTTAATTCTAACCAACAAGGCATTGCTCGCAGAATTTTCCGATGAAAATGAACTCAGTGGTCCGTAGACTTTGAGAATGCTGACCTCGATTTCTGTGTGTTCAGAGATGTAAAGCGACATGTCTCTCGCATCGGCAGAGATATGTTGAGGTTTAAGGTATGCAGCTGCCAAAGTCAGTTAAAAAATAATTATTTCTTATCTTAATCAATATTGTATGAATGATTGATATTTATTCAGCCACTAACTCGCAAAAACTACTTCGCAATACTTTTCTGCTCCTTCGTAGAAGTTATTTCTTCTTTCATTGCAGTATAAGCTTACTCATAGATTTGGCAACAATAGCGTCACTCACAGGTAACTCCAGCAAAATACAGTGGAAAAGATATTTAGACAACCACAGACATAAATGAGGGATTGTTTTATACAGAGCAGTATCGCCGTAAACAGCTTCACCGCATTTCACAATTGTTACGAGCCAGTTTTCAACCACTCGTAAGTGGAGTGATCCCAAACTATAAGCGCCTTTGCCAACAGCACAACTAGTGAAAATGTCGGCTTATTCTCAACGCTGTCCCTTTTATTGCCAAACCTCAAACAGGGAAGCTGTGAATACCAACATTAAAGTCATTGGTCTGACCCGAATCTGCATCGAACTCTCAGCCTAAGGCTCCATCCCCTTGGCCATCTAACTAAGTCACAAAGACCTATATCAGGTGATTTTCAGGATTGATACTGGTTTAAAAGCATCATGTTGTTTTCTGTACTTACTGCTATTGAACAAGCCGACCCACTCTACAATCAAAAACGCTCCAGCGAAAAGTAGGATGACAAAAAATATTGTTTTCATTTGGCCACGACGCTTGGTTTGACGGCTCCACCTGTTTCTCACCATCGCTAATCTTCCGCAGTCCTTTTTTGGTTTTTGCTGACAACAATCATGTACAAAATTATGACAATTCTGTCGAAAATTTAAATCACTATAAAACCAACACTACTTCAGTATTGTAGTCATTTTTAATTACCATCTGTACAATGACATAGTCAAAGAAAAATTAAAGTAAGGGGTCAGCGTCGAATTTAGACACTGAGAGGCCCGTTTTCATTCTTTCTCAGTGAACAAACCTCAAAAGAAGGTCTTTGTATAGTAGCTTCCAGAATGCACACGTGAATTGAAAACATGCGTTTATCTGGAATCTGGCAGTTACGATGTAATTGTTCCTCTACGTTTCAAGGTCTTTATTCTTTAAAAACTGGGAAAGCAGTGCCCTCACTCCTAACTACACCAATAGTATGTGCGTATCAGTGGTGTTTTTAGGGGGAGGGGTCTTGTGCCATAGCCCCCTCTTTTGACTTTACCTACATATGTACAGTTCAAATATATTGCAGTTGCATATCTATCCTTTTATCCTTCACAAAAAAGCGACCAAACACTGTCACGAGCTCGCTTAGAAGTTGCCAGCCATCTGTCTACCACCCGTCTAAGTGCTTTTCCCAACGGCACAACAAGTATGCTTGCCGGCTTGTTCTTCACATTGTTTCTTTAGTGCTGAGCGTCAAGCTGGGAAGCCGTGAAGATTCTAGGAAAAATGGGTCCCGGACAATTGGGAACCAGGACATTTGGGTCCCAGACAAATGGGTCCCGGACAAATGGGGACCTGGACTAATTGGTCCCAGACAATTGGGTCCCGGACAATGGGGCACCAGGACAATGGGGTCCCGGACAAATGGGTCACGGACAAATGGGTCGCGGACAATTGGGTCTCAGACAATTGGGTCCCGGAAAAATGGGTCCCGAACAATTGGGTCCCGGACAAATGATTCCCGGAAAAATGGGTTCCGAACAATTGGGTTCTCGACAAATGCGTTCCTTACAATTGGGTCCCGGACAAATGGGTCCCGTAGAAATGGAATCCCGTAGAAATGGGTCCCCGACAAATGGGTGCCGGACAATTGGGTTCCGGACAAATGGGTCCCAGACAATCGGGTCCCGGACAAATGGGTCCCAGACAATTGGGCATGAGGACAATTAGGTCCCAAGCAAGTGCGTACCGGACAAATGGGCACCAGGACAAATGGGTCCCGAACAAATGGCAAATCGGCACTAAGCACATACCGCGCTGTATAAAAACGTACACCTCTATCAGGTGTTTTAAACGTACGATACGCGACCCAGGCACGCATCAACTATCTCACGCGGCGATGATTTCTTCAAAAAGCAAGATACGCAGAAAAAGTATATTCGTAACCAACCTCAGCGCTCAAGATTCAGGACTGAAGCTTTATTTACTTGTTGCCGGTGGCGTACGCACGGAGAAGAGGGGGGGGGGTTGGGGGTCAAAGAAAAACATAGACGATTGGAAAGAAATGAAAACCTCTCTTTTTGGAACGATCCGCCTTTTTTATAGAGATTGCTGAAATTGCTATCAGGTTTTTCTGTGCTATCCAACTTGTTTCATAATCTTGAAAAAACTTTCATTGTGATACAATAATTTCGGTCAAACTTTTCTGGTGCGTTGCGCTTGACGATTGCTGAAAAAGTGAAATCTTTCTTCTGTGAAACGAACCGACTTTTTTTCCTACGGAGCTGGCCGAAATTGTTGTCATGTTTTTTTGTTCTGTAAAACGTTCTAATTTAATTTCGAGAAACTTTTATTACGATGCGATGCAACAATACCGATATTCCAACTTTTTTGATGCGTTTTTCTTGCACTGGATTTTTGTCATTGATGATGCTGTGAAGCAATTGGTAAATAGGAGTTTCCTTAAATACGGTGTATTTGCAGTAACTATGGCCGAACACAAAAGTATTTTTTAAAAAATCAACTCAAATCTTCACTGTACTCGTTTCGTGAAACTCGCTGCAGTATCGAAGCGTGGTAGCGAGTGCCGGGGCCCGACCCCGCGGCTTTGCGCCTGGACAACAGAGATGGGCACGAAGCTGGAGCGGAGCCGGAGTACTGCTGCATTTTTTGGATTCGAAGCCGGATCCGGATTTGGGATTTTGAATTAAAACCGGATTCGGAGCCGGATTTTAGCCTGAACCTGAAACCAAAATATTACGTTTCTCCTTTACTTAGCATAATAGAGAAGCGTAATATTTTGATTTCAGGTTCAGACTAAAATCCGGATCAGGAGCGAATTCGTGTTCTAAAATTTGTCGACAAACAGGATTCCAGAGCGGATTCGGGGTCAGTTTTTTGTGACTCCGCTTATCTCTGCTGGACAACGCAGCTACGAAGAAACGTCGCAGCGGTGGCGAACCGTTGGCTACATTGTGTCCGATTTGACCGGCTTGGGAATCGAACCTCAGACCTTTCGCATCGATAGCGACAACTCTAATACTGCGCTGTAACCGGCCGGTTCGATAAAAAATTATTAAAATACAAGACCGGCCGGTTGGCGTAGTGGTAACGGCATTGCTATCGGTGCGGAAGGTTTAAGTTCGATTCCCTGGCCGATCAAACCGGACACTGTGTTGCCAACGGCTTGCCACCGCTGCGACGTTTCTTCTGTCTTGCCCAGGGGCAAAGCCGTGGAGATGGGCCCCGCAAACTCGTTACACGCTTCGGCGCATGACGGCGAGCATAAGATTTGATTGATGATAAAAATCTAAATTGACTCTGCTCTAAGTGCTAAAAATAAAATTTTTATTTATTTATTTCAGACCACAGGGTCCATAGTGACGAAATCATATCAAAAAGAAAGCAGAAAAATTTACATACACAAAACAGATACCGTAACAATAAAAATACTGCCAAAGAAGACCAGACCAACGAAACATTTTAAGAGGTCCAAGGGCGGAACGGGGAGGGGTTGGTTTTACGCACCGTAAACTGTCTCAGGAGCTGGAATTTCCCTTTCCCAGACACCCCAATTATGTGCATGAGAGTATCTGATGATATCGACTTAGTGGTATGGGTAAAAAATACTTAGATAATATCGACGCTGTTTTTGATCTTAATCGCATGACTAGAATTCCTCTCGCACGCAATTTATTGTATTATAAAAATATTTCGGTGGGGAGGGCAGTTTTTTCTCATGATTCATTGACTTCACGTTTCAAGACAGATGAAACTGCCCCTCTCACAATGAGTGCACATTAAATGTTTATGTTTATATCAAGGTTTATTTGCACAGTTTATATCAATCTTGGTTCTTGAACAAATATTTTTTTAAGGGAAACAATTGCCTGTTTTACCCCCCTGGCTACACATTGTTTGTGACGTTGCGAAAGCTAGCCTATTAGTCAGTTAACGTTAGTATGGCCCAAAAATAAGGTCAACTAAAATTTTTTCAGTAAATTTTTAACCACAGATTGACAGCTTGAGTTTCTGTGAAACTTTTTCGCTCCTTAAATGAAGCGCAAAGCATCAAGCAAAAGTGTAAATGAAGTATCTGGTTTGTTTCCTTCGTTATGGCATTCCTAATCATAGTCAACTGCATTTGCGCAATAGTTTAAACTAGAAACATTACAATTCGATGCACTTTAATATTTCTGAACTACTGTAATTGTAGTATCTTTACTTCATCAAGATCATATGGATAATGAAGTTGTTGGCGTTGGCGGGCTGATTCATGGGGCTCAGGCCCCCCACCAAGGCACTCCTGCGCTGCATGCATGAAACGTAAATATTCTACTGATCTCTCCAGCTTCAAGCTACAGTTGGGATGCTATAACTGGTCGCAATCGCATACTCGCAGTTGCGCAGCTACAAATCTCAGAAAAACACGTTTATGATTCAAGACGAAGTTGAGTGAAATGCAGATGAAGCAAAATTTGCCGTGGTGCTCAATTGTCCGGAACCCAAATGTCTGAGACCCAAAAGCATGGAACCCAAATGTTCGGGACGCGTGTTTCTACTTGGTTCTACTGAAAATTTTTTGTTTATTCTATCACCATCACTCTACCCCATCCCGAAACAGACATAAGTGCGTAAAATCAAAACCTAAAGCAGCATCGAACCCCGACCCTTTGTGTCGCAGTCCAGAATACTAACCAATACACCACGACGCTAATGTCGAAATTATTATACTCATTTCGATCGAGCCCTATCTTTTTCTGTAGAACCATTTCGAAATATGCGTCCGGAACCCAAATGTCCGGGAGGCATATTTATGTAATGTACATAACACCAGCAGAACCAATATTCTTATTCTAATCTTTTATCTTGAAGAACCCGATTGTTGACTACATGTCAAAAGCGAAGCCGCGACGAGAATCGAATCCAGTACTAGTGCAGCGCTTCCCTCACGACGCGGCGCTTCAAGTCAATGAGCTATACAGAAAAATCGTTGCAATCTAGCAAATAATAGCGTATATAAACCCACGCTTTGTCAGAAAAAAGCAAGGTTCGGCTGGTGCTAGGTACATTACATAAAAATGCGTTCGGGAGACCGGGACCCAAATGTAGGAAAACCAGCCGTGAATACCAACTTTAAAGTCATTGGTTTGACCCCGAATCGGAATCAAAGCAGAGTCTGCAACTCCAGAGATCTAAACTTTTAGTAAAAAAAGAACAAATGTTACAAGTGACTGAATGAAGCCAAACTCTTTTGATTGCTTTTGCAATTCATGGCCGCCCCCATTTAAATTTTTTGCTGCCCCACTGGCACGTATACAGGTATAGTAAACAAAAAGACATACATTTGCCAAATCCTGCATCGCCGTAGCTAAGACTCAAACTCTTGCTCAAAAATGTAACCAAGTTATCTGGCAGATTACTAGGTATTTTTCCACCTACTTGATACCGGTACTCATTTTTTAGCTGGCACCACGGCACTTGTAAAAACCAGCCGATGCCACAGTAACGACGAATCATTAAACATATCCTGCAACCAAGTCACAAAATGTAACTAATCTACGTATGCAGCTGCAGCCGCGTATTGAACGTATTAGGTCTCATCAGTGCAACATAGCAACCACTTACCTCAATCAAGAATGAACTTCAAACTCCTGCTTCATATACCACAATTTTCTAGTCTTGCAATGCCAAACTCAAAGAGAATGTTTTTGTGGTGGGTTATGATGCAATAATGGGTCTTCCATTCAAACTGCAATTATTTATTTTGCCCAAACCACAATGTATTTATTGTATAGCACAGTATACTCATCTATACAGTAGGCTCACTCCTGCAAAAACCATGGTGACGTGTGTCCGCAAAAAAAACCTCTCTCGAATCTGCTGGAGCTCTTGGTAAGCGCAGACGCTACAACGATTTCGAAAAAAATTATTTTTTAAAACTTTTTGCAAGGAGTTGAAAAGGGGTTTAACAGCAAAATAAAAGCTAAAACAGAAAAAAGCGTCTCTAAATCTTTGAAATTCTGAACTTTTCATCTTATTTACGCAACAGTTCTTATGCTATGCTAGGTAAAGCTTGAAATAGGCATTTCAAGTATTCCTGTGGCTTTTTCTTCACTCTCTAGGTCTGCTTTGAGTCTAATTGAACCACTAGCTGGCGAAGCAACTTTACCTGGCGTCAAACTCTAAATCTTAACATTGAAACAATTAAGCTAGGTATACCACATTTTAGACTGCTTGAAAATGAATTGCTAAGCGGAGATAATCACTAACCGAGTGGGCTGAGCATTTTTAAAAGGCAGAGGCTAAGGTTACGTGACCGTAACATTTGTCTCTTTGGTTTATTTTATTGGCAGAGGCTAAGGTTACGTGACCGTAACATTTGTCTCTTTGGTTTATTTTATTATCCCTTCACGCTTCCCTGATTGTACGAGAGCGTGACGAAGTAATAAAATAAACTAAAGAGGCAAATGTTACGGTCACGTAACTTTAGCCACTTCCTATTTTATTATCCCTTCACGCTTCCCTGATTGTACGAGAGCGTGACGAAGTAATAAAATAAACTAAAGAGGCAAATGTTACGGTCACGTAACTTTAGCCACTTCCTTTTTAAAAACCAGGAAAAAATCTATGGATCCAGATAGTGTGCCACGAAAAAAACAGTCCATTCTCGTGCTGTTCGGCATTCAACCGCTCAAGCTCCAGAGATAAAAACCCTTCATTAAGCTTCTTTCGGTTTCCAAAAGATAAAAAACGGTGAGAAGCTAGTGGTGGATAAAGCCATGAAAGGATTGAAAGCTATCCGTGTTCTCATACCCACTAATAAACATAAGTCGAAACCAGCTGCAAATCGCTCAGCGTTGATGCAACCATTCCCGGTAGCCTAGTAGGCTAGCTTACCGGTAGCACTTGGCATACACTGCTACCTGTATAGGCCTACCTATTTTTCGAGTTGGTATAGAATAAACAAGGGTCACTTTTTATCGAGGCCTTCACAATTCAACTGCTTTTCTCCTTCTTGATTCTGACCTGCCAAGCCTGAGCTATCCTGTGCGAACTTCACCTTAAACTTAGACCAGTCTTTGCTTAGACCTCGACTTTTTTTCTGCGGGTAGGCCAACTGCTTCAAACTAGCTTTACGTTGTAAGGACGCTGATTGACCATTGACGTAATAGGCTTCACTTCTTCATTGTTTCGAATAGTTATGTATGGATTGTGACGTTTACACGATATGGCTCGATAGGCACAATATTGCAATTGCACTGAGAGAAAAAAGAAAAAGTGCGATAATTCAATAATTGCTTGTTAGAGTTGAACCATAATAGATTAGGTTGAGCTAATGCAGGCAATATTACAGTTTGCATTAGTTATTCCTTTGGAGAATCATATTGTATAATTTTTCAGGTTAAGGCTCTAGATCAAAAAATCAATCAATCTTCAACTTTTATTCCCGTACGCCAAAAGTATTAAAATACACTGGAATCTTCTACATCAGGCCTGCACAACATACGGCCCGCGGGCCGCATGCGGCCCGCGAATGCATTTTGTGCGGCCCGCGAAAGCATTTCAAAGTCGATCAACAAACGAAGTATGTCTGCCCTCTGTGTTCCGTGTGTTGTGTGTAATAGAAAGCACTTTGAATAAATCTTTTCCTTCAATTGTTACTTAATAGTTATTGGTGCTATAGCGCATAATCCTACGTTTGTTAGAATTTGTTGTAGGTTTATAGCTAACGATCTTAACCTTGATGATTCAGAAAAGAGCATTAAGAACAGAAAATTTTGGAATTTTTTACTAGGCGATTGCGCAGGCAAAGAAAGAACTATCAGATACGTGTACAAACTAAAGAGAGCTAATCATACAGAAGTTCAACATGCGCATTTGCTTCTTTTTACAGTTATAGCTATAGTGTTGTTTATTGCTTGGTAGTAGCCTGTGTTGTGTTTTTAGTTGTAGCCTGCAGTTAAATTTTGTTTTTTAGTACCGTACTTAACCATGTCTGAAGGAAAGAAAAGGAAAATAGACAGCGAGCACAGAGCGTTTAACTCTGAGTGGACGAACAAGTACTTGTTTGTAACCTATAAAGACAAAATAATCTGCCTGGTGTGCCGAGAAAGGATATCAGTTCCCAAAGAATATAATTTGAGACGACATTTGGAAACACAGCATCCTGCTATTGCTGAATTAGATCAAAATGAAAAGAGCCTTAAAGCAGCAAGCCTCATGAAAAGTCTTGGCAAGGAACAGCAATTTTTCAAAGTACTCGGCAGCGAAAGTGCAAAAGGTACGGATTTAAGCTTCAAGATTTCAAGGGAAATTGCTGTTTCTGGTAAGTGTTTTACAGAAGGGGAGTTTGTGAAAAAGTGTATGTTGCTTGCTGTATCTGAGCTTTGTCCAGAAAAGCTGCGAATGTTTCAAAACATCAGTCTCTCACGCATGACCGTACAAAGGAGGGTAAGTGACATAGCTGCCAACTTAATGAATCAGTTAAAGCAGAAAGTAAAAGAATTTTGCTTTTATTCATTGGCTATGGATGAAAGTACGGATTGTCGCGATACAGCTCAGCTTCTCATATATATTCGAGGCGTTGACAAGAACTTCAATATTACTGAAGAACTTGCTGGCATGCAATCAATGAAGGGCCGTACTACCGGGAAAGACATCTGTACTGAATTAATTAACTGTGTAAACAACAAGTTGGCATACAGCTTTACTAACTTAGTGGCCATTTGTACCGACGGTGCTCCAGCTATGTGTGGAAAACATACTGGAGCAGTTTCTCTCATTCAGGAATTTATTGGAAGGCGCATAATCACACACCACTGCATCATACACCAGCAGGCCTTGTGTGGTAAGGTTTTAAAATTTGAACACGTAATGTCTGTGGTAGTTTCAATTGTGAATTACCTTCGCGCTCGCGCTCTGAAACATAGAACCTTTCGAGCATTTCTGGAAGAGGTGGATGCCAAATATCAAGACCTAGTATACCATACAGAAGTAAGATGGTTGAGCCGAGGAAGAGTGCTACAACGTTTTGTTGCTTTGAAAGAAGAAATTTCACAGTTCCTTAAAAATGATTCAAAAAAATTCGAAGAGCTTGAAAGTGAACCCTGGAATCACGATTTATTCTTCCTTTGTGATATTACTGCTCATCTGAACGATCTCAACATGCAGCTTCAGGGAAAAGAACTAATAATATTTCAGTTGGTAGGAGCAGTGAAAGCTTTCAAAATGAAACTACATCTTTTCAAAAGTCAGCTCCTAAAAGGTGAAATGAGTCACTTCCCTACATGTGCACAATATATTCCCCAATCCCAATATGTTGAGCAAGGAGAAAAATACGCACAGCAAATTGAGATACTGTTTCAAGAGTTTGACCGACGACTCACTTTCTCTCAGGAAGATAACCTCCTGTTTAAACTGGTTGAAGACCCATTTTCTATGAATCCAGAAGAAGTGCCCATACAACTGCAGATGGAGGTAATCGACTTACAAACCTCGTCAGTGTACAAGATTAAACACAGAGAAAGCAGCCTGCTGCATTTTTACAGAAGTCTGAACAGTGATAGATATAAAAATCTTATCGGACTTGCAAAGAAAACGCTGAGTATTTTTGGCAGCACTTATATATGTGAGCAAACTTTTTCGCTTATGAACATGAACAAGAATAAGCAGCGCTCTTCTTTGTCTAATGAAAGTCTGGAGGACATCCTAAAAATATCCACTTCTCATATGCATCCAGATTATGACGAACTTGTTGCCGGAAAGCGGTGTAATGTTTCGCATTAGTGTCTGTGATTAAAGTGTGTATAAGTTTCTTATAAATTTTTGGTATGCCTAATTGCGTTATAACTAGTAATTTAATGCAGAGATAATATTCATGCGGCCCTCGGCAAATTTTCTGTAGTCAATGTGGCCCGAGCAATTTTTGAGTTGTGCAGGCCTGTTCTACATCAATCTACATCAGTGGTTCTCAAACTTGTCGGAAGTATCGAACCCAACAGGTGTCATGCAAGCTTACATCGAACCCTTAATTATAACCAGGAGCGGATCCAGAAAATTTTAGAGGGGGATGCAGTTTTGAATTAGGCTGAATGTTAAATGAGTGCAAAGACGTTAGACGTCTAAACCGGAAAAGGGCATAAGCTCTTTGAAAATGTTTCACGTCAGAGGCGTATTCAGAATATTCTTAAGGCGGTGGAGGGTGGCATAAAATTTTTACATTTTTTAAGCGTATTTTTTTTTCGTAAAGTTGATTTGAAGCAAATTGAGGAACAAAAATATGGCTCTAGGGGGGTCCGGGGGTATGCTTCCCCGGAAAGTTTTCAAAAATTTAGACACTGTAATGGCCATTTTAGCGCTTTTTGAACAATTTTTATGGCAAATTCTGTTTAATTTTTTTGCCTCTAACTCTAAGTCCTTCACCAAATATGATATATTTTGTTCGTACATTTTCGATTTATGCGTGCTTAAGGCGTAAAGATGATTGTTATCAAATAGGTTTGAAATTATGGAAAAATTGTATTCATCAAAAACAGCGTTGAAAGAGTATGGTGGGGGGATGCATCATTCCACGCAGAGATAATCATTTATCACAACTGTATGCCTTTTTGCAAAAACTTATTCTGATCTTAGCCGAACCCCTGCTACAGCCTCACCGAACCCCTGGGGTTCGGTCGAACCCAGTTTAAGAACCACTGATCTACATCATCAATCATCAATCTACATCAATCAGAAAGACTGGATCTTCTACATCAATCTGCGGAATATTTATACAAAGATTGCAGGCTTTGCTGATTACATTTCGAACCGTCAATGCTGCTACCTTCGAACAGAGTTTTCCTGTTATTGGTGTTTTATTCTATTAGTCATTTCCATATTTTAATTTTTGCGACTGCTCAGCTCTCGGTTGCGCACTAAATAAATGGAAGTAATCACTTTATTTATTACTGCTGTTCTTTCTGTTTGATATTTTTCTGCTCAACTTTCGGTTGCGCACTAAATAAATGAAATTAACGGTACGCGTTGCACAAAACTGCATTTAGGCAAAGAATTCAAGCATGAATTATCGCATTTTTTTGTTTTTTCTCTCGGTGCAATTACAAACAGAAAACGTACTCGAGTTGGACCAAACTGCCGGGATCTAGCTATCGGGAACTGGAACGTTTCGTCACTGACAGGAAAAGAGCAGGAGCTTGTTTGCGAAGCCCAACAGTATCGCCTTGATGTTGTGGGAATTTCATCAACAAAGCGCCGGGGTTCTGGAACTGTCGAGTTGAACGATGGGTGGAAAATTTTCTACTCAGGTGTTGATGCAGCAATGTCTGCTCAAGCTGGTGTTGGCTTACTTGTGAGCCCCAACATAGCTGAATGTGTCGTTGACTGGGTACCACTAGGAGGAAGGGTTTGTCTTCTAAAGCTAAGGCTGCAGGAGCGATCTCTGTGTATATTGCAGGTGTACGCACCTAACATAGAATCACAGTACGAAGCCTTTCTGGAGGAAGTTGAGGTTGCATTGGGAAAAGCAACTTCATCAGAATCCCTTGTCCTTTTGGGCGATTTCAATGCACATGTGGGCATCCACAATGCAACCTGGAAAGGTGTTATTGGGCAACATGGTGACCCTGACATTAACAAGAACGGAAGGTGTTTATTGCAGTTCTGTGCCACCAATGGGCTGTGCATAATGAACACATTTTTTCAGCACAAAAGAATTCATAAGTACACCTGGTACAGAGATTCTCTGGGACAACGCTCCCTGATTGATTTTTGTATCGTTTCGGCGGACTTGTTTTCTACCGTGTCTGATGTCCGTGTTAAAAGAGGGGCTGAGTTGTCAACTGATCACCACCTAGTTGTCTGCACTTTGAAAGCTTTGAAACCCTTGAAAAAACGAAAGACTTTTCGACCACGAGAAACTTATCGAATCAAATGGGAATCATTGGCTGACAAAGAGGTACGAACTGCATTTGCAGACAACATTGCATCTAAGTTCAAAGAACTTCCGACCTCTACTGAAGACATTGAAACTGAGTGGTGTTTGTTTCGAACAGCAGTCATTACGTCCGCTACTAACTGTTGTGGACGTAAGCGTGTTGGAGGGACGAAGAGTAGCGAGAAAAGAACTCCTTGGTGGAACCAAGAAGTTAAAGAAGCTATTCGTGCGAAAAAAGTGGCCTATAAGGCCTGGCTTGCAAATAAGTCATCACTTGAACTTCGTTCGCAGTACTCTGAAGCACGTAAGACGGCAGCCACAAAAGTTAAACTGTCTAAGGAAAGGGCCTGGAAGGAATTTGGAGAAAGGTTAGACGATGATTTCAAAACGGCAAACAAAGTGTTCTGGCAGACCATTCGCCGTTTGCGTGGAAAAAGATCTCGAGCCGCTCTCTTTATCGAAGATTCAAATGGTCTGACTCTGAAAGATCAAGATGCTACTTTGAATCGGTGGAGAGTAGGGTTGTCCAAATTTTGGATATTTTTGAAAAATCATGGTTACTGCAGCTTTTCCCATGCCTATGACCTAAAAATTAAGATTGCAAAAAAAATTTTTGAATTCGGACATCGTTTTGCTCCTCCTCATCGCTCCCAAAGTTTTGCTCTTAAAATCGCTATAATTAGGGGATTTCCCTAATCTTAAATATGCGTTTTTGATTGAAAACTTTGTTATTAGGTGTCATGAAGCTGAACTTTGGTTGTATATTGTGTGTATAAGTGATGCCAGTAAGAGAGGGGTAGGTTGCAATTTTAACCCAGTTTGGGGATTCCCCTAATTTACCCTAATTCTTTAAAATCAACAAGTTTCATTATAAATGTCTCCAGCAGTATTATACCAGTATCTAAAATTTAGAATATTAGAAATATATGCCATGAATCGTAAACTATATTCATTTTTGTTTAGGTTTATTGAGAATAAACTAAACGTTAGCTTGGTGTAAAAATGAAAAGAAGAAAAATAAGTAGATCATCAACTGATTATTACTTAGTTGGTTATTCATCTGAATCGATTAGTGGATCAAAATTACCAACACTGCGACAAGTACTAAGATATGCTTTATACTTGAAAGAGATTTCTTCTCATACTGTTGAAACATCATCAATTATCCAGCATACAGTGGAAGAAGTGACTGCATTTTGGATGATAGCTGGAATCAAAACCATTCTTAAGCACAATGCAATCAGTAATTTAACAAAAATTTGGAAAAATTGGATGGCTTTAAAAAAAAACAGAGGGCGAAAGACTGATCCAGGAGAAAAGAGAAAGATGTTTGTCAAGAGTTTGGATAAGCTTTGGGACATAGGGGCATCGGATGCAATTGAGATCATCAAAAACAACAGGTTTTTGTCGGCAGCAAAAAAAGAAGAGGACTTGAAGTTCTATGAAGACCAGCAAGGTGAACGAATTGCGATGATGAGTGGAAGAGATAAAGTTTTCATGCACAAAATTAAACAGAAAATGTCAAGACAACAAGAGAAGACATCTTTTGTAATCACTGATAATGAACCCGTTGTTTGTGCATCATCTTCAGACATAAGTGATTGTACAGAATCAAGCTCTGAGGCCGAATTTGCTGCTTCTACGAATTGGCAGACAATGCAAAACACAGACTTCATCACTTTACAGGCACCAAAAAATGTGATAGGTAATATTGAAGTAAGCAATGCTATAGACAGACTGCAAGTAACTGACAATACAGCTACAATGTTGCTGGCAGCTTTTATAAAAGCTTGCAAAGGTGACATAACTCAATTTGTTATTTCAAGATCAAGCACTCGACGTTCTCGCATCAGTAACCGGTGCAAAGTTTCTCAAGCCATATATTCTGAGATCAGATCTGATCCTCCTGACAGTGTTGCCCTGCATTGGGATGGAAAAGTAACAGAAAATCGCTTAGGTGAAAAATACGAAGCACTTTGCATAATGGTTACAGATGCTTCTAGATTTACAAGTGGCAAAGTTCTTGGTATACAAAAAATTGCAAATGCTAGTGGGCAAACACAAGCAGAAGCCACTTTTGAAATGCTGAAAACTTGGAATCTCGACAGCAAAGTTAAAGCACTTGTATTCGACACCACTGCCAGCAACAGTGGTTGGAAAAGGGGTGCTGCAAAGTTGCTAGAAGATTTTTTGCAAAAGAAAGTGTTGTATCATGCTTGTCGTCATCACGTTCATGAACTGATTATTGGGGCTGTATGGAAAAGTTTGTTTGGCGCCACAACAATTGGGCCTGAAAATCCTTTATTTAAGCAGTTCAAAAATACTTGGCAGCATATTGATACATCTAAACCATTCAAGATTTTGGCAATTCCCCATGTTCTTCAAGAGAGAGCTGCATCTGTAATTGCCGAATTAAAAAGCGTACTGCTAAAGAAGGGATCCTTAGTACGAGATGACTACAAACAATGTGTCACCAATACTCTTGCATTGCTTGGAGCATCTTCACATACAACTACTGTTCATTACAAACCAGGAGCTACTCATCACGCTAGATGGATGGGGGTAATTCTTTATTGCCAAAAGATGTATTTGTGGTCTGAACAGATGGCTTATACTCCTGAGCGTGTCAATCTTCTAGCCAGAATAAATGTTTTTCTTGCTATTTTTTATGTTCCACTGTGGCTCAAATCAAGCAATGGTTCTGAAGCAGCTATCAATGATATGTTTTTCATTCACAGTATGCTGGAATTTGAGAGCATTGATGCTGTGATTGCGACTGCAGCATTACAAAAACTTTTCAAGCATTCATGGTATCTGGTAGAAGAGACTGTGGTTTATGCTCTATTTTCTGATAATCTTGATGAAGAACACAAAAAAGCTCTTGCTCAAAAACTTCTTTCTGTGCCACGTCCAGACTCTTTTCGTCGTGGACCTCCTATCCTAAGTCAAATTATTGATCGAAATACAACTTTGGTGAACTTAATCGGTCCAGAATCTTGGTTTTTGCTGCAGGAGTTTGGCAATAACAATGACTGGTTACAATGGCCAGTGAGCAAATGGCCTGAACATCAAGCGTTCAACAACATTCACTGTTTTGTGCATACAGTTAAAGTCGTTAACGATGCTGCAGAAAGGGGAATAAAACTGAATACAGATTATGCCACTATTCTAACTGACAATGAGCAGCAAAAGTCAAGTTTAATCCAAGCTGTGGAAAAACACCGACGAGACTATCCTGACTTCAGAAAATCTACCTTAGCTCAAGCTCAAACTTTGAACATTCTACCTTGACAATTGGACATATTGTTATAGCAATAATTGTGCAATAACCAACATACTTTCTTATAGCAAAATATCATTTTTAGTGATTATTTTCTTGCATGCTCATTGTTTTTTGCCGAACCAGACACTAATTATCGTTTATAAGCCCTCTAACCATATATTTTTTGTTTTGTTTATGTTGTACCTTTTTAAGTTGATAATACTGTATAAAATAAGTGTTTTTAGTCAAATTTGCTGATTTTTATTAAATTGGGGTAAATTAGGGGAATCCCCAAACTGGGTTAAAATTACAACCTACCCCTCTCTTACTGGCATCACTTATACACACAATATACAACCAAAGTTCAGCTTCATGACACCTAATAACAAAGTTTTCAATCAAAAATGCACATTTAAGATTAGGGAAATCCCCTAATTATAGCGATTTTAAGAGCAAAACTTTGGGAGCGATGAGGAGGAGCAAAACGATGTCCGAATTCAAAAATTTTTTTTGCAATCTTAATTTTTAGGTCATAGGCATGGGAAAAGCTGCAGTAACCATGATTTTTCAAAAATGTCCAAAATTTGGACAACCCTAGTGGAGAGAGTACTTTAGTGATCTTTTAAACCCAGTTGATGCTACACCGATACAAATTCACGAAGAACAGGTTGAGGAAGATATTCAGATAACCGAAGCAGATGTGAATGCAGTAATCAAATCATTGAAAACTGGAAAAGCACCTGGTGAGGATGATATCAGACCTGAAATGTTAAAAGCAATGAACATACATGGTGTTCGTTGGCTGACTCGTGTTTGTAAGGTGGCGTGTAGTGCTGGGCAAGCACCAAAGCAATGGCAAACTAGTGTGATAATACCTACCCACAAGAAAGGAGACAAGAGAAAATGCACCAATTATAGGGGCATATCTCTCATCAGTGTCCCGGGTAAGGTCTATGCCAAATGCTTTGAAAAGAAATGCCGTGAAATAGTCGAGCCTAAGCTAACAGATGCTCAGTGTGGCTTTCGTCCTGGCCGAAGCACAATGGATCAGATCTTTGCCTTGCAGCAAATCTTTGAGAAGTCGTGGGAATATGCAAAAGAGGTCAATGCATGTTTTGTTGATCTTGAAAAAGCATATGATCGCATTCCTAGAGACAAGCTTTGGGCGGTGCTGTTGCAGTATGGCATTGATGGCCAGTTACTAACTGCCATTAAGTCGCTGTACATGCATTCCGAGATCTGTGTTCGTGTTAACAGTGCAACGACGAAACCTTTCAGAGTAAGTGTGGGACTACGGCAAGGCTGCTCTCTTTCACCCATTCTGTTCCTTATTTATATGGATAGAATAGTTAAGAAAAGTGAGTCTTGTGGCGGAGTAAAGATCGGTGAATGCACTGTACAACGTCTGTTATTTGCAGATGATCTCGTGCTACTCGACTCTACCCAAAATGGTCTCCAGCAAGCTCTTGACAGGTTTTCGGATGCATGCTCTGTTGCCGGAATGAAAATCAGTACAACAAAAACAGAAACCATGTGCCTGTCCAGACAACCAAAGCAGTGCTCTCTCCAAATTGATGGAGTAGGCCTACCACTAAAACAGTCAGAGAAATTCAAGTACCTCGGCGTCTCATTCACAAGTGACGGCAGACAAAATAGCGAATTGGATATCCGCATCGGAAAAGCAAGTGCAGTAATGCGCCAGCTCCACCGATCTGTGGTACTGAAACGGGAGCTTTGCACCAAGGCAAAGCTATCCATTTTCAGATCGGTCTATGTTCCTATTTTGACTTATGGCCATGAGTGTTGGATCATGAATGAGAAAGTGAGGTCTCGAGTTCAAGCAGCCGAAATGGGATTCTTGCGAAGAATTAGCGGTTTGATCTTGTTGGACAAGGTTAAAAGTGCAGATATTCGTGAATCTCTAAACATTGAATCGCTGCTTCTCCGACTAGAAAGATCGCAACTGCGTTGGTATGGACATGTGACACGAATGTCCCAGGAAAGAACAGCCAAAAAACTGCTCTGTTCAACACCGATTGGTCGAAGGCCTAGAGGCCGTCCCAGAACTCGATGGCGAGATTACGTAGAAGATCTTAGTTGGTCTCGCCTTGGCATCCCAGCAGAGCATCTATCCTTTGTTGCAGAGGATCGAGATGCTTGGAGGCTCCAACTTGAGCTGCTGCCCCCGCGACCCCCCAAGGATAAGCGGGTCCAGAAAATTGATTGATTGCAATTACAATAAACCATATCGTGTAAACGTCACAATCATTATGGCTATTCGCATTATTGAGTAGATGAAGCTTATTGAGCCATATCGAGTGAACGTCACAATCCATATATTACTATTAAAGCAGGGTCAGAACTGTGATTAAACTGTTCGAATCAATGAAGAAGTGAAGCCTGTTTAGTCGCTGGTCACTATAGTCAGTAGTCAGTGTCTTTAAAATGTAAAGCTAGATTGAAGCAGTAGGCCTGACCGCACAAAAAGAGTCAAGGTCTCAGTTTAAGGTGAAGTTCGCGCAGGTTGAATAATGGGACATGCTAGACTACTGGGACATGCTAGACTACCGGGACATGCTGGACTAGACTACTGGAACTGGTTGTGTCAACGCTAAGCATTTAACGGCTAGTTTATTGGTTCAAATGCGAAAATCTTGTTTGTTTGCTTTTAATTACCTAACCCTAAATTCCTGATTGAATCGTGGGTGAATTACACGTTGAAGCAGACTGAAAGAGTGAAAAGTTACAGCAATGTTTAAAATGACTGTTTCACGCATCGCTTTAGCGCAGAATAAGAAATAGCGCGTAAATAAGAAAAAATGTCATGATCTGAAAGGTTTTTGCTGCTTTTCTTTCTTTATCAGCTTTTATTATTCCTTTAGAGCTTTTTTTTCAACTCCTTGCAAAAAGTTAAAAAAAAAACTATTTATTTTCGAAATCGTTGTAGCGTCTGCGCTTACCAAGAGCTCCATAAATTCGAGAGAGTTTTTTTTGTGGACACACGTCACAATGGTTTTTGCAGGAGTGAGCCTACTGTAAAGATAAGTATACTCATACTGTGTTGTATAGAGAAATGCTTTTTACAAACCACAAAGCACTCAGTGCCAAGAACACCAATGGGTTTAACATTGTTTAAGGTACAGGTATATTTAACATAACTAATCAAACGTTTTTGGCAATTCCATAACGCCCTCTACAGGATCTACAATGAATTAATGATTATTGAAAAACTACACAGCAAACATTGGCTGCAAGAAAATCACAAAAATACTAATAAAAGCTGAAACTGACTTAACTCTAGCCTAGCTATCTCATTTTTCAAAATTTTCAGTAAATTTAAATTACGGTACGACAATTACAATTATGACCAATTTATGACATCACAGCCGTAAGCAATACGGCAAGAAAATTAATAAATATTTTACAAAAATGATGCACCATTCGGGTATAATTGCTTATTTCATTTCGGGTTTTCTTTTTTGATCAATAGGGCTTCTTGGATTTTGGCTTCATAAGCTGTATTGCATTTTTGAATTGCTGTAAATGAGTTCAAATCTTGTTCTTGAGAGCAACTGATGCAATATGACAGCTCAGATGGCCGAGTGGTATAGAGCGTCTGTCTCTTGAGCTGTAGACTCGGGTTTGATTCCGAGTCGGGTCAAACCAATGACTTTAACATTGGTATTCACAGCTTCCCTGCTTGACGCTCAGCATTGAAGGGACAGTGTGGAGAACAAGCCGGCAAGTTTACTTGTTGTGCCGTTGGGAAAGGCACTTAGCGGGATTCCCCCATCTTGGTGTGGTAGACAGATGGCCGGCAACTCCTAAGCGAGCTCGTATAGCGCATTGATCGCTTTCTCGTGATAGGAGGATAAATATGCAACTAACTAACTAACTAACTAATTTTGGATATGTTCTTTAACATCACTTTTATTCGACGCTGAATCGCTCAAATGTTCCTTAATTCTAACGCTCAAATGTCACGATGAAGTACCTGTGAAAATTTAAATTTCCTGAAAAATGAGATAGCTAGGCTAGAGTTAAGTCACTTTCAGCTTTTATTAGCTAAGTGATTTTCTTGCAGCCAATGTTTGCAGTGCAGTTTTTTAATAATCATTAATTCATTGTAGATCCTGAAGAAGGCGTTATGGAATCGCCGAAAACGTTTGATTAGTTATGTTAAATGTACTTGCACCTTAAACAATAGTGTTCTTTGCTCTAAGTGCTCTGTGGCATTTATCATTCTTACACAAAAAAAGTATAGCTACGGATGTACAGAGGCGTAGAGAAAATCTTTAGAAGGGGGGGAGAGGGTGTAAACTGCAAATCTCATCAAAAGACTCTGGTATATACTTAACTGCAGATAGTGTACACTATTTCGACTTTTCAAGTCTCATCAGTGCAGTTTGCTGACTGACACAACCAGCGCTTTAAAAAGCGAGGTAAACATTTTCTATTTGTGGTTCCGAACTTGGAACCTTTTTTCACGTTTTTTTTTCACGGGAGAATCGTCATATGTTTATGTAGATGTGACTGGCTACTGATCTGACAATCTCCGGTTGTATCTTAGCAGTTCGCTTAGTCCAGGAGCCTGCGGTTCGCGCCTCTTTTTCACGGTAGAATCGTTTCCGCGGAGAGCATTTTCTATAGTGCGATATTCCAAGTTAGGAACCACAAGTAGAAAATGTTTACCCCGCTTTTTAAAGCGCTGGTTGTGTCAGTCAGCAAACTGCACTGATGAGACTCTAGTATATCTCAGTCAATTAGCAACAATTGCTCTTTTTTTACAAAACGACAAAGCCAAAAGGGAGGAGGCGAATGACACAGGACCCCTCTAAATACGCTCCGACGTCTGTACATTACCGGTATTCGTAATTACGACTTTGCACTACAATAGACTGTGACGCCACAATGCTTGCACGCACAGATCGGCTGGAATTGCGTTGGTTTAGATGGGAATTTTTGACAAAGACGCATGAAATATAGCAACGATTCATTTCTTTAGAAAAAAATTTGAATTGAGTGAAGGCAAAAATAATGAGAAATATTGCGAATGTGTATGAGGCGCGAAAATCAACGTTTAGGGAAAGAAAAATCTCACTCAATAGCATCGGATTACCGGTAGAGACAGCGCGACGCAGCGACTTCGCTGTGGCGTGCGCTGTCTCACAAAACGTGAACAGTATTGTGAATAGCTGATTATGGAACACACAAAAAAGCGTTTTTGTGTGTTTAAGTGCTTACAACTAAGCTGTGCCAAGTTGTTGCAATTAATTCAGGGTAAAAATAGTCTTCTTACCGTACGGACAGCCTGAATAAGTATTTTAGTGAACAAAACTTATCTGCACATGACTTGTTTCATTAACAAAAAAGTCATTTTAGTGATCACTGTTTTACAGATACTGGCCAGTTGGAGTAGTGTTTTAAGATATCGCAATCGGTGCCAGAGGTCATGGTATAGATTCCTCGAGCGGTCAAACCTGACACTGTCGCCAATGCTGTGACGTTTCTGTGTTGCCCATGCAAGCGCTAAGCTACGGAGATGGGCACCGCCACTCATTACACGCTTCAGCGTAAGCCGAAATACAACAATATAATGAAGATTTGACTTTTCCGATTTTGTTTTACAGATTCTTTTCAGAAGCGAATTGTGGACTGAAATTGAAAAGTTACTTAAAATGCCCATAAGGCTGCTCTGCGTGTCGCTGCGCAAACCAAAGAAGAAAAATCATCTAAAAAGAGGCTTTTCAGATTATGGGCATTTTAATTACTTTTTAATTTCAGTCCACAACTTGCTAGTAAAAAGAGTCTGTAAAACAAAATCAAAAAATCAAATCTTCATTATACTAGTAGCCTACTCGTAGTACTGTGGCCTATACGCTGAAGTGTGTAACGAGCAGCGGGGCCTATTTCAGCGCCATAGTGCCAGGGCAAAACGGAAACGTCACAGCGATGGCAAGTAGTTCGCGACAGTGTCGGGTTTGACCGCTCCGAAAATTGAACCACAGATCCCCGCGGCATCTGCAAATGATTTGGCGGCATCTGCAAAATGATTTGCAGATGCCAATCGTCGGCATCTGCAAATCAGTGATAAAATAACTAAAATGATTTTGTCTACAAGAAAAATAAAATAATTTTGTACTGATGAAATAAGTCATGTGCGTGCATTAGCCGGGCCAGATTTAGACAATGAGCGACCCTAGGCTATTTAAACAATGAGGCCCATATGATCAATGATCACACTCAACTCTACATCTACAAGCGTAACAGTCTTGATGGTCGATTTCTAAAAAAAAAAAAGGTCTCGATCTCCAAAACAAAGGTCTTCGTTGTTAGTGACATGGCCCCTTATTTTTCCGAGGTCATAAGCTTCAGCCTATTTAGCCTACCGGCAAATTTGGCCCAGGCCGAAAGGTTCAAATCAAACCTTCATTATACTTGTCGCATTACGCTGAAATGTGTAACGAGTGGTGGGGTCTATCTACGCAGCTTAGCGCCTGGGCAACACAGATTTGAAGAAACGTCGCAAAGGTGGCGAGCCGTTGGCAACATTGTCCGCTTTGGTGTTTTAATTGCTGTTCCAAGTCAAATTTTTTTTCTTTTATTTAATTTTTAAAGAATTGCTGTTTTAATTTAAAATTAACGATTTAACGAATTTAATTAACTTCCGTTAATTGCACATGAATTTAACGAATTAATGTTAACGTAGGTATAGCACTGTGTTAACGAAGTAGTGGTTAACGAAGCTAACGTTTTGAATTAACTTGCTGTCGCGAAATAGGAGATGGTATTAATTCGCTGACAGGACGATTGATAAGAATTGTATGACAACCCGTAGGAATTAATTCGTTCTTAGATCTGGCCTCACGAAAAAATCAAGACCTTCTTCACTAAACGATTATAATAATCGACCCAACTTAACTCACTTAGCTACGGTACTCACGGTACTACTTTTCAATAAACACAAACACCACTGCTCACTTCAGTAACATCATGCAACAAGGGCTATACCCTTCAGCATACAGCAATATTGCTTATGGAGGAAAAATAAAGCCGCTGTAAATCTCAAAACTGGACGTTTCGACAACATAATTCAGCTGTCATCAACAGCAGTGTATGCATGGCAGTGACAGCGGCTTTATTTTTCGTCCTAGAGCTATTTTCGTTCCATATTTATTGTATTCCAAAATACTGCTTACTCTACACGCGCTAAATCTATACTCGTATAAATACGCTCGAAAATTTACGCCTGTTTGTACTCTAAATTCAGTTTCGAGAACGTTCTACGGCGTTCTGAAAAAAAAAAACAAGAAGAGAAATCACATGACATGCAAAACTCACACCAAACCACGGCAAACACGATTGTGACGTCAAGAGAAATCATATGACATGCAAAAATTCACACCAAACCGCAGTAAACACAATTGTGAGGTCACAAGCACAAATTTTAACTCAGTGAAATTACGTACCGGAGAGATCTGTTCAGAATATTGACGAAAAAATTTCGTCAGTAGAAATTATGACCTCATAATGCAACCTTACGAAACAATCCCACGAATAAAACTGCGGAAACAACGCATCAGTCCAACTACTTTTTGTAGACAACGAATGTAAAACAAAACCATAAAAAAGCAGTTATATCGTTACACTTGCACTTGTATAGCTTTATGTCGTTTATATGTGAGAATGCGGCTATGGCATGCTGAGTAAACAAACTAAGTAAAGGTTTATAGCTCAAAACGTATTTAATCAACAAAATCAATCACAGGAAACTTCAAATTAAATTAACAGCGGTATATCGCGTCGATTTTCCTATTACCACACTATAAGCCAAAATCTCAAAGCATAAATCTCAATACAAGCCCCATACAGACTAACACAATTAACACTAACCAATTGACTACAGTACTTCGTTCTCAATTCTTTTCTAGGTTGTTTCCTCTCATTGCACAGGCAGCCAGCCATAAGCAAAACTTAGTGTAAAAACTGAAGATCTTACCCATAACTAAGTTAGTCTGCAGTTCTGATTAATAAACGCCACAACAGTGGCGATTGTTCGCGACGCTGGGTCGGATTTTATCGAAAAGAAACCCACATCTACCGCATCGATAGCGATATGTTTAACCATAACACCAAACGGCTAGCATTTTCTTTGATTTGTAAAAGACAAGTCATAGTATTTTAGTTACCAATAAAACAGCCAATAACTGCATAATCGAAACTGCAAAATAAGCATTTTTTTATTCAAAACTGGTTTTTAATTCGAAGCATTTTTTATTCGACTTGGAATCCAACTCAAGTCTACAGCTCCCGAGGCGGACGCTCTTACCACTAGGCCATCTGAGCTTTTTTGCTAAACTAGCTTTTCCCTTTACGTTACTGCGAATTGACGTCACTTCTAACTTTGTCAGTTCCAAAGCCTTAGAATAAAAGGAAGAGCAGCTCACCGTGTTTCTCTTTACTTCAAAAAATATCTGGAAATCTTGAGATTTTGGGACATACTGGGACATTGCAAAACTTAAAAAAAAAAAAAAAACAATCCCGAATTCATTCCATCATCATTTACTGGTCTAACTGCTGCTTCATTTAAAAGTATTATTATACTTATTTCGTAAGCGTCACGTCTACATCACACTACAGTAATATACAGTATGATGTTCTGGATATCTCAACTTGTGTTCGATGTTAACTGGTCCAGCTTACGAGCGATTTAGTAAAAACGGATATCGAATAGAAATGACATTGCTAATGACAAAAATATATAGAACTCAAATGCAACATCTTCCTTCTCGCGTTTTGAGTCGTGCGTGGCCATTTGGTGAAAAATAGCGGAAGTTCAAAAGAGAACCCTGGCGACTTGTATCAACGACATGGCTCAGCAGAACCGTGTGACGTACGAGTCGAGTTCAATTCACTGCTGGAGGCCTGCAGCAGGATCGCGTTTGACATATTGTATACTTAGTGGCTGCTGACTCGATGAGCGAAAGATCACTTAGCAGTCCCCCTCAACTGCTGTTGAATTTTCAGTACAATACCTAGGCCAGGGTGGTCCAAGGTTGACAGTGTCGCGGGCCAGATTATTTTTTGCACATCATTCGCGGGCCACATACAGCTACATCAGTGCGAACAAATAATAAACAGACGCTATAGCATAGATTCTATGCTAAGTTTGTAGAATCTATTCTATTTAATAGTTTTAGGACAATATTAGTTTGCTTGGAAGCCACGTACTTAGGATTTATATGCTTCCTTGACGTTGCTCTTACCCGCAGTCACACCGGAGTAATTTCAACCAATATTTACCGCAAACCGACTCACAGTGATCGATATCTGAACTTTCATTCTAACCATCCTATTGAACACAAGTCGGCGGTGGTCAATGCCCTTGCACACAGAGGAAATTGTTTAATTTCGAATGAAAGCGACAAAGAACTCGAAATGAAGCACATCTATAAGGCTCTGAATTTTAACGGTTATCCTGCTCGGTTTTTAAATCAAAAGTTGAATAAAGCTAAATTGGAAGTTAAAAAGGTTAATCAGCAACAAAGTCAAACAGAAGTGCGTGGCTTGGCAACCTTACCGTATATTCCTAAATTATCGGAATCGATAAAATTTGTACTAAAGTCCCATGGAATCAAGACTGTTTTCAAACCCCCCCAAAAGATTGGTAATTTGCTTTCTTCCCACAAGGACATGGTTGACGCCGAACATCGCCAGGGCGCAGTGTATAAAATCAAATGCGCAGATTGCAACCAATGTTATATTGGAGAAACAAAGCGTTGGTTTGTCACCAGGAAAAAAGAACATATGCGTGACGTCTGACTTATGAAACGGGACTCAACAGCATTATCAAAACACGCGATACAATCGGAACATGAAATTGACTGGGAAAATTCTGAAATTCTTGACCTTGAAAATGATTATGCTAAACGAAAATTTATCGAATCATATTTTATTAACTCGCAAAATAATTGTTTAAATGACAGAGATTCTGTAGCGTTTCCTCATGTATATCAAAATTTGTTCGCTCCAATTGTTCGTTCCAGTTCTGCATGAGAAGCTTCGCAGTTGCGTTGTTAATTAATTTGGTTTCTGACATTGCTTCGACGCAGCGATGTCCTGCTGATCTACTTGGTTTTGATGTTTCAATTGGTGCATTTAAATTTAATCACAGGACTTTGTTTTTGTTCTAAACACGTGACTTTGCTGTATTTAAAGCGCTGACTCGTCTTTATTGCTTTTTTGTACCCTGATCGAAGGCAGGTAGTTTATACTGTCGAAACGTTGGTTTTTTATCAGTGTTTTTAGCGCCAGATTAGCAAATTTACTGTTCTTAGTTTTAGGACAACTTTAAACAACAGCCAAACAATTTAAAGTCATTTGATGTTTATTGTTTACGCATCCTTGATTAATCGTTCTATGTCAACATCAACTTCAGTGGTTGCCAGTCGCAAGCGGGCATCCAATGTTTCATCTGCCAACCTGTTCCTTGCATTAGACTTTAGTCTCTTCATTACCGAAGAAGTACTTTCGCGGATGTAGGTGCTCCCAAACATCGATAACATTCTCAAAGCAAACTCCCTTAAAACTGGAAATATGACTTTACAATTGTTGTTGTAACATCATAAATTGTTTTTCGAGTACCGGTAGTTTTAATTTAAACTGCTTCACGTTTGCTGGCGTTGACTTATTTTGACTCAACGCCGTTAAGTATTTTGACTCAACGCCGTTAAGTCAAAATAAGTTCATAACATTTCCTACCAATAGTAAATGTGATTGTACGTTGTAAGTCTGTGGCTTAGATGTTATCATTTTTCACTGGGACTTTCTCGCAGTTTCTCCAGAATTTTTGGCAGAATTTTCCGCGGGCCATAGAAAATGCTGCCGCGGGCCACAAGTGGCCCGCGGGCCCGGGTTTGGACCACCCTGACCTAGGCTAATTTGAAGAAATCTGCGGAGTAATAGACTATCAGCTGCGAGTCCGCTACAGTCAAATTTCGTTGCTATGCCCCCTCGCTACTATGCCACTCTTGCTACTATATCACTTTTGACCATACCCAACAAAATTCAATGGAAAATATAGAGGTGGCAAACTTACTATTCCATCCCTTAATCTCGGTACTCTGCCACGTGCGGTATAATGTGCAGAACTGTGGTGCACATAAAACAGCCTTGTGACATGACAATGTAATACCGGTACAGCATTTACTTGTGCAGTAAGGCGTAGCCAGGGGGGGTGGAGCACGGGGGCCATGCTCCTCCAATCCCGGACAAAAAACAAGGATCTTGGTAATTATGATGAATACTTGTCATTGCATGATTGCTTTCTTGCTGGGTTTTTAATAAGTGGGTTTACTACGGAGAAATACGATACAACTTTGCTTTTTGCGTTGGCCAGAGTTGTGATGGCGCAGTCACAATGGCCGGCGGACGGTCAGGCGTCACTTCAGTTGTTCAAAACGAATCTCCGTTGATATATGATTTTCACTGTGCTATGCATTGCTTAAGTTTGAGCGCTTCTGCAGCTGCTATTAACCATTTCAACGCTATCAACCATTCAACATTTCAACTTTTAACCATTTCAACGTTACACGAAAAATGGTTAAATGTTTTAGGTCAATGAGAAGAAAACAGTGTTGTTGAAGTGCTACATCAAAGAAGATATCTCTCGTCAAGGAGAAGCAAAACGTTATCTCGTCGGCTTACGTGAAACCCGGTTTGTAGAATGCCATGTATCGATACCGGCATTGGTGGCGGAAGCGGGGGGGGGGGGGGGGGGGGCTGGCCCCCACTTTTTTTCAGGGGGACCCTTATTTACGCGATTATTTCTACAATAACACCTCTGCATGAATGTATTTGAAACTTAATAGTTAGGCCTACCATACGCTAAAAAATGCCCAAATGTCCTCCATTTCGGGATTTTGAACAGTGAAGACATGTTAAAACATACTTACGCTGTTCAAACTACGGCCTGCAGACGTGATGACTTTTTTTGCTCTTCACTTGATTTTGGGCGAAAAATTGAGCTTTTGCCCCCCCCCCCCCACACTTTAGAAATGCTTCCGCTATTGCTGGATATCGGTGATGCACTCAAAATTTGGGGCAAAAATTTCAATAAAGTTTGCCGCACAACTGTTTAAAATGCACTAAAATGGCCATTACAGTACGAGAATTTTCAAACATTTTCCGGGGTAGCATGTCCCCGGAACCTGTAGAGCTTTTTTTTGTTTCTCAACTTGCTTCAAATTAATTCTTCCAGTAAAAACTACCTTTAAAGAAATGTCGAATATTGGTATTTCTTCTTTAAAAAATTTCTAATTACGCCTCAAATATGAAACACTTTCAAAGGGTTTATTTACGCCTTTTTCCGCGTCTAGGCGTCTACCGTTTTTGTATTTACAGTAGTAAACATTTAATCCAATTCAAAATTGTATCCCCCCACCAAAATTTTCTGGATCCACTCCTGGTCTGAAGCAACCACGCATAAATCAAAAATGTGCGAACAAACTGCATCATATTCGGTGAAGGACTTCGAATGAGGGGCAAAAAATTTGATCAAAAAGTACTGAAAAGACCATTACATCATGTAAAATTTCAAAGTTTTTCCAGGAGAGCATGCCCCCGGCAGGGCCGTATTAAAGTATAGGGGGACCCCGGGGCTAATTTTCCGGGAGGCCCCCATGCTTTTTTGCAGACCTGAGTTTGACGTTAGTATCGAACTTTTTTAGAGGACGCCATTTGACGATCTTTTCTAGGGTGGCACACCCATGTAAGCAGCTGTCTCAAGAGGCACGATTTACGTAATAGGCCCCTTGCTTTGCTTTTTGCTGCTCTCAAATACACCAACCTACGTATCAGGCTGCAAATTCTAACCTGAAAGATATTTTTCGCAAAACTCGAATTTCAAAAATTTAAAGTTTTTGGAACTGAAAAAAATCAAATTTCGCTGAACTTGATCGAAAATAACACTGATGAGCTTAAAAAATTAAAAACATCAACGATTCTGACTAGTACAGATCCACTAGCGTAGCCAGGATTTTGCAATGAGGGGGGGGTTCAGAATGACATCACATGTGACCATACGTTGTATACAGAAGCGGATCCACAAAGTTTTGGTGGGATAGATGTATTTTTGAATCAGTTTGAGTGTTAAACAAATGCAAAAATGTTTAGACCCGGAAACGGACGTAAATAAGATTTTTGAAAATGTTTTCATGTCAGGGGCGTATTCAAAAAAATTTTCAAGGAAGGGGCACCAATTTTCGTCACTTTTCAAGCGTAGTTTTTTTCGACAGATTCAAAGCAACTTAGCCCAAGTAACAAAAACGACTCTAGGGGGGTCCGGGGGCATGCTCTACCGGTAAAGTTTTAAAAATTTGCATACTGCAATGGCCATTTTAGTGTTTTCTGAACAATTTTTAAGGAAAGTTTGTTATATTTTTGGCCCCTAACTTTGAGTGCTTCGCCAAATATGATGCATTTTGTTCGCACAGTTTCGACTACGCATGCTTAAGGTGACCAAGGCATATTATTATGTGGAGGTTCGAATTTATGGAAAATTTTTATTCATCCAAAACATTGTTGAAAATGGCTGGTGGGGGAATGCATACGCAGCATACCCCACATCCTCCTTGGATCCGGCCCTGGTTGTATAATAACAAAAGATGGCCTCAAATTTTAAGAAAGATGTTTTAAACCAGAAATAGCGAAGGCAGTTAAGGCACGATTGTTGTAAGGAAGTCAAAGGAATGCTTTCTGGTGAAAGTGGTAAAACGATATTTAAATGTTAGCAATTTAGTTATTTTTTGAGCTACAGTACGTACATCATTTTTGCTTGAAATCGTTTAGCCGTTTTTATACGGAAGGTCTGAGAGGCCGAGGACAGTTGCATGTGCAGGCACTGCCCTGCTAATAAAATTGCGTCATTGCTTCAATAAGCATAACGGCAAAGAACAAAATTCAGGAAACAACGCTCCGTAATTCTTGTTATTATGGCAATTACAAAACCAGATTATTATCAATGACAAAGCATCGAGCACTTCGAAATAAATATCAAAAAAAGAAGTAAGTATGACGTCATTAAAGGCTCAATGGAGGAGTGGAGGAGGGGGGTTGTAACCCCCAATCTCCCCCTCCCGTGGCTACGGCAGTATAAATATATAATGAACTCGATCTTGATTACGCTAAAAATTGATGAAGTTTGCCAACCCCGCTAAGCCGCTACGACTGCTTTGTGCTGATCGTCTCTACGTTCTACTTGCACTTTTAAGAACAAAAATGCGGCGCGGCGCATATGATTACGAAAGTTGGAAAATTGAACATGGAAAGAAATATTGCATAATGATGTTTATGATGCGACGTTGCTCAGATTGATGCGCGTAGTGTAAAACGCATTGCCAACATGATCTCGCAGTCAAATTTCAGAAATTTTTTTAACCTTAGTATCTGAAATGAATTCCTGGTTGCCAAGGCATGCAAAAATGAATCGAATGCACTTAAGCAGAAACAGCTAAGATAATGGCATATTCGCTAAACGCTACAGCTAAAATAATGACATATTCGCTATACTATCATAAAAACAGAAGAAGTGACAAACGTCTGTAGTGGTAATGCACTTACAATACTTTATGTGCTGGCTATCAATAAAGTAGCGAATAGCATAGCTAATCCACCGGACCACCTCGGCGGCAATTGTTGACGCGGTTCTGTGTATTTGGTGCTGATTTTTTCTTTCTTTTTTTTTTTTTTTTTTTTTTCGTTATTTGTCTAGCTATTATAAGTTTATCAGGCGTATTGCTTGTAAAAATTTAACCCAAAATCTTCTGATCATCGTTCATCTTACCCGACGCTGGGTGGCTGCTTGACTCGATGACCGTAAGGTCCTTCGCATCCTCCCCGTCGCAAAAACTTATCTTTATTATTTTTCTGTCTATTGTTATTTATTGTTTTTTTTTTTTTGTTTGTATTTTAATTTTTGCGACGAAATAAAATATGCTGTCTGTCTGTCTTCAAGCCGGATAAGTAATGACATCGACGAGGCCAGCGAAAAATTTAGGGGGAGCTGTACCCGGATTTAGGCAAATCATCAAGGAAAAAGGTCTTCTTTTCTAAAGAATATCTTCACAAGGAAAAATAGGGACCCCCTTCCCCCGGCTACGCCATCGAGTAATGGTCAAAAAAACTGTGAAAAAATATACAGTATGTGAAGCAGAACTAGTGTAAAGAATAACTCTCCTTCAAATGCTTCGCCGAAATGCTGTATTAAAACTTTTGTAGGGCTGCCACTTACTGGTATCAATTAGGGTTGGATCCATTCATTTTTTTTTTTTCTAATCTTGAAATTCAAATTCATTGACTTTGAAAAAGCGAAAATCAAATTCAAATTCATTGACTTTGAAAAAACGAAAATCAAATTCAAATTCATTGACTTTGAAAAAGCGAAAATGAAATTCAAATTCATTGACTTTGAAAATACGAAATTCAAATTCAAATTCAATCCAACTTACCAGTCACCAGTATACTCACCAGTGTTGCCACTCATCAGCCACCTCTACTAATTCCATACTTGGTCAGCCAGATTATTATAATTATGCGTTTAAAACAAGAGATATTTTTCAGTACTGTAGGTTTAGCGAGTAGCAACTTGTTAAAAATATTTTCACTCAAGAAATGTGTAAAATAGAGTAAAAGCATAGGCGCGGGAAGTAGGGTGCCAGGGGGGGCTCAAGCCCCCCCTGAACTTTTTTTTAGCCCCCCCTGAACCATTTGAGCCCCCCCTGACAATTGAAAAAGTTATGCACTGAGTGCGACGGGATTAATGCTTGCAACGTACATACGTAATGAAGCAAATATTTTTTAAAGTGCTTTTAACCAACGAAGAATCACTATTTTTTTAAAAATCAATCAGTTATTATTCACTTGGTCAACGTAAAATTTGGTAAAATTTTCAATGTTTGAAGTTCATTTTTAACCGTGTTTTATATCAGCGTTTGCAAACCTTTAGCCTACAGCAGTCATGGACGATGAACCAGTAAAAGTATAACGGCTGCCAATTCTTGTAGCTGCCAAACACTTTACGCCAAACTACTCTGAATGCTCGAATGAAAGTCGCTACTGATCATGGGAATTACGTAAATCGTAAACGAAAATGCGGTGAAGTGCAAAAAAATCCTCAATCCTTCAGATGTTCCGAATTTCACCAAAATTTTTGTGAAGAGCTAAAAAAAAGGTTTGATTTGTGGTCTAAAAAAAAGAAGAAAAAAAGGTCTAAAAAAAGCTCTTATTAACAACCTGATTTGTGTACATGCCAAATTGACCCGCGATCGACAGCCAAGCATCCAAAGATCGACCGGTACATCGCGATCGACTGGTTGGGCACCCCTAATCAAGCTTATATGAGCTGATGCAAGTTCTCTTCTGGTTGAGTTTTTTAATGGTTTTGAATTTTTCTACCAACCCAATGAAGCGGCTAAATCACTACTAAACTGGCACCGATGATCAGTAGGCTACTCGATTTGAGGGGGATGCCATTCCCTCTGAAAACAACACCATCCCCCCATAAAACATTTTAGCGTAAACCATTCCCTTACAACTATAATGACCATCTCTTTTTAGGTCTGCGTAAAAAGTTGTAGCCTACCACCCCCCATAAGTGTTTTCACAACTCGAGCACTGCCGATGAATGTTACTAAAATTGAGCTAGTACGCCTGCCTAAATATCTACACATCTCATAATGTTAAAAAATGGTTCAGTGCTTTATTTTGATTGTGTGTTTTTTGTTATTTTTAAACCTCAATGGGGCATTGTTTGTTGCACGTAACTCCGATCAGCAAAGCAAAAGTTAGATCGGACAAATTTTGTTTGCCTACTTTTCGGTTTTGTCATTGAGGTATTTGCATTTTACAAATACATGAGTGATAATTCGTGCTTAGTTAGAAAAGCCTAATGGTAGTAAGCAATCTTGTTTTCCATGATAATAAATTATCCTGAAAAAATTGCGGTCACTTGAAGGGGCATGCAATTGATGTCTATCAAAGTAGGTCTGCTGAGTGTCCTGCTCTTAAAAACGTGCGTTCGAAAAAAGGGGGGTCTAAGGGGCGAAGCACCCCAGACGTTGACACGATCTTACTATTTTGAGCCACCTCCTGTCCAAAAAACGTTCCCGCGCCACTGAGTAAAAGTGTAGCTAACTTCAAAAATGACAGTACAAGATGCAAAAAAACATAACTTTTATTTGAAATCAGGAAGAACAATTAACGAAATCGAAGAGATAAAGCAAGCACACGAACAAATTTTTAAGGGCTACAAAACATTTTTATTGCATTTTATAAGCGACAGCCTCTGAAACGTCTCCGCTCCCAGTGAAACCACTACTATTGAAACCATGGATCAAACGCAGCTATTTCTCATTCAAGATCGCTGCACATAAATGTGCATTCTACTCTATATGAGAGGAGAAAGCATTGTCCTGCCATCCGACCTTTATATTAATAACCTTCTGTAAATCGTTCTTATCTTGCACTTGAAATTAATTTTACAAAAACAGTTTGAAGTTGAAACTTCGTATCTTTTCTTTCGCTCGCCTGTTGGTGAAATAAATAAGCTTTACTGATCTCACGAGGAAAATTGCTGACGTAAAGACGAATTTCATTTACGGCAACTTCACTTCAAATTAAAATGTAATAAAAAGCTTTAAAGATACGAAATCCGAGCGATTGAGTGTAAAGTCTATTTTCCAGCAGGTGCACTAGGGAGGTACTATGGCCCAAAAACAACTTCAAAGCGCCTTGCAGCGTCATAATTGCCATCATAAACTTTCTGTTGCCTTGATAAAATTTTATGGAACGTTTGCAACATTAACTCATATAAACCGGTTACAAAGTGGTACATTTGCTTTGTAAGGTTTAAATCGAAAAACTCAAAGTTCGTCAATTGTTTAATCAAAATATTCAAATTCATTGACGTTGAAAAAACGAAATTCAAATTCAAATTCGAAGATGGCTTGAAGTAGAAGATTCATTTTTCATAAAGCTTTTCAAAGTATCTTAACCCATTGACTCTCTAGCCAATCAGATCTCTTTTGTCTGATTTCTATTGGCTACTTCTAACCAACCAATCAGAGCTCTCTATTTCTAACCAATCAGAACTCTTTCTTTCCCTTTTTAAATCAGTTCGGTTCACTTATTCTTCATTCTGACGATTTCCCCTGAAGAGTGTCAGATGAAAAGCTTTGGGAAAAATAAATCTTCTCCTTCAAGCCATCTTCAAATTCTATACCACCAAACGTGTGTAAATTCAAATTCTTTGACTTTGAAAAAATGAAATTGAAATTCATCAAGAACTTGAGAGCGGATTCAAATTCAAAATCAATCCAACCCTAGTATCAATTGCTAAAATCTCAAAAAATTATCATAACATCCAGAAGTGATTCAATGGCCATCTAAACTTTTCATACTTAATTTGGATAAATTTGAAACCGAAAGGGTCTTTTTTTAAGACGCTATTGACAAACTTTTTATCACTGATCGGGGGGCCCCCTTCCTCGGGGGGCCCTGGGGCTATAGCCTTTATAGCCTTCTACCCCTTAATCCGGCTCTGGTCCCCGGACCTCTTAGAGTCATTTTTTCCTCAATTTGCTTCGAATTTACTCTGCCGGAAAAACATACGCTAATATACGATGTCACATTTTGGTGCCCTCCCTAAAAAAAAACTTTGAATACGCCTCTGACATGAAACATTGTCGCCTTATGCCGGGTCTGAACGTCTGACGTTTTTGTATTAGTTGACACTCAACCTAATTCAAATCTGCATCCCCCACCGAAATTTTCTGGATCCGTTTCTGCTCTTGGGTAAGATATTTTAAACTTTAGCCCCCCCTCCCCAATTGAAAATCCTGGCTACGCCTATGCCTGTGCACGCCTCGCTTTGTATGACAGTGTTGAGCAATTAACTGTAGTCCAGTGCAGCACAATGTTTTCAAATTCTAAAATTTGCCTACAATGTCGACTTTAAAGCGCAAGCGAACTGATTTAAAGTTAAAGGAAAAGAAGAAAATCATAGATGCCGCGAAGAAGGAGCCACATCAGTCCAAACTGGCCAAGAAAACAACATCTACATACCGCAGCTGTTTATGGTTTCATTCATAAAGTACAGCACGTTAACTACAGTATACGGCAGCCATTTTGCCAACTCTCGTTACTATGCTACCCTCGATACTATGCTACTCTCGATACTATGCCACTTTAGCTCGGTCCCAGTGGCGTAGCGAGAAATTTCAAAAGGGGGGGCCATAATTTCCAAATTTTTTTCAAGCGCATTTTTTTTCGGCAGAACAAATTTGAAGCTGATTGAGAAACAAGAAAAGCTTTAGGGGATCCGGGGGCATGCCTCTCCGGAAAATGTTTGAAAGTTTACATGCTGTTATGGCTATTTTAGTGCTTTTCGAATGATTTTCAGGCAAATTTTGATTTTTGACCCTCATAATTCTGAGTGCTTCGCCAAACATGATGATGCATTTTGTTCGTACATTTTCCATCATGCGTGCTTAAGGGGCAAGTCTTATTGCTTTCGAAGAGGTAGCCTACGAAATTATGGAAAAATTGCATACATCAAAAACATTTTTGAAAATGGCTGGTGGGAGGATCCATATCTTTCATTTTACCCCCTCTGGCCATAAGCTACAGAAACCATCAAGAGTCTGGCATATTCTAGTCACTTGGCACCATTAGTTTTGTTCTTTTTTATTAAAAGGCGAAGTCAGAAGTCAAGGCGAAAAGTCAAAGCATGACACAATGCCCCCCCGCCTCCTCCTCGTAAATACGCTCCTGCTCGGTCCCGACGGGTGGCGTAGTAACGAAATTTGACTGTACCTCCCTTTCTTCAAAAACTCATCCCGTGTCGCAGACAATAGACCTTTCAATTCTTGTTGCTATTGTAGATTGCTTTAAATAAATTTGCAGTTGAACTATCAAAATCACAGACTCCAAAATTACTCTTTTCTCCAAATTGTAGGCTCGTCTTTTTTTGATCAAATGTCGCAACTAGAAACGATTTTCTCAAAATTATAGAATGCTTGCACTATTGTCTTGTTTTGCTCAATGCCTTCTAATTCTTTCAGCAGCGCTGAATCGTTCACTGAGGACTGATGGAAAACGAACGACTTAGTTTGTCAAAGATTAATTATTATTCCTCAGGATGGACAGTGTATTTACTATACAGTAGCACTCAACACTGTGAGTTATTGCTGCAAAGCGTGTGTGTTCGCAAAAGCAGCACGCGTGCGGAAAGAACCTTCCATGCTGGCGCGCACTCGTTGCAGCGTGGTTGCCGCTAACAAAAACATTGACACATGCAGACACGATCGCAGTCACTTTCAGTATGTTTTACGTCACAAAATACAAACTGTTAAAAACAAAATCTCTCACAATCAGTAAATTCGAGCTCAGCGCCTGGTAGGTAATTTAGAAGTAGCACTACTGTCAGTTCTGCCTCTAAACTCAAACGTTTTCTTTGTCCTTGTGACGCCATGGTGCGAAACAAACCACCCTTGCTGTGCCTTGACTTTAAAATTTTAATTTACCGATCGGTCGGCGAGGTGGTTAAAAACATCGCTATCAGCGCAGGAGGTCTTTAGTTCGATTCCCAGATCGGTCAAATTGGACACGTTGTCGCCAACGGCTCGCAACTGCTGCGACGTTTAGTTGTTCCACAGGCGGTATGCCGCGTAGATGGACCCCGCCACTCGTTACACGCATTGGCGCAATACTGCTATAGTATAATAAAGATTTGATTTTGCTTCAAATCTGATATTTTTAATCAGACCTATACGCTAAAAATCGTGGAGTGTATTGATACCATTTTTGAAGTACTGGTTCGAATTTTCCCAAGTGGGATCATGTTTCATCGAATGAAACCGGTTAGCGAATGTGTACCAGCTAGAGCGTTGCTTTGGTTCAGCCGAATGCTTTTCCATCCTTCGTGATTCATGCACAGCCCCATGACAAAAGTTTTGAACACTTAAAACCAGGGCCGGCGCCAATCGACATGCTTGCCCCCCCAATTAACAAGCTTACTCTTTTGAAAACAGCGGCTTTTATGCTTAATTTCAAACTTTGACCCCCCCCTGATAAAGACATGGCTCCCCTAAGTCGACTGCTCTGCCGCCGGCTCTGCTTAAAACCTTAATAAATTTAAAGTAGCCCAGTTTTTCTTTTAATACTTGAGTTTTGCAATATTCTTGAAGGCCTCTGTAAAGCTTTCCACAAAAGATTTTTGCTTTTGGACCCTAAGGGATAAGGAACCCTTCGTGAACCACTTGTGTAGCTGAAACGCTTCTTGTCCTTATATTGAGATACGGCATAGTCTACTTATCAAATAAACGGAGTAAAACCAGTTAGCTTAGTTGTGGGTTAGAAGCTATTGACTTCCTCATTGGGCATTGTTGTTTGTGGCCAGTCGCCTGCTAGAAGGAGGGAACAACTTAAAAAAGAATTGAAATCCAGATGTTCAGGATGAGCAATGCAAAAAACGTCTTTACAGTCTGGAACGAGTCTAGCCTAGATTGGCTGTGGCTGTGCGTAGCAAGGCTGACGAGACAGTTGTGTTAGTTTGAATTTTCTTGTTCATTTTTAAACTTATTTGCTAAACGCGAATAGCCTACAAGATTAAAATACGACAAAACCCAATTACAATTTCCACTTAAGCAAAGTTCAATCATTCCAATTGCTTCTTATGTATAAAATCATATCAAACAAATAAAATATTCCTAAATGCTACAATTATATTATCATTTATTTTATAACTTAACGTCAATATGCTAACAATATCATGGCAAGTATTTCGATAAAAAACATAACAAAAAAGATTGACAAACAAAAAATACAGTAGATTATTTCATCTCAAACCTCACAGAAAAACACGCAATTAATGAAACCAAAAATAAAAATAGCAGTCCAGCAGCCTTCTGGTTCAACGTAAGTTGTAGCCTAGTGAGCTTGCCAGTACAAACAAAATATAACTTCGGAATAATACAGTAGATACGAGACGAAAATAGCAAATAGAGAAAAAATATGGCCACAGAAATTCTCAAAACTGGACGTTTATAGATTCAGCTGTCATCAATCATGGGAGTTACGCTATGCTGTCAAAACGTACAACTTTACAAATTGCTATGGAATTATTTTTCTCAAATATAACTTGTTTTTTTCAGGCTTCAATGTTGATTTTTTGGCCAGATTTAGGCTTTCATCTATAGAAATTTAGGCTGCCAATCTTGGGTTCGTTTACAAGCTTACTTCAAAAGGTTATTAGAAAAAGCACACCATAAACATTTTGGGATACTTTGCATATAAAAACGATTTAAAACAATTGGAAAAAACATTTAGTGCTTCTAGAACAGCAATTCTCAACCTTTTATGGTTTGCTTCTAGAAACTCTCAACACCAGTTGCCCCCTACTAAGCAATAAAATTTTCTCCCCGTATTTCATTCATAGAAGCTACACTCTGCAGCCATCCGCTGGCCGAAAGTGGTCAATTGCCATTAATAAATCTTGCGCTTGTGGTGTCCTGGTTCATGTCCCCGTGGTTGAGAAGCCCTGTTCTAATGATTCTGTGCAGTTGTCTTATAGTACACAGCCCACTATCTACGTTCAATACAGCGAAACAAAGATGATTTTGAATCATGTAGCTAGGCTTTAAAAATGGCCTATTGTAGTGAGTTGCAGGGTGTTCACATAATGAAGTAATAGCATTTTTTACGTATTTAACGCTCGTTTAAACAAAGCAATTGTATCATTTACTGAAAGCCTAGGTGTTTGGGCTTGATTTCCCAACTCAACGACTTTGCTTTTTCTGCTATTATCAGTAGCATACAACTGAAGGCTGTCGCCAGTCACTGGCTGGCCATTTAGGCAAATTGACCAATCAGAGCCGTCAGTTAATGTTCTGCATTTTATTGTAAGTCCAGGATAAAGAGTAGTAAAAAAGAGTTGATTGTTCTTGATTCTGAAACACATTGTACGCAATGTTAATGCATCACAGATAGACAGTTTTGTTGCTAGTCTTTTTGAGAGCATGCTAGATTACAATAAAACGGGAAGAGATCAATAAGGACTAGAGATTTTTAGACTTACCCTACTTCAGGGGTGTGGCTAGGGAGGACAAAGCAATTGGGCCTCCCAGTAAATATTTCAAGTACCAGTCCTAAAACAGAGATTTACGTCTGTTGACTCAAAATGGGGCACAAAAAGAGGAGTTTATGACGATTTTTTCGGAGATTTTTAGGCTGAGAGTACTGTTTTGCCCCCCTTCCCAAAACTTCTCGCTGGCTAAACCGCTGTTCTACATGCATATAAAGCAGAGGTTCCAAACCTAGGGTTCATGAATCTTTAAGAGATCACCGCAGGTGCTTGATGCTTCAAGGGTCGGTACTAAACACAAATACGGTATGAACATTTGCACAACTATTTGATATTTGCCATTGCATACTTCTTTCTCAAGAATCCATATTACAATGTTTAATGATTTCTTAGCCCAAGAAAGTTTACGAATCATTTATGCAGAGAAATAAATGGTGATCATATAATTAAGCCCCTAAATGACGACACTGTGACGCGTACAATAAGTAATAGGTACTACAACAGGTAAGTAGCAGATATTTCGGGCACCATTTTGACATAAGTTTTGTAAGATGGTGTAATTTATTTAGCAGAATAGCATAACTGAACATACAAAGAACTATAGCTGCAAAGTATGTTAATCCATGCAACAAAATACTCTAATTTGAATAGCAGCAAGATTGTAGTAGTCTTGATTTTTTTGAAAGTGATATTAGAGAGCTGACGAAACTAGTGAGAAAAACAAACTACTGTACAACGAGTGGAAAGCGTCAATATTAATCTGGATAAAATTTTCAAAAAAGTTAGAGCTTATAAAGCTCACAATCGGCACTTACATGGCCCCGGGTGGTGGGATACGATAAGCTATATTTCTCCGTTTTAACCTGGGTAACTCTTTGTACCCAACCACATTTGCAAACTCAGTCCAGTCTTCCATCATCAATCGCGCAACCTCACCGGTGTGCACAGTGTACTCCCAGTCCGCCTTAAAAAAGGAAAAAATCATCATAGCTCTCCAATTTAAATGATTAAAATAATCTTTTATCAAATTGCTGTACGTTCTACTGCATGTAAGCTGCAACTAAAAACAGTAGGCTAATTCACCAACAGTATCTAAAAACGAGGTTACATTTGAGACATGCAGCGTATATAGTTTAATGAGTGCGATAAAAACACGCAAGTGATTTTGTTGCCCAAGAAAGGGTTAGAAGTTTTTGCACCAAACGCTAAATTAGCAAATCATCAACGACTGATTTTGCTTCCCTAGCGAAATATCCAAATTCCAAACATATTCTTAGTCCAGTCGTGCACAAACGTTAGCGTCTAGAGCCCAGACGTTTTGTATTGGTTATACCATAGACTTTCTATTACATAGACTGGAAACTTAAGAATTATGCCATTTTTTTCTCACGCTTCAGTTGTTTTGGGTCGACAGCGATTTCTGGACGATCTCGCACAATATGCAGCTATAGCCTTTTGCGAGCGATTGCTAATGGGCGATCTCGCACAAATGTCTGGGCGATCTCGCACAAATGTCTGGACGATCTCGCACAATATGCAGCTATAGCCTTTTGCGAGCGATTGCTAATGGGCGATCTCGCACAAATGTCTGGGCGATCTCGCACAAATGTCTGGACGATCTCGCACAATATGCAGCTATAGCCTTTTGTGAGCGATTGCAAATGGGCAGCAGGAATTGTATATAAAATAGTATCGTAAAATCAAAAATATGAAACTCTATTCAAGAATTTTGCGTTTAACAAACACAACACGCTTTATAAAAAAGTGAAAGTAATCAGCCTAAATAGCACGCAATATGACGGTTTCAAAACATATAAAGTGCGTATGCATGTGGATGATGAGAAGCCCGTCACTTTTTCGTAATTTTCTTGAAACGGCAGCGTTTTTTTTTCAGTGGTATTGATCTCAACAAAACTTTTTATTACTGCGATATGATATAATCATTTAAACCGCAAAATTCAGAAATTCAAGAATATATCGCTAGTCTCTGCTACGTACTTTTATCAAAAGTTCCTTTGGCAATAAAGCAAGCGCTTTTATTATAAGTAGGGCCCGCTAAAGTCAATAAAGTCAAAATTTTTTCAGGACCTTGTTACATGATCAAATGTGTACTAACGTTCGTTTCAGGTGTTCAAGAGTCTGTTTTGGTAGATTTTATAAGTCAAAATTTTGCATAAAATCAAAATTTGTCAAAATTGTCTTTATCAAAAATTTCCTTACAAAAACGAACAAATTCGTATTTTTTAAATATTTTTTTGAATTTTTGAGCTGCTATTAAAATTTTATGCGCAGTTTTATTTGATTTTAAACCTTTGAAATAGTTGCAATATTTGCACTATCGTCACAATAATGCGTGCGGTAATTGAGAAGGAAATAGCGCTTATTATGCATGAAACGTCATTGTTGATGCATAAATACATACTTTTTAGACAATTAATCTAATCCTATAAAAGCCTTGCGCTCCTTACACGTGGTCTTTTAAGTTGTAGCTTGCAAAGCAAAGAATGCCAAAACAAGCCAAATCTTCTATAGCGAAAGTTAGGCAAACTTGCCAGGAATATCCGGATGAGTTTTCGGCAACTCCTGCCGGCGACTTGCGATGCAACCTTTGTGACGTGTTAGTAAAATGCGAGAAAAAGTTTTTTGTGGAAAGTCACCGAAAAAGTAAGCAACACCAAGAAAAATTGGAGACGAAGATCAAAGTAAGCAAACCTTTTTACATTTCGATCAAGTAAACTTCAAGGAACAGGTTGTTTCTGCATTCTTAGCTTGCAGATATCCCACTTCATAAACTGAACCATCTTTCTTTAAAGTCTCTGTTTGCTAGAATGGGAAAAGTATTGCCTTCGGAGACTGCAGCCCGGGCATGTGTTGCTAAATTGGCATCCCAAAAAGAGGGACAAATTCAAGAATTACTTCGTGACAAAAAAAATTTTTTGATTGTGGATGAAGCAGAGGTTGCTAAACAAAAGTATATTAGTGTGCTTGTGGGCAGCTTAGATGCTCCAAATCAAATATTCCTCGTTAATTGCCATCCACTTGACAGCGGTCGCAATGTTAATAGCAGTATTATTCTGCATACTGTGGATGACATATTGCGACAACTTGAAATAAAACGCGAGAATTTTTCTTTGTTTTTGACTGATGCTGCTCGGTACATGTCTTCGGCTGGAAAGACTTTAAAGGAATTATGCCCTTCTTTGATGCATGTCACCTGCGTTGCGCACTTACTACATAACTGCGCTATGCGTGTGCGTGCTCATTTTAAAAATATTGATGAAGTAATAGCAACGATCAAGGCAGCAACAATCAAAAACAAAGATCGCAAGAGAGATTTTCATGATGCTGGTCTGCTATCTCCTCCTGACCCTGTAATTACAAGATGGCAACTTGGCTTAGAGCTGCCTTATATTATAGTGAGAACCTTCCAGCTGTTCGTAACCTACCATTGTCAACAATTGGACAAGTGCAGGCCTCTTAGTCAGCAGTGCAAAAGACGCTGTCAGTGTGGAAGGTTTGGTGTCGGACTTGGTCAAAATAAATCTATACCAGACTCTAGCAGCCAACGTAGAGTTCTTAGAAGGAAGTGCCTGCATAATAACCAAAGCATGCGGACTGCTTAAGAATATGCAATTCGATGATGATCGTTGCGCAATGATAGACTACATTAACAAACGACTATCCAACTCTAATTTGGAAACAATAATAAACTGTACCAACTTGACAATTGACCCAACAAGCTACGCACTATTGCAAAAAGCTCAGCCAACCTCCGCTGCTGTTGAGAGGTCGTTTTCTATGCTCAATAAATTACTGAGAAAAAACAGAAATTTGATGTTAAGAACGTAAAAAAATCATAGGCATACTGTTAGTGTACAGTACAGTTGCGATAGCAACGCAATTTTTGTATTACACACTAATTGATACCGGTACACACAATGGCTCGTTATCCTAGGTTTTAACGTCATGTGTCGCTTTGTTGCATTAGCTTCAACACTGAGTAATTGAGAAAATGTTCGAAGTAGGCTTACCTTTTTCTTTAAAAACTTATGTAAATAGCAGATTATATAACATATTTAATTAATAAAGTGCAACAAGACATAAATAATACGTGGAAGCGGTTAAGTCAAAATAAAGTCAAAATTTGACTAAAATAAAGTCAAAAATATATTTTTTTAGGTCAAAAAAAAGGCCCTAATTATAAGCCACATTTTGCACGAAAATGAAAACATAAAGCGTCTATTCGATTGCATATGGTGTACAAAACTTTCAGCGTCAACTGAAAAGTTTAATTGCTACTGTATCGAAAAGTTTTTATGCCTTAGTTGGGGTTGTCTTCTTGTCGATATTATTAAAGTTCAGTGATGTGGCCATCATACCTTTATTTGGTAGCCAACAACAAATGGCTGGTTACATAAGAACTATTACTGAGCTTTATTAGTTTTGATTCAGCATATTTTAATTTGTAGTTATAGTAAATCTACAATATTGCTATTTCTGAAGTAGTCACAATCATTGTAATACGATTAATTATTATCTCCGTTTATAATAATTATTTATAGGCTCTCGTTGTCGGCACAGCAGGTAAGGTATTGCGGACTGGAGCATATGGTTTAAGCTACAATGTTCAGAAAACAATTGCTACAATAATAATAAATTCTCCCCAAGCTTTGTTGTTGCAGTTTTGGATATGATTTTCCCAATGGCTTGACAGTGTTACTAAAGCAAGATATGAACTTTATTAGAAAGCTTAAATATGACAGAAACTTCTCGCAAGTCTGAATTCGTTCTATACACTCAATGACAATGTTACCACTGATTTTTTGTCTCTACAATAAAAAATTATAAAAATATGATCACCGTCCTCTTAGCTACAAAATTTATCTATTCTGTAAATTCGTGATAGCAGGGCCGGCACAAAAGGGGGCTAGGAGGGGCTTGCCACTCCCCCCCCTAATCGACATGCTTGACCTCCAAATAACAAGCGTACTCTTTTAAAGACAGCAGCTTTCGTGCTTAATTTCAAACTTTGGCTCCCCTAAGTCGACTGCTCTGGCGCCGGATCTGCATAATAGCATTCGCAATCGCAGTGCTAAGCGTATCCTTAAATTGCTTAGCATATCGTATGAGTAAATCAGTCTGCGCAAGATGTTGAAAATCTATAGGTTTTATCTATTTATTTATGTGCATACTTATCCTTTTATCACGAGAAAGCGTCAAGGCGCTATACAGTGCAAAATACGTCATGCGATCATGATTATGCGATCATGACCGTCCTTAATACGTCAATCCACTAGTGCACCTAGTCCTAATCAATTTTCTTTTAGGCCTATTTAAGAAGCAACAAAGCCGTCCCCATTTGTAGCAGTTTTTTCAACACTACGAGAGTTTTGTGAAATGCTTGGTTTTGAAATTGTACAATCGCATTGGCAGTAACTTAATCCCAGGGGCCGAAACTAGGCAATGCGCCCCCCCCCCCGAAATCATCTTTCGGGGCCCCCTAAAAGTTTTTTTTGGATGGTGATACAAAAGAGCGAGCCCCGAAGGGGCGATGCCAAGCTACGGGGGTCTGGGGGCATGCCCCCCCAGAAACTTTTGCGGAATTTAACCTTGTTTTGGACTTTTTTTGTGCGTTTTGAGCCTTTAAAGTTCCTCAGTTTTAACAAGGTTTAGTAGTCTGTTTAACTAGGTCCCTTCCAAACCCACTAAAATAATGCTGCAAGCAAACCCTACTCTAACATTTCGCTACCTATGCGAAGAAAAAACGTTTTTAAGGCTTATTTTTGCGCCTTTCGCTTGGGGTTGAGAGGCCCTTGGTATGCTACAAAACGTTTGTTTGCTGGTTTTGCGACTGCTATCTTTCGACAAATTTGCGGGGTCCCCAATGGCCAAAAGCATAAATATAGTATGGGGGTCCCACATCACGCGAGTTAAGACAAAAAGTATATTGAATCTTGGAATAGGCCAATTTAAGGCACCTTTATCATACGTTAAGTAAATAGTGCTACGTACCGACTATTTACGGGCCCCCCTTTTTGTGCCGGCCCCCCGGTTGGGGGGTTCGGGGGGCGCTAGTTTCGGCACTGCTTAATTCCCAGTCCCCACATTATTTCTAAAAGTTTGAACTTTTTCATGTAGAAATAAATGTACAGTACCTAAACAGTTTGCCAAGGCTAATACTTCATGAAATTTTGTGATATATGAAGAGGTTTGTGAAATCTCTTCGGATATGTGTCACTAAATACGCGAAAAAGTCATCAGTGACATTTTAGATTGCATAATTCAAACAGTTCACCACAACATGAAATATTTCAAGCAAATTTTTTAAAAAAATTTCATATATGCTTAAATTCGCAAAAGAAATCGAAACCTTTTGTATTTACGTTGCAGTTAAAGTTTTCTTAAAAACCCGTACCAAGGGCATATACAATAAATATGCTAAAACAAGTTTCCAATTTCAAACTAAAGTTTCTGCAAAACTCTTGGAATTTTTAAACGTAAATATAACGTTGCCTTTACTTAAAAATTTTTGTTTTCGAATGAAATAGAAATTAACGTCATATTTTTTGATCAACTAAACAACATCTATCTGTTTGCAGCACTGCCACACTTTTTCCACTCACCAGTCATCACAAATGCTAAATACCAACATTGTCAGTTGAAATTTAATCGTTTCCAGTCTATATAATAGAAAGTCTATGGTTATACTGTACATATCAACGTAATGCATGGTTTATATCAGTGTTGCCAGGTGCACTTAGAAGATCAGTACCAAATTTTTTTCAAAATAGTACCAAATAGCAAAAAATAGTCCAAATTATTCACACCCTAAATTGTACATTGTGTTTAAGTGTATCAGTGCAAAACAACTGTTTGACTAAAATTGTTTTAATCGGGGTTGTTTAAGATGATGCTTAATCAAGGTATTTGCTCAGTAAACAATAAACAACCGCAGTTTAAAATGAATGATGATATTCTGTATGACCTCGTAAGAAAGTGCATAACTTTAAAGTAAAGTGATCTGCCACGATAGTAACGCAGATCTAGAAGTTTACGAAGTTCTAGCCTAATAATGTTTGAATTTTTAAACAGTTGTAGCCTCTTAACAGCCCAAAAAAACTAGGCTACCACAAGTGGCGTAGCGAGAAATTGTATTTTCAAGCGAATTTTTTTCGGCAGTATCGGTACTAGTTTGAAGCTGATTGAGAAATAAAATAGGCTCTAGGGGGGACAGGGGGCATGCTCTCTCCATAAAAAATTGAAAATTTACATGCTGTAATGGCTATTTTAGTGCTTTTTGAATAACACAGCTTAACAAAAAAAAATTTTTTTCTATCTGCCCAAGATATTTCAACGGTTTTAGGGTATATCAGATGCGCTGATTCCGAAAATGGCCTTCTTTTTGATGAATTGGCTCTAGTTTTTGAGATATATCCTTTACACTAATTAATAAATAACGGCAAAATATATTACAGATAAGAGCTGTTTGTGCTGACATAAAGATTTTGTTTCGTGATAAAAAACCAATGGTCATAAGCTTTAGAAAGCTATTTCATCGCATAATACCTCCACTGGTTCTTTCTTGCCTTCTCCAAGATCTTTGCGCTTTCCATAAATAAAATGGCGAGCAAAACTGCAGGTCACCTTCATTTTGGTGCATCTCCCATGCATTCATTTATTCCTCGGTGTGCAACACACTGCGTTAGACACAACCCTTTTTCCGCATATTCTAAGAGGCTTCATTTTGCTGAGTGCAATAGCATTTTCTGCACCGCTCACCATCATTTTAGTCTTACCAATATTTACTTTTAATCCCTCGCCTTCCACTGCACTTCTCCACCTTTGGAATCTTGCCCATAAATCCTCCATATTTTTGCTTATCAGCGTACAAAATATCATTCAATAATTATAATCTTTTTCATGCATCTTTCGTCACCACATCAACCACAATAGCAAATATTAGTGGTGATAGCACAGACCCTTGATGCGCATCAACAGACCAACACTCACTCCAAATTCCTCCAACAACTCTGCCACCTCTGACTTTCGTCTTTAACTCTCATATAAGCTCATCACTGCTTGCACCAACATTTCCGGCAATCCTTTCTTTGTTAGTTCCCATTCCGCCACTTTTCTACGGACCCAGTCAAATGCTTTTTCCAAGTCTACAAAACGCATGCACAGCTTTTTCTCTTTTCCACGGAAATCCTCTCGTATCCTTCGCAAAATAAACAACGCGCGAGTTGTGCCTTTCCCAGACATACAGCCAAATTGCATATCATCTATCGCAACCAATCCTCATATTCTGTTCTCCAGCTCTCTCTCCACAGTTTTCATTGCGTGCTCCAACAACTTTACTTTTCTGCATGCTCCACAATCCATCACACCTTTCCTTTAAAGATTGTAACAACAACACTCGTTTTCCATTCCTCTGACACATCTTCACCATCCAGTATTCTCTGACAAAGTTTCTTTATTATAACAACGAACTTTCTACTCGATATTATCATGTCCATATTTACTTTTGAAGGTCCAGCTGCTTTTCCCAATTTCATCTTGTTCATAGCCTTCATCACCTCCTCATAAGTTACTCCTTCAACTGGTCCTTCAACCATATCTGCTTCTGCCATCTGACCTCATTCATTTTCCACATTCAAGATCTTTTCCATGTGTTCCTTCCACAACTTCCCTCGATCTTTCTCATTCATTACAATTTTCCCATCTTTATCCTTTTTGCCACCTCCACCATACATGTCTTTTCCTCTTTGATAATTCCCTCACTTAAAATAATCTGGCATGCTTGTCATCTGGAAAGATTTGTCAAGTTTCTTGCATTGCGCAGCAGGGTGGATCCAGACACTCGTTTTAAGAGGGCGAGCTCCAAAAAAATGATCCATCGCTTGAAATTTATCGAATTTTCCAGAAAATTTAGAGAAATGCTGTTGTTTTAGGCTGCTATCGCTCCCACTGCCCTCCTCCTGGATCCGCCATTGGGGCGCAGTTTGTTATTATGAGTAACTGAAGCTTGATAAGGCGAAGTTTGAGCCTTGTATTGTTTCGCAACCTGTTTCTCGCAAGTGGTATCTACTGAAGACATGTATTTCGTAACATTTTCATTGCTGCCTTAAATATTTTGAATACTTGTATCATACTCAGGATTTATTGACAGCATGTAACATGACTCTGCTATTGCATGGAAAATGGCATAAACAGATGTTTTAAAAATGCGATATGCAAAGCTTAAAAGTCAGAATGAAAACAACAAAACGCCAATATGGCTGGTGTTGTAATGGTATAACGACGTTTTGAAATCTCAAATCTTCAAAAATAGAAGAAAATTCTTGTCAAGATTACACACTATTTGCCACCAGTTTTATCAATAAGTGCATTCTTTTTTTCACGGCACTAAGCAAAGAGAATTGAAGCCAACAGCATTGCTTAAAACAGGCATAAACGAACAGCAATGCTGTTTCTCCACGTAAGCAATATTTTCATAAAAAATGCATTTATCTCGAAAATTAGAGCCAATTCAGCAAAAATAAGGCCATTTTCGGAATCAGCGCACCTGCTTTACCTTAAAGCCGTTGAAATTACTTCGGCAAAAATTTGCGTGTTGACCAGTGTAATTTGCGGGCAAATTTTTTGACCGTAATTCTGAGTGCTTCGTCAAATATGATGCATTTTGTTTTCACATTTTCGATTATGCGTGCTTAAAAGCTAAGGCTCATCGCTATCGAAAACGTTCGAGATTATGGAAAAACTGCAAGCATGGACAACATTTTAAAACATAGCTGGTGGAAGCATGCATATATCTCTCATCCGACCCCCCTGGATCCGCCCCTGGCCGTAAGCTAAGGAAACCATCAAAAGTGCCTGGCACATTTCAGTCGCCTAATTGTTTTTTTTTAATTTTGTTATTCTTTACTAAAAAGCAGAGTGAAAGGGGGGGGGGCATGGCACAATAGCACCCCCTAAATAATACTCTTCTGACTACCACCAACGTCGCGGCAATGTTTCTGGTTTTAAGTCTAAACTTTAAATTTAATAGCTAGGATGAAATATTTCGCAATCTTCCTCCAGCTAATTGCTCGGTGTTTAGTTCGCTCACTGGTGCCTACAGTATGTCTCCGGCAGTTTGCTGATCGGTGCCTAATCTAAAAGTAAAACCGTGACTAGCATTAAGCCGAAGCAATTTTTCAATGTTTTTTTAGATTTTAAATACTAATGACATTTACTGTTTAAGCAGCTGAATTTTTATGAACTCTACTGTAGTACCACGCAGCCTCGCCACACCCAGATACAGCAGTCACTACAGTAGATACCATTACCAGATTTGTACATACTTTCTGGTCTGCAACCAACTGATTTTTATTATTGCATTTAGTACTGTCGTAGGGCAGTTTCAGTCCTACATTAAGCACTAAAAAGCAAATAGCAGCTGCAAATCTAGCACCACACCACAAGCGTATATTATAGGCTACATATTACACTCTGCACTGTACGTACCAAATTACCAAGCAGTTAGCAAGACACTCAGCTTTATCGCAGACCGAGTAGCTGCTCTTTCTGCAAGCGCAACCTGTGATCTCAACTTTGCAAGCTCGTCATCTCGGCTGCAGCTCGGAGAACTTCTCCTGCAAGGAGAATTAGCAAGAGAAATCACTCGCTAACCCATAAAATCCTGTAATAGCCCCCCAGAACCACCCTTTCAGAGTTGGTTTGGCAAATCATGATTTCGCAAGTGACTTCAAGTCAAGGAGTTAACATGCTACTCCCCTGGAAGCCCGTTAATGCACGATTTTTTAAACAATTAGGTATAGTCATTGCCAACAAGTTTAGGGCAAATTGCGCAGGCTAGTTAAAACAATTTGACAAATTTATCAAAATCAAATACCGTACCAAATAGTACCAAATCTTTGCAGAGTACCAAATTATTTTTTTCAGAACCAAAGCATCAAAAATCGTACCAAATTTCGAAAATTTGGTACGAAATTTGGTACTTCAAAGTACCAATTGGCAACACTGGTTTATATGTCAGAGATGGAAACCGGTCGGGTCGAGATTCTTCAACCGGCCGGTCAAGCCGGTCAAAAAAACGGTCAAATTCTCCTTTCTTACAACTAAAATACATCTAAACACCAACGGAAATATAAGCCTACATACCGATATGCATTTTAAAAACAAAACAGTTTCATGAAAAACCGCATTAATAAATCACACTTCTGAATACAAAAGGTTAGTGTCTGTTTTCAACAGTGAGACTTGCTTACTTTATTAGCGTAGTTAACGTTCTCTTTTTTAGCAGCATTGTGATGTCATTACAGTGCATTACCGTACCGCTCCATTGTAGCTTCTTTCCTTGTGCGCGGGCCGGTCGGATTGTGACGTAGCAGCCCGGGCTGGTTGTGGCGTTTGTTAAAGTGCTTTTAAAAAAGAAATTAAGGGACTTTTCATGATATACAGGTTTTATCATCTATCGATTTATGCAGGGTCGGATTTACATATAGGCTAGGCAGGCTGAAGCCTAGGGTCTCGGAAAAAATGGGGGGGGGGCTCGGAGAATATGAGGGGCCTCTTCACGAACAACGAAGATTTTTTTTGCTCTTCACCAATGTTTTCAGTGAAAACAGGACATTTGAGGACGTGCAGATCTTTTTTTTGCCCTTACAATCAGTGTGATCAAATAGCCTAAAACCTCTCATTGTCTAAATCCGGCCCTGGCTTTATGCTAATCATTCAAGTGGAATTTATGTGCAGCGAGTAACATGTTAAGTAAATGTCAAAGTTAAATCAAATAAAGTCAAATAATGCTAGCTTCGTATTTATCCAAGTGAAACAAATGAGCAGGTGAAATTGACTTTCATTCAAATACTGTTTTTGTTAGATAAAATTTTACGGGTTCAATACATCTACTGACAAAGTTAGTGTAAACTACAATATGTCATTAGGTTTATCGAACATTAGCCTTCAGTAAAAAAACCGGCCGACCGGGCCAGTCAATGACAGGTCAACCGGCGTAGATTTTGAATTTTACCGGTCGGGTCTAGAAAATCCTGACCGGTTCCATCTCTATTATGTGTTATTATGACACTTCAGCAAAACTTTTAAGTCTTTTCTGTCAGCATCTAAGAGTATAGGAGTATAGTGACATAAGAAGTCTTTTTTTTTTTTGCAACCCTGATACTAAGATTATTAATTTTGTTTAACTGTTTCTTCATGCTAAATAAACGCTGTAAAAACCAGTAAAAACCATTGGTTTTCACAGCGTTTATTTAGTAAGTCTTCAAGGCCTACCATTTATCCAGTTGTATTTCATATATATAGACTTACATCGGCTACTCTTATTTTGTTTCTTCATAGTATGTCTTGGGTTCACAATGATCTACAGTGGTAACAGTTACTTGGAATTTGTGCAGCAGCAAATTAGAAACAACCAAATAACCCTATTCTAAGCAGCTTTCATTTTATATGCTTTCTCCAAACACGAAAAGAGAGAAATAACCTGAAACTAATAACTCCAAACAAAACTTACTTTATGCCAAGCTCTTTCTGCCAAAGCAATCAACCTTGGAAAAAGTTGATGGTGAAACCATTTCACATCGTACAAAAGCTCTGACCAAACTTGAGCTTGAATTCCATAAATATTTTTTTCCAACTCTAAACATCGTATGGCAAGAATTGGCTTACGCATCGTATCTTACAAAAGTGTATTGCTAGTAACGTGACCAGTTTTTTTGTCACCCCAATCCATTGATTCTCAACCTTTGCTGAGTCGTGGTCCCCTTGACTGTGACACTACAAGACCGTGGCATCTTGAGTGTAATTATAACAGTCCCGGTCTAGAAACAAAAATATATTTGTTCCTACGCTCGTGCCCTCCTAGAGAAGACTCTGTGGCCTCCCTGTGTGGCCGAGAGCCTTGGAGCGCCGAGGGCTACGGTTGAGAACCCCTGGTATTTCTGCTGTTGATGTTGTTATCCTACACCATATATCTTGCAGAGAAAGAGTTGAAATGTAAGTTAAAGAAGACCTACGGAAATTGAGCAAACTTTTTAGCAAGAGCGAAGTCGAGAAAAAGAATGGAGACAACGATGCTTAAAAAATATGTGCAAAACCGTTACATCTTATTCTATAGGTGCATGAGCTTTGCCACCAGCCTTGCAAAAGTAGTTCCAGATGTGATTACCCCCTAAAGGTAAAATTAACAAGTGAATTTCAATGAAGGTCGGCAGGGTTCAATTACCAGCCCGGTCGAAACGCACGTAGCATCGCCAACGATCCCCCATCGTTGCTTCGTGACTTTGGAGCTGTGTTTCTCACGCACCAAATCGCGTATAGATGTGCCCCGCCACTCATTACACAATTCGACATGACACCGCAAGAATAATGAAGATAGGATTTTTTGTTTAACGTGCTGAGTTGAGTCAACATTACAATTTAAAAGAGTTAACAAAAAGCTCTGCTTCGCTTCAATTTGGTCTTTCGCGTGAACCACCTTTAAAAGTTTTCAATATTTACCTGCAAATGCTGGGTCGCTTACGACCGTTGGTAGGATTGATCTTGGATTGAAACGAAACACTGTCAGATCATCAACACTTTTACCAGCCCAACGTAGTCCAGGTTCATCAATATCAGGTTCAACAGGGTGGTCAAAATAAAAATGAGTCGCTTCTGCCATTACCAGCTGTAGTAAGTGTCACAATAAATTAAATTGCATAAAGAGAAAAATTAAATAGTTATAAAGCTCGTACCAAAATTTAGGTCTACAGAAAATTATACAGTATTCAAATGTTGAAGTTACACAAAACACATGCTGTTTCATACAGCTATTTGATGATAAACCACTTAAAAATAGCCCGAAAGAAAAAGGCTTTTTAATTTTTCGTCCGATAGTTAGAAATCCTTACAATGCACAAAGAATCCGCCAGAATGGAGGAAACATTGAGCTGCGTGAGTTTACATAATTAGTCTACATCAAAGAGAAAAGTGCTCGTTTTTTTCAACGTGCCAGCTGATTCCGATACCACAGCTCTCATTATTATTCTTCTGTTGATGACGAATGACAATTCTGTTCTTTAATTTAGATTATCATCGCTTAAACAAAAATGCTTGATGAGGTTATTTCAAATTATTCGACAAAAAATTCGGGAGTAATTAAAGGAGGATGCGAAGTGAGCTTGCGCTGTTCGAGTCAGCAGCCACCTGAATTCTACGTAAAACGCGTTTGACTCTTGCCATGAATCAAACCTGCCTCAAAGGGTCTGTATTCTACGCGTGACACCGCGACGCCATGATCTTGACAGCCGGATTTACGTCAACACGTTAACATCAATATGAGAGCAAACACGAGGTCTGCAGAATTTTGATTTCCGCACCGACTCCGCCTTTGCTGCTATGAAAACAACCTTGCTTATACGATTCTATCCAGCGGATTGCAAAGTCACCGTATAGGTCAGCCATTTGATCGAGAAGATAAGGAAGTATCCTGTTTGAAGGTGTATGAACGTACGTACTTTATATCCGGATTCAATCATCAACAGTCTATCATCTGCTGAGCCAGTCCAGTCATAAGAAATCACTTCTTGTTTTCCAAATTTTGGGGAAAATAATTCTTTAGGCTCTTTTTTTCTACAGATAGTAATTCACTCGTTTATTACCATATATCTCAAAACGATCTTAGAGTGTTTCAACCAGGAACGCAATCTCAGTCTTTCGACTACCAAGCAAACGCTCCTTGCGCCATTTTTTTATTTTAAAGAAAATCTTGAAAACTAACGTGTGACTAGACACCGAAGCAATGCTCATCTCCGCGGCATAGGGCCTGGGCTTAACAATTTTGAACTCCGAAAAAAAAAAATTAGTGGCGGCGAGTCGTTGCAACCTTCCGCTCAATTTGACCGGCCCGGCAAACGAACCCCCGACATCCCGCACCGATGGCGGAGTGTTACCAATACGCCAACTGGTTGGTATTTATTCTACCACTTTTTTTTATTGTACTTACTTAGAAATTCCATCGCCCCAAACACCAATGTTTATTCCATGTTTCTGTGTACATATTTCACCCAAAGTTCGGAAAAACAATTCTTGCAACTCGGCAGGGCTGTAAATAGCACACGTAAATGAAGCACGATTATCAGACACATGTTTGCAAGTTGCTTTCTGACTTGCAGGGTTGCTGCTTGACTCGAAGACTGATGTCCCTTCGCCGGGCATAGCCAACAAAAAAATTAGGGGAGCAAACAACAACAGGCGAAAGATTGCCGTTTTTTATGAGAATGTTTTAATTTAGTCTTCGGAAAAAAAAGGGGGACAATGCCAAGATGCCCCTCGCGACTATCTTTCGGGGCCACTTTGTTGCTACCTAGAAAGTTATCTCAATTTGATTAATTCGTCTTTTTTTATCTATTATCAGGCGTCAACTAATAAATAAACTTAGTCTTTTTACTGCGAAAAAAAAAAAAAATGTAAAATGATCCAAAACTCAGATGCTTAATTAGTTGCTAGCTTGCCCAGTTTTTATAAGTCGTACTTATCAGGAAAAGTTTGGTTTTGAGAGAGCAATTTTTTGCACAAGGGGGAACTTTCCCAGCGATCGATTGCAACCTCATCTGTTCCAATATGGAGAATCTGAAGAGGTTGTATCGATGCATGAAGCCTTTTCACAGCTCCAACCACGTGGTCCAAAAATCTACAAAACAAAGTCTTTAACCACAACGCAAACGTTTTATACACAAAACAATATCTTCAGCTCCCGGCAAAAATTCGTATCGCAATTCCTTGTGGTTTTTCACAGTATCCACACTCATAATTGCAAAAAAAAGAACGCAAATGTGGAGCTATCCGTAATTCAGCGAACCAAGTATTAGTGCACTTGACCCTGCCATAACTTGCAAAAATTTCATATGTGGCTGTAGGCAAACAAGAACAAAAGTTATGACAGAACGGTAGAAACATCATAACGGTAAACAAACAGAAATTCAAAAACAGCTTGAAAAAATCAACTCGTTCTCCATCCAGATGATCAACTTAAGCTGAAAATAACAAATCTTCGAAGAGCACCGCGAGAGCAAGCTATCATATTACGATGATTGCTTAGGTCACGTTCATTGTCCGATAACCATTAAGTCATCAATATAATCTCAAAGTTGGTTGGTCTACCTGTACGTTGAATTCATGCAAGGGTTCATAGCATTAGCTCGATAATAATCAAAAGGTTGTGCGACGGGTGTGTATGTCATGTCGCTGACTAAAAATTGATTTGCTTTTTCCGGATATCCCTGTTCCATCAAACTATGAAATCTGTGTAAAAATATAAAAAAATTTAATTTAAAGTAACAAACAATTTAAAAAGAATCTCAAAACCGTCCTCAAGGCATTTTTATCTCTTTTGCTTTTGTTTTCTTACGCAGGTTTTGCCGACGAAGACAAAAGTCAGAAAAGCCAAGAGTCATTGCAAAAGCAAGGCATTATTAGCATAATCAAGCAGAACTGTTCCGATATGAAGAGTCTTACTGTTCCAATATGAAATCAAAAATCAAATCAAATCTTCATTATACTCGCAGTATCACGCCGAGGCGTGTGGCGGGGACCATCTCCGCGGCTTAGCGGTTAGCACCTGAGCTACACAGCTCCGAAGGAACGTCGCAGCGGTGGCAAGCCTTTAACGACACTGAGCCGATTTGACCGACCCGGGATTTGAACCCCGGACCTCCCGCACCGATAGCGTCTGCGCTAAGCAGCCGAGCTAATTACGGCCGGTCCCATGAACTCGTAATTGCATAGTTACATATTTTTATGACGTAATAAAAACAAATATTTAGTCACTAGGCCTATCAAGCAGCCAATTGTTAAACTAGTAGTTCCGAAACTGCCTTAGTCACTACTCAGCTCGAAGTGCTGACTTATGTAGTTTAGGTTATGGGCCATAACTCGCTGGTTAAATGGTGTTTTTTCTCAAAAATGCTTCAGGCGGTAGCGCTGACCCAGCGCCACAACTTGACGCAAAAACCACATTTTCGGCAAAAAATGACTTAGGCAGTGTTTCTACTAACGTGACGATACACAAGATAGCTTCAAAAAAAGTGACCTTAAACAAAGTAACGTAGCATTTAAACCAATACCTCGATTCCATAGCTTTTATCGCGGCTCGACTATGACCAGGGACATCAATTTCAGGAATTACTTGAACGTGATGAGCCTTGGCTGCACGAAGAATTTTCTGATATTCTGTCTTTGAGTAGAAACCAGAACCTATCGAATATTCAAGAAAATTATGAACAATTTTTTCTAGATAGATGTTAAAGTTGCTGCTAATACGATATTACATCCTTTTGAAGACTGTTTTCCAATAAATCACTATCTTTTTCTATTTGTTCATAAATTTTACATAAAGTTTAGCGTAGAATCTATGATTTAATCGATTGATTAATGCCTTACAGTCACTAGATGGAGCCGCAGGTTCAGTGACAATAACGCAATATACGTATTGCATGATCACGGCTCAATTCTGGTTTAAACCCCAGCTTCAACTTTTGTTTTTGAATATAAGGTGTTCGATTGTATCCTTTTGTTTTCTGCTGGACGGATAAAAAACTAAATCTTTTTTTGTAATATTTGAAAAAATTTGACAATTTCTAAGCAAGTTTAATCTTGTTCCATAACTTTCTTCCGGCACAATAATGAAACAAGAAATCAATCAATATTTTTGGATACCAATGTTAGTTGCTTACCAGACGCATTCCCATATGGTCCAGATCCTAATAAAGGAATTATAGAATCCCTTTCGTCTTCACTGTGACGCCTAAAAAAAATAGACTTTAAATCACTGCGGCAACGACATCGCTATCGGTACGAGAGATATAGGTTCCGATTGGTGGGCCGGTCAAATTGAACACCGTTTCGATAAATACTCGCCTTTACTGCGACGTTTCTTCGAAGCATGTGTTGCCCAAGCGCTAAAGCCAGGACAACTGGCCCCGCCACTTGTTACACGCTTCGGAGTAATACCGCTAGAATAATGACGGTTTGATTCCTTAGATCAAACTAAAAGCAGCCGAAAACCCTCACCTAAATGCTCCCACGCTGGTGAGTTCCGGCAATCCATCTATTTCTAGTCTCCATGCTTCATCATCAGTGAGATGTAATTGAAGTTTGTTGAGCTTGTACAAGGACATGGTCTGTAAATTACAAAAAAAAATGCTTTTCCCGCGTGGCCATCATAACAACTACACTGATGAAATCAAAAAGGTCGAAACAGTCTATTTTATTGTATGCAGTTCACTTTTCATGTTTGAATTTCATTTACAGCTTTATCACCTGAAAATCACGAATTGCAGACCTACTGCGACAGTATTTGGACTGTCTTATTGCAGATGCTGTTGTGTCTCTTTTTTGTTTAAAAATAGAAGCAGGGCCGCAGCCAGCCTTCACATTTTGGGGGGGCTGAAAAATCAGCCTAGATTTTTTCTGATTTTTTACTTCGATTGCTTCCCAAATCTGAACATATCAATTTTAGTCAAGTAAAAGTTTATGCAGAAAGAACTTGCACGCGGAAACGAAAAATGAAAGTAATAAATTTGCGCCGATGTAGGCTACTGGTAATATTCTCGAAAGTAAAAACAATCATTGGCGTAAACAAAATGATAGAGAGAAGTAAAATGCGTTAATCAGATAAGGGCAGAAAACAGCAACAAAAAAAAAAACATGTCGTGTCTCAGAGCAAAGTTAAACGGCGAATTATTCAATTGCGGTTGCTTATAACCACCAGCGGATGTGTTTTCATTATGCAAATTTCGTCAACTGCGTTTACGTGCAATTGCGGAACACTCAGATATCAGTCTGTCTAACGATAAAAATTGAAACCCTTTCTGCTTTTAGTATCAGGATGCGAATCAGAAATTAATCTCGAGATTAAAACTTAACATCGATTGAAGCATGTATTTTGAAAAAAAATTATGAACCATTGAGTTTAGATCTGTATACGGTCATCATTCCGACATAAATAGTTTTTTTAAAGGGCTAAAATGAATTCTGGGGTCGGGAAGGGGGCTTATTCTCCAACAGCCCCCCCCCCTGTGGCTACGGCCCCAAAAGCCAAATCGGCTTGCATGCTTGCTCAATATTTATATCGTTCACAATGAGGAATCATAACTCAGTTTGAAAAACAATCAGCCTACAAGTCATAAAAAATGCATAAGGCGTTTTGATGATGAACGTGATGTAGTTACCGTGAGTAAATCTTGCATTGGTTGCACTAAAACTTAGCTTGCTAACTGTTTAGTGATAAAGTTATTAACGTGTTGAAGCGACATGCGAATGTTGTATGCAAGTTATGCAAGTCAAAATTTTTTGTTTTATTCTTTCTTTATAACCGGCCGGTTAGCGTAGAGGCGAAACACATCGCTATCGACGCGGGAGGTCTGGGGCTTGATTCCCGAGCCGGTTAAATCGAACATGTGTCGCCAACGGCTCTGTAGACGCTACGTTTCCGCTCGTTACACACACTTCGGCGTAATACCGCAAGTATAATGAAGGTGTGATTTTTTAGTGACTATATTAAGAATGTGATTGATTTATTGGCAACTGCATGTGAGCGAGTGAGTGGCAGGCTCATCTTTTGTTTTGCCCGGTTTACGTGTTTTTGCATTGCATCATTTGCATATATGCGACTAAAAATATTATCAGTGACTTGACTTGCAAAAGTGTAAAAAAGCTGTAAGGCAGCCAGGCTTCACAGAACATTGATAAGCTTACCTTTATGATTTTAATAACTTCTTCAGCTTTAATAAAATTTCTTGCAACATCTATAAAAAGTCCCCGATGTGAAAATCTAGGCCAATCCTGCAAAAAGAAAGAAGTTAGTGGTTGGTGGATAATTATCTTCATAAACTTTTTTAAGCGCTTCAGAAACCCGATCTAGGTCAGTAAAAATCAACAACAAGTTCTAAAATCAGACAAATTTACGGAAGATAGCAGCATTTTTTAAATTTTTCTGGTCCCTACAACTTTATTTTGGCCACCTAGGGTTTTTTTTGTCGGTCATGACCAAAATTTTTTGGCAATGATCAAAATTTTTTAGGCAGGTTCGGTCACAATGACCGAAAAAAACTTGAACTTTTGAAGAAATGTTGCAGACGAAGGCTGCACACTGCACAGTTGCTCTATTACAAGGTGAATACCTTTTTTTTTGTAGATCACTACATGAGACCTACAAATTTGATCGAACAAATATCGAAATGACCGAAAAAAATTCGGCAAATTAAGCTAAAATCGGACGAGTGACCGAAGCAAAATTTTGAAAAAAAAAAAAACAGTGGCCACCTAACATTTTTCTTAAAGAATCCTTGGCTTAACATTGTCCTTTTGTCGTCAGAAAGCAACAATGTCACTTTGCCCATAAGGGCAAATCCAAACTCGATGAAGAGTTGTATTTGTTTCAGATTCTCTGGCGGATACCTTGCATCATTATGATAAATTTGCTACTCATCAAAATCGCTTCATTTTGTGAGTGATGTGCAGTGACTCAATGGTAGAAAAACATCCATAGCCTCAAAATAAAGCTCACGCTGATATTAATTTATTGATGTAACCATGTTGGTTGTCGCTTACAGACGTTGTTGAACAAAACACTGTACCATACTGCCCAGCGAACACACAACAGTATTTTGAAAAGACTGATATCAATTTAATGATTCATCGTATTCTTGAGAATTGACATCTTTTTAGCTGAGCTCACAATAAAACCAAGGCAAACTTTGTAACCTAATGTGCATCAAAACTGTCTATACGGTGGTGATGAAGATCAATGGGTATTTTGTGCAACATTGATGCTCGTGCATGGAATTCAGGAGTTAAATCTTTAATTTTTGCTCTTTTAGAATCGAAGTCTAAGCAACCAAGAGTGTATACGCTGCATCAAGGTCGCCTGAACTGGTGAATATTACAGTAGACCTCTTTTGTTTCTAATGTTCCTGCAGTTATCGAAGTAATTTGTGTAGCTAAAAAGTTGCCTCAAAAAGACTGCAGAGCGTTTAAGAAGCTTTCACATGTTGGTATGTGTCGCAAAACAACACAGAAAATTATCCACCTATATAGAACAAAGAACTACTTTACAGACAAAGGTTTTGGTGGATGTTACATACACAGATTTCTCCTTGCAGCCCCAGCTGACCTCACAAAGAGTAATATAAAATTAAACGTTCTTCACCCAAAACGAATTTAATAACGCCAAAAAAGATGATTATACTCTCTACTTTGGTGCAAACAGCAAACAAGCAACTCACTTAACAAGATACTTTCCGACACTGCTCCACAACTATACACTTATATTACTAGGGCTAAACCCTCCGTCACTCAATGCAACTGACCATACACACTTACCGTTACAATGCCGACAGGTATTCGATACATGTGGTTCATTCTTGTATGTTCAGCCAATGAAATTAAAGACTGAACTGCGTAAAATGCTCCAGACGGATTCTCAGCGATAATATCGATAGATGGCCTAAAATGTAGCATATGGTGGTTGAACAATGATGGTATCAAAAGCATAATACTTTGATTATTTATTGCAAATAGCTATAACCCATCACAGAGTTGTCAATCGGGCTCGGGCTTTTCGGGTCCCGGGTTGAGCTCAGGCCGAGCTCGGGCTTAGATTTTGAAAAGTTGTCGGGCTTCAATTGGGCCGGACGCCAAAGCAATATCAAGATTTTCAGTGAGTGACAGAGTTTTCGCGATTGTTTGAATAAAGCAAAGAGAAAACCATGTCCCATCTATCACATCGGTGTGACTATGGATGGGTAAAACTAATTTTATTTTACATTTACACTCATTTTCTTGTTTTTTTTTCAAAATTTCAAGTGATGTTTTTGATTTCGGGTTAAAATCGGGCTCAGGCTGGCTGATATAGGATTCGCGTTCGGGTCAGGTTCGGGCTTGGAAATCGGTTTCGGGTCGAGCTCAACATCTCCGGCCCGTTGACAACTCTGACCCATTACGGTGTAGTTGAATAATCAGAACGTTTTTACAGCAGAGAAAACCACTAGAATCGTGACGTAAGTTGCTTTTTTTAAATACTAAACGTGTTTACATCTCACACTGTTTACTCACAAAATTTTATCGGTCCTTCCTACTTCCTAGTTCTTTAGACGATGGAGCAATCATAAGGCTGCAGGCTATGTTCGAACCTCATAGTGCAGTAATTTCTTCTCGGTCATTTTTGTTTTATTTAGCTGTCGTTTTATCTTGTTTAGTGAACGTTCTTCACCTTAAGAGCAAGGGTTATGGCAAAAAATTTTTTGAAGAGGGATGGCGCTTAAAAAAAATTATCACAAAACTGCACATTTTTTTACGAGTAGAATCTAAGCGATGATGCCTTTTAACCCTGTATCGAAAGAGGCCTGCGAGCGACAAGCACATGGTAGCCGATTGCGTACGCCACTGCTCCAGAGCAACCATGTCAATGCTCTTGATGTTTTTATATTTGCAAAATACCTACTTGCATCGACTTGAAGCATTTATTTTTGAGTGCTATTCCAAGTAGACGTGGCTTAGACTTGGCCAAAAATAAAGCTAAAAATTTTTTTTTTGTTAGAACCTTTGAACTTTCCACAAAGTTGTAGGAGGTCAAACGAAACCGAAATATGAATTTTTTTTCAAAATTAATAACGTTTTACGGTCGAACAGCGCGCTTCCATAGCAACCCAAGTCAAAATTTTATTATATCGAAATAACTCGGAAACCACTGTTGCTACCATGCTAAATTTTGCATCAGAATGTTCAGAAGCAACATGTTTATATCTGCTGTAAAAGGAACTTTTCTTCTATTTTGCTTATAAAAAGAGTTGTAAGCAAAAAACGAAAAATTGATAATTTGTTGCGCTTTTATTATGCGCAAGCTCTATGCAGCAACGTCCTTTCTGGCCGACTTAAAAAGAAGTCATGTCGACTTCTTGCTGCCGGGTCGGGGGCTATAACAGCCTTCTTTACCGACAGGTGAAAACACCTTCAGCACGTTCCATAAAGCGGCACACCGCTGTTTCGGGCTATTAGCCACTCATCAGCTATCCTCAGGAAAAGATGTATTTATTCTTTCGAATGACTGACTTTGAAAAGGAGTGGTGATCCTTACGGACAAATATCCTTTAGAGAATTTTAACTTTGTGGTACGTGGACAGCCGCGTCACACTCCAGTTAAATCTCTGTGTGGCCAGGGTGAAGATAAAAAGTTATAAAGCAACGTCCTTCCCGGCTTTTATTTTGCATTATAATTTGTTGGCAATAAAGCAAGTAGCCTTAACGGATTTCACGCGAGTTTTACCTAATAAGTATTTCCTTGCTTTGACATTTATACCATGCAATATTCATCATTAGAAAGTACAAAAGTTAGTCCACTTTGCTACGAGCTTTAACATGCATTGCGAAGTAGCCTATAGTTCAATTGCAATAGCAGTTTTTTGCAGCTACCGGTAATGATTTTTCAGTGACGTTTTCCGTTGAGGTTGCATTTGCTTCTAGCCTTTCTCGAACAGCACGAATAAATTCTGGAGTATACGTCATCAGGAATTTTATACTTGGTGATGATATACATTCCCGAATTTACCCAACTTCACCAACAACCCCTCATTATACGGAGTACCCAAACTTGGGGTATGTATTACACCAATGCTCTCCTGCTGTGAATCCTGTAATCACGAATGTGCCCGTTAACTATTCCAGTTTCTTAGTAACCTTGGGCAGTACTCTACTAACCCCACTGATTTCTTCAACTTTTTAACTGTATTAGCCGACCACATCATTTAATGTCAAAAGTCTTTTTAACAATAATATCTCATCCACATTTACCATGCAACTTATATTAGCCGGCATCTTCAAAAACTGTTAAAATGAACGGAATGGTCTCAACAAAAACCGACGAAAAGTTTTTATCTTGGTCTATCCAAAATTCTGCTTTCCAATTTGACAACTTCTATTAAACAACTCAATGGTATGACAATAATAGGCTCGTCAATTGGATATTTGATGGCTCTTGTTATCATGAACTACGCCATTGACAAAGCCTTCGAAATCACTCCCATGAACAGGGGTCGGCAACTCATGACTCGCCAGCAAATTTTATACGGCCCGCGGTGTCTTCCTTCCCAAACGTAATATGAAGTGTTTGTATATAGATTTTAAGCAGGGCTTCGGAGCAGCCATGAATCTGATGCTGTCATTTATAAAAATGGAGCTCCAGCTCCGGCTCCGGAGCTCTCTTCTAAAAAAATGTTGCTCCAGCTCCGGCTCCGGAGCTTTTTCCACTGCGGCTCCAGTTGAAGTACTGTACATTTAAAATAGAGGTTTACAAGCATTTAAGCAATGTATGACTTTTTAACATTTACCACTGCAAAACGAAACGCAGAACAATCGACGAAATGAAAGTGTTTATTGCAAAACAGACTTGAGTAAAATGCTCATGAAAACTGAATACAAATGCAATACCACATAAAAAAGAAATAAAATACAAATCCAAAATACATATCGCCAAAGACCTCTAAAATAGAAAATATTTTACATCTGTACCTGAATACGTTGAAGACTCAGTGGATTTAAGGCTAAATAAAGCAATGATCAGATCGTTTTATGACTACTCTAACTTGTATTATAATCTGGAATTAAATTTAGCAGTAGCATCTCAGATGTTGACATGGCGCTGGAGCTAGCTTTGAAAAAAGTTGTTCCGGCTCCGGCTCCAGCTCCTTCTAAATTTTAAATAGAGCTCCGGCTCCAACTCCGGCTCCTACCTAAAACCACCTGCTCCGGGGCTCCGGCTCCAGCTCCGAAGCCCTGCTTTTAAGGCATCGCGGAACTGGTTGCCGGCCGATTTCTTTCCAACTTGCCAGACGTTTCCGTATCTCATTCAAAAACTGGCTTGTAAATCGAAAATGCACGCTTTTGAAATTTGATTTTCAAAAAATAAATCTTCCGTAGGTTTGTTGGAAATTTCGAGATGACCAGCTGATAATGCTGGCTTAGAAAAGTAAGTGCGGCCCGCCATGACCAGTGTTGGTTGTTTTTGGCCCAGGGATAAAAAAAGGTTGCCGACTCCTCCCCTAGAACTAGATCACCGACCTGGTTTCTTTTACGAATGTGTAGATGACTGTTTTGCCACCTTCACAGAGCCGACCTCAGTCGATGCCTTCCTCAATAACCTGAATAGCATACACAAACAAATTCAATCCACGAAATAAATAGAATTAAACAACTCTCTAGCTTTTCTTGACGTTTTCGTTGAAAAATCTCACTCCACAATAAAAACCAGTAGGATACTTACCAATTACCGTAAACCTACTTAGGCTACACCAAACTCCTCAAATATTCTAGTTTCTCTTCCATTTGCTAGAAACACAATCTAGTCAACAACCTTTTTCAACTCTCTTTTGTCATCTGGATTTCGTACATGCAAATCCATACTAAATTGCAATCAATTAAACCAACCCTTGTGAGAAATGAATATCCTTCCAGTTTTATAAACAGGTGCATTACACAATTTTTGTACTAAAAATTTTCCCAACGTTCAATAACTCAAACGCAATTTTGTAACTGCATCACCTTCAAACTATACCGTAGTTCAGCAATATTTCACACTAATCGAAAAAGAAATGCAGCAATTCATCAACAAACATCTTCCCGCCTTCAAACTAAGTTTCATCCACACAACATACTAACTGAAGCAATATTTGTATATCAAAGACCACCCAAAGACACTTTGTATACCGTCTTAATTGTTCCTGCCGAGCCTTTTATAAGGGTCAAATCTTTCGAAACTTCTCAAACCTATTTATCTACAGTATTAATTACAGATAGTCAATAATAATAATAATAATAATAAGAGAAATTTTGGACATAAACTGAGCCTAATCATGAGACTGACACTAAAGCAAAGTAAGATCATAACTGGTTAAAAATAGTTTAAATTAGGATTTTAATGCTTAATTAAACTTACTACCAATTTTCTACATGTGAAAAGTAGAATATTATTTAAGAGTGCTTTGTGCCTCTCTTCCTATGTATATGTATACATAACGTGAAACAACGTAAAAAACATTTTCGGTCTTCTTCTAGACCAGGAATGGGCAACCCCTGGCACGTGTGCTGAACTTGGCACGCGAGCTCGCTTCTCTGGCACGCGAGCCAGGCCACGGAAACGAGTCAACAGAAAAGCAGCAGCAGAAATCTCACTGACCAACGTATGGCCCTTTAATTTTTTTTGTAGGACATGTGATGATGTGAAGACCTTTTTTTGCTCTTTACCGATATTGTCAGGGGAAAACACGAACTGTTGGTTGGCACGCGGAAAAAAATGACCATTGATTTTGGCTGATTTTGGCATCCAGACCGAAAAGGTTGCCCATCCCTGCTCCGGACCAAAAATACAGCTTTTTGGGTCAGCCTACAACTATTTGAAGTAAAAATTGAGCAAACTTCTCTCTTAAGACAGATATAAGTGCGATCATTTTGACTAGCACCAGTAATTTTTGATTTAATATCATTTAGGAAAAAAAATCGGCATTGGTTACCATAGAAACGCATTGTCCGACCGTAAAGCATCATTAAAAAAAAAAAATCACATTTTAGTTTCTTATCATCAACCACAACTTTGTGGAAAGTTCAAGAAATATTGAAAAACTTGGTCCAATTTGGCCCAGTCTAATGTGGCTGCTAGATGAAATAGTTTGGGCATAATCTCAATTTGATTAGATTGTAACTTACTTTTCTTTTGAGATGACAAGTCGGTAAGCTTCTTCGCTTGTTTCGCTCACACGATTTTTCACGAAGCGAATCAAAAAATACTGAGTTGATATCGGACAAGCGTAGGACGCTAACGTAGATATTTTAAACATAAAGAAATCTGAAATAAAAAAAATTCGTGCTAAAAATTTCGGCTATTTGTGAAGCAAAGTATTCGAAATGAAAAAAAAGTTTATATATGAAGTGCAGCGACCCCTAGGATCGTTGGTAAACTACGAAAGGGAGTGTAAGTCCAACTTTTCGATTGCGATGATGTCATATCTTCACGCCAAAAATTGAAATTTGCTATGAGGGCACAACCATCTGTATCGGAAATTTGAACATGTTTCATGCTACGTTTCCTTACTATTAACAATTATCATTGACAGGCAAGAAACATTTTTTGATGATAGAAATGAAATGGTGTGCAGTGAAGCACTTTATAGGCTATCATTTTAGCGTACAAATAAAAGCTGAAGAGTGTACTTACCATTTAGTATGTTCACTTCATTTTGAAATTCTTGCACCATTCCACATATCACCCAGAAAGACGGAATCACTTCAATCGCATTCGATTCAACCAGATTACTTTGAACAGGAGTGGGTAAAATTCTTAACGGTGCTTTGTTCATATTTAAGATGTTGTACCTACATGTATTGCAAAGTCAGTCATGTGCTGGTAATCCGGGGCGTAAACACAAATTGTTAAAAGAGAAGGCGTGAAGGAGGTTTGCTACATGAAAATACAATTTTTCTGGTAGGGTTTCCAAGCAAACTGAATTGCTGGATGACGTTACCAGTTTTGTTATCAATTAATTCAGACCTCCCGCAGAATAATTACTAAAAAGCGACGTCCTTCCTGGCTTTCTCAAAGTAGTATTAAAACAATTTGTCAGCCGGTTCGGAGGTTGGAGCATCTTCCATTACCGACAGTTGCAAAAACAACTTTAGAATTAATTCCACTCAAATATTTAGAATCAAAGTTGAAAATGAGCCAACTACTGTAATTCAGGCCCAAACCCGGTCTGAACCCAAATTTGATTGGAAATTTTCAACTGACCCTAAAAGCTCGAAAGATAGGTTAAGTTGGAAACACTTAGGAGTTTAAATCTCGCTTCTTCAAATAATCTTGGCAAGGATAAGAGGCAACAGAATAAATTCATACACTCGCAACAATAGTTTCGAGGTAGCGAAATCAAAATAGCGAACTACAATAATTGTGGCTGAAATGAGGCGATTGTAATTTGTCAGTGAGCTACGTCGCTGCGAACTGTGCCTGAAACTATTCTCAGAATTAGGCCCGCAGCCCGAACCCGACCCGAAAAGCCCAGCCTGACTTAGTTACAACATTCCGAACTTTGCCTAGAACAGACAGAAAAGTGCAGTAGACCTACCACATCCCTGAAACAGCTTGCTAACGATATTTTTTATCTTACATATTGACTTTTTCTTACATTTCAAAACGTTTCTCTGCGCTTAATTTTCCTCTAGAAGAAGCTTTCATAGATCTTGTTAAAAAATCATACTCCTCCGTTATCGTTGTAACAAAGTTTAGTTCGTCATCATCAGTGTTTTTGATCATGTGACCTTTGTTGTCTGATCCAACAACATACCAACGAGGACAAATAAAATGAGGATACCACAGACTGTCTCCACGAAAATTCATTTCAACAGTTTGATTTGGAGCAATTCCTGCAAAAATATGAATAAAATTACTTTTTTAATTTATTGGTAAGTGGTGGTTAAAAACGGTGGGCGGTAGAAGTAGAAGTTAAAGACATCGCTATTGTCGTCTAAGTCTCGGCTCGATTCCTATCCCAGTCAAATCGGACACAGTGCCGACAACGGATCACCACCGCTGCGACGGCTCTTCGTAATTGTATTACCTAGGGGCTAAACCGCGTAGATGGACCCAGTCCCTCGTCACACGTCATTTTGTAATACCACGAATATAATGAAGGCTTGATGTGATATTTCGTTTGACAGTTCACATAAGTTTAATTAAATCAAAAAATATGGCGGCAAATGTTGCAAGCAAGTTAACTGCAAAGCAATGCTCGAAGTTTGAATTCCGTTTTCCGGCCTTTAACTGTAACATTAGCATCCAAACTAAAAAAATAAAATATAAAAAGTTTTAAAAATAGTAAACAATCTTTCAATAAGGTCAGAATTTTGCAAAATACTGCTAAAAGAGAATTTAGACTGAATTATTATTAAATTAACCGAGTAGCTTGTATTAGTTATTACGAAATTAAAACGGTTGCAACAGTGGCGTAGCTACAAGTGCTGCCCCCCCCCCCCTCACAAGCTTAACTCAGGAGGCCCTACCGGCATTTATTGCTAAACAAAAGTATTGATGGTTACGTGTTCATGTGGTCAGTGGTCATTGGCTGAAGATGTACGAGTAATGTGATGGCGTCATGATACGTGAAACCCCCAGACGCCGGAAGCTAAAGAGTCTGCGGGCGTAGCCCTTAGCCGCCAACGAGTTTTTACGATTTTCACATAAAAAATCACTCATTTTAGCATCCTTTTTTATCGATAAAGGGCATGCAGTGAGTGCAGTCGCTATGGACGACGCATAAATATTTTCGCAGCTAATGTCTAAAAGCAGAAGCTTGGCTAAAATAAATGAAAGGAGGCTGCAGCCGTTATTAGTTTTCAATCGCTTATTACAGGGCCAAAAAGGAAAGGGCGAAAACCTTATTACAGGACCAAAATAGGACACCGTGCCTCCCCCCCCTGCGTACGCTTTTGCTGCATATTACCGTAATTCACACACTTTCCTAAACTTTTCAATCAATAAATCACGAAATTTTCCTAAATTGTCACAACAATGCACGCATAAAAATTATTTATCTGATACAACAAAGGGCAGTACAGCCTATTCATCAATAATAATCGCCGTATTAACAAAAAACGCTGCCGACAGAAATGATTTGCGCTACATTATCCGCATAATTAGCACTCCGCGTCTTGGTTGGGTGAGCTCACTATACATCGTATGGGGAATTTTCCGCTTCCACCAAAAATATTGGGGGATGCTGCCGGATTATTGAGGGAATACATCCTACCCCTGGATTTGCACCTATGCTCTCAATGATATGCAATCTAGCCCACCCAGTATACCAAAATCTAAAGGTGTAATCGGTATTAAACAAATGAACAGGAAACTAAACCAAAACTGACCAAATAGAATATGTCTATTTTTCAAAATTTTGTCAAATTTGATCAGATAATAATTTTTATCCCACATCACTGGTCAACACTCGACACTTTTTTGATTTTATAATTTCACTCAAAACAATAAAGATTTCTGATTCTATAATTTCAAGTTAACGGTTTTATAGTTACAAGTAGACACACACTTTTATGATTTTATAATTTTATTCAAAACAATAAAGCTTTTCAAATTTTATGCCTTACGCAAGACGCAGGGCCCCCCATAATATGAAAAATCCGGTACTGAGCATAAGTTCAATGTAAGCAAGGTAAGTTTTGTGTAGCCTATCTCTCTAAAACAATTTACCCAAAAATTTGGGGGCCCTCAAATGTGCGCCCCCCCACGGCTGCGGGTATTGCGGGGTGGGGGGGTCCTACGCCACTGGATTGCAACTCGAGTCGAATGATAGCAAAATTTTGAAAAAATGTGGGAAGCAATATTTGCAGCTAACTTACCGGAGAAAGCATGCTGCATCAAGACAGTAGAACAATAGGAATGCCATCCACAATTTGTTAATCTTATTCTCAAAAATTTGCACGTTGCAAAGATTGAAAGCATTTAATTAGCCTATGTAACTGCGACATATAAAACAGTAGTTCAATTACAGATAAAAAGCAAATGCACCATTTTGGAGTTGTTTTCAAAAGATTATTATTGCATTGACTGTAAAAGTGTCCTGAAAAGTACTCTTACATTAAACACGGAAATCCAAATTTCAGGCTGTGGTTTTTGTTTTGAAATCTCACCGGCTGATTGCATCGTGCATGATAGGATCTTGTTACGGTATTTTTGATTTGTGAGGAAGTAAAGTGTTGAAGCATTGCAACAAGAGATAGCGCAGGTTGACTTTTTCGCAACCCTAACCGCCCATGACCCGTAAGCACTAGCCCAGCAGTGATCGAAGCTGACCCGGCAACTCATCTCAAAAATAGAGCCTGGCCCGTCCAAAACTCAATGTTTTATGAATCTTTAATCACATTCAACCTAAGTTTAAAAAGAAATCTTTTGTTTGCGGCTCGTTAGCGGTCCAGTAAAAAACAAATGATAAAACTGGCCGTTAGCGGACCAGTAACACATAGTCACCTATAAATCCTTTGACTGGAGCAATCTTAAACAATCCACCATCAACGTGAAAAATAGAAAAATCTTTATTGACTAGGTTTGTTGCATTTGATAGTGATATAATGGCAATCGGATCACGAGAGGAAATTACCGACAACGCTGGTAAAGAGTTGAAGTAAATCGACCAGTCTTTCTGAAAAACAATTGTTTGTTTCACCATATTGTTTGTTTTAAGGCCGGGGTGGGGAATAGGGTGGATCGAAAAAGACCGATCCTCCCTTTTATTGGAATTTAACTAGAGCCGGGGTCAGGAAAGTTGCAAATTGGTGTAAAAACACTTTAAGTTCAAAATTTTACGCATTTTCATTAACATCTTCAGGTGCCGCCGGAAGCTAAAAATATTCAAAAATGACAAAAATGTACAAAAAAGTCGGCTCTTTAAAACTTATTTATTTTTAAGTTTTTGTTTGAATTAAATCATAGCCGGGTGTTTGGTCACTAAAATAAATGTCAAACTTTGCATAGAACTCAAAGTATTGTTTAAAAGTAGTTATCTTGAGGTGCCGCTATTGCGTAAGAAAGAAGGTAATTTCAGAGAGAAACAAAAAGATTCGGCTTGCTTTTGACGAAAAATGGTGACTGGTGAAGTTGACGCTCGACAATTTTATTATGAATAAAGAGTTCGCTGAAAACTGTGTTTACTTTTACAACTATAGGCTACTCCCAACAACTCCCGTTCAAAATTTTGCGAGAAATAACAAATTGCCTGGCAGATCTTTAAATTAACCAAGAACTTAAGCTACAACATTGTGACGTCATCACGTAACAGAACAAGGTCTCAAACTTAAGTCGAAGTTTTATTTTTTTACCGTAACCATAACCAAGATTGTGTCGTTCAAGAACCAAGCGTGTATTTTTGCAGATGGTTGAGTACAAATTAATTTTGGTCTACCCAAAGCCACCAAAAATTTGAAGCTAGATTATGGATGAAAATGAAAGGAAGGGTCGAGTCAGTGGCGTAGCAAAGGGGGGGCGGTCTGCCCCGGGGCACGGCAATTTGGATAAGCTTTATGTAATTATTTTGCATAATTATTTTGAACAATTATTACTTAGCTATATTGCTATTTGCTAATCGTAAATCATCTTACTGTGTTCGCCAGTGCCCAGGCGCAAAGTTGCGGAAATGGGCCCCGCCACCTTGTTTACGCATTGGCGTATTTCCCCGAGTGTAAAAAAGATTTGATTAAAACGTGTATTATGTCACAATAGCGTACTGTTTTCTTCTTCGTATTTGCATCATTTAAATCGCTCACACTCAGAGCGCGAATGCAGTACAGGCACTAGGCAGTGCTACGCAAGTGACATGGGCGCACGTAGGGGAGCCACGGCAGGGGCGCACCCAGAAAATTTCAAAGGGGGATTCTAAAAAAAAACTCGATCTCGCACACAGAAGCGCGTCCAGCAAATTTTGGTGGGGAGAGGAAAAAATTTTGAATTAGGTTGAGTGTTAAAAAAATACAAATTTTGATCTAGTTAGACACAAAAAAGGCGTAAGAAGCCCCCCAAAAGGGCGTAAGAAACCCTTTGACAATGTTTTCATGTTTGCAACATATTCAAAAAATTTTTCAAGGAGGGGCATCCAAATTCGCCATATTTTCAAGTGTGTTTTTTTTCGGACAAAATCATTTTAAAGTAAATTGATAATGAAAAAGGCTCTAGGGGGTCAGGGGGTATGCTCCCCCGGAAAATTTTTGAAAATTTGCACGATGTAGTGGCCATTTTAGCACTTTTTGAACAATTTTTGGGCAAAGTTTGTTTAAATTTTTTGCCCCTAAATCCGAGTGTTTTATCAAATATGATGCATGTTGTTCATACATTTTCGATCATGCGTGTTTAGTGCGTAAGGTTTATTGGTATCAAAAAGATTCAAAAAAATTATGAAAAAACTGTATTCATCAAAAAACATGTTTGAAAATGGCTGGTAAGGAGGTCGCATCTCCCCTGAATCCGCCCATGCCCGCACTGATTACAATGTCTCTTACCACTACACCAACCAGCCGATTTGGTTTCAGTATGATGCGGGGCAAATTCTGTCAAAGCTGTTTTGAAATAACAGCATGTACTGCTCTGACATAGTTTGGACACTTCACTTCATAAACAAGGGTTTGGTTTCAAAAGAGGGGGTTTCGACCCCCAAAACCCCCCTGGGTGCGCCACTGGGCTACAATGCCATGTGCCCCTCTTTGGTCCTGTAATAAGGTGCTAAAACCTAACTCTCATTCTATAGTTTCTCAAACAAATAATGGTTGCAGCTCCCTTTCACTTATTTTAGCCAGCTTCTGCTTTTAGACATTAGCTGCGAAAATATTTTTGCGTTGTCTATAGTGACTGCACTCACTGCATGCTCTTTTTCGATGAAAAGATGTGCTAAAATGAGTGTTTTTTACGTGAAAACCGCAAAATTTGTTGGCGGCTGGGGGCTACGCCCCAGACCCCTTAGCCTCCGGCGGCTTAGGGTTTCGCCCTTACACTCCCGGTTGTGACTCCCCATTTTGCCAAATCCTGGGTGCACACTGCATTTGGGGGCGGCAATTTCTTGAACCGCCCGGGCGGCAGAACCTCATAGCTACGCCACTGGGTCTAGTTAACACTAGAAGACAGTCAAAATGTCCGATATTCGGAGATCCATGTGACTTCTGCGAAAATCAATTACCAAAGTTGTAATGCAGTTATGAAATGCTACCTAATAGTAAGGAACCAAATGAAAAGTAGTAATGAGAAAGATTAGGCTGCACTGTGTCTGTCATTGCGTCAAAGGTGGCTGAAAAAGTTCAAGCCATTGACAAAAGAGCTTCTCCACTACGTGTTACAAAAAAGAGGATGGTAGCTAAAATAAGAGAATATAATCAAACATTTCGAGGCATTATGAAAAGTTATCAATGCGTGAAAACTTCAGCTGCCTTCCAAACGAAATTCATAACGTTTGAAAATGAAAGCAAAAAACTCTTTGATTTTGCTTCTTGCAAGTCTAAAGATTTGGACTGTTGCAATTGTGCTAAGGAGTTTAAAATCCCAGATTTGGAAAGAGGTTTCATGAAAGATCAACGAACCGATCTCAAGATGTACAGCATATTGGAAATTGTGATTTAACAGCAACAAAATTATAGAAGAAACGTTCTTTGCTACATCAACAACATCTTATATTGGCTAAAACAACTTTAGAAAGAAGCCAGGCATTATCGATATTTATTGTGGAGCCAGTGCAAAATTTCTCAGAATCAGATGAAGAAAGACTCTTCTAATCCAGAATTGGTTCCCACGAGTCACAAACGTAAAGCATTTACAGCGGTGCGTAAGTCTCCGCAAAATTTCAAAAAACCTCGACTTTCAAATTTGGCACTAGCATGCGAAAGAACTGGGTCTCCGATAGATTTGCCGCGATGATTTCTTCTTCAGTTTTGCGGGACTAATAGCATTATATACGCTGACGCTAGTGGCGATGTGATTGATAGAAACAAAATTAGGAGCAGAAATGATATCAGAATGGAAGTAAGTACTAGTGTAAAAATCAAGGCTGTAGTGATCCAAAGTTTTTACTGCGACGGAAGAAAAAATCAAACGTTAATAAATAAAAAGAAGGGAGAGAGTTATCACAAAAAATATAATAGAAGAACATATTACACTAATTGCTGAGCCTGGGAGTAATTATCTTAGTCATGTTTCCGTTATTCAAGGTACTTTCAGATGCATAACAAAAGTAATTTGGGACTTTTTTGAAGACATAGAGTATTCTACTGATTCCATGCAAGCAATTGGTTGCGGTGGGACAGTTGGTAATACTGGAACAAAAGGAAGAATAGTTCGATTGATCGAAACCAGGGATTTCCCTGCTCGAAACTAAGTTAGGCAGACCTTTGCTTTGATTTGTCTGCTAATTGCATGCAAATGAGTTGCCATTAGCGAAATTTGACACTAAATAAGACTATGCTTTTTAATGCTGCTACGAGAAGCAATACCGTTATTGTGTATACTGTAAAAGTGCAATCACACTAACTGAGACGTTGAGACCTTTGAGACATTGCGCAGGTTTATCTTATTGTGATATGACTTTGTGGGAATGTGATGTCACAATAAGATAAACTTCTGCAATGTCTCAAAGGTCTCAATGTCTCAGTTAGTGTGATCGGACTTTTACTGTTACTCGAAAGATTGCTTTCTGAGCGTTTTTAACCGAAAGAGGATTGCGTTGTTAATTCAAGGACTGATTTTTTGTGTTTTTCGCTATTTCGTAAGTGTGCTGCTTTTCTGGGGTTCTGTTTTTGATTGATGACTAAAGAGACTAACAGTTATCGTACACTGTTTAATTTTTCGCAATCTAACTTTTTGATTTTCCTGTTGCAAAAGTATTGATTTACTGTTGTACATAGGTCTTTTGTATATATTGCATTACTTCGAAGTTGTTTGGGTATTGTTGATACATGAGTTTATAAATGAGAAAATCAAGTCATTTCATTTCACAAATGAAGAGCGAGTAAAATAATCAACAAGAGTGGCAGAAATTATCATTGCATTTTTGAAATTAGACTAAAGGGTCCCTACAAAATATTCGTTAAAAGCACACAGCTATGCTGCAAATATCTTAGGTCTAGGTAAAAGCGTGATTGCGTGAAATATGTTATGGAAAATGAGCTCGACACTTCTCACATGGGGAGTTAAGCGTGGGACAATGCCACAAAGAGAACAACGCATATTGCCAGCTCACTATCAGTAGCCAGGAATGACGTCATATTTAAAAAAATTCGCTGAGTTTGCGGGAGTGATGGCACCTTAAGCAGTTTCCTTTCGAACAATATTTCACATTTTATGTAAAGTTTGTCATCTTAACTAACAAGTAAACACCCGGCTATGATTTCATTCAAACAAAAACTTAAAAATAAATTAGTTTCAAAAAGTCGACTTTTTCGTACATTTTCGTCATTTTTGAATATTTTTAGCTTCCGGCGGCACCTGAAGATGTTAATGAAAATGCGTAAAATTTTGCATATAGTGTTTTTACACCAATTTGCAACTTTCCTGACCCCGGCTCTAGTTAAATTCCAATAAAAGGGGAGATCGGTCATTTTCGATCTACCCACGTGGGGAACCTTCAAGGCACAGCGGGCCGCATTGCACGCATGATATTTTCAGCGGGCCGCATTTACGTTTCACGCGCAAAGAGCAAAACAAAGCTCCTCTGAAAATTTAGCGGAGAGCAAAACAAAAAGGTTATCACGCCCGCAAGCCGTAGTTTGAGCTGTGTAAATGTGTTTTGACGCGTTTTCACTGTTTAATATGCCAAAATGTTAAAAAGGAGGACGTATGGTAAGCCAAGCATTACATGAGCCGTATGTACTCGCGGGCCACATTTAAAACTTAAGCGGGTCGCATGTGGCCTGCGGGCCGCAGGTGCCCCACTCCTGTTTTAAGGCGTATTTAAAGAGGAGGACCTCCCAAAACGTTTATAATGGCAAATTGTCCTTTCGTGATTTCTGATCAGTGCTTTGAAAAGAACTTCAATTATTTACTTATTTTAAGACATTAGAACATACAATACATGATATAGCTTTTGCTTTTGTAACGGTTTCAACACCATTGTTAATAATTGTTATAAAATCACATTATTAGCCTACAGTTACTGCACACCTTGCCCAGCAGTAGAAACAAGCCACCTTTATTGAACAGATTCTTTCCCTTTGTACGGGCGAAATGGCGTAGCAAAAACGCTCCTTTGTATGGGTTCAGGTGCGGAATCTTCGAACCTGAAGTGTTTAGCTGACAAATGGTCGAACCTGCAGCTCCTTTCTATGGGCTCAAATTCCGAATTTTCGAACCCGAAGTGAGATTCCGACTTTTTGCCCATACAATTGGAAGCATGCTGATCAATAAGGAGAACAGGCATACGCTACAGCATTGCAGTGTTGCCATATTTTTTAGCACTTTGTAGCCAAACGCGTCTAAAAAGCAGCTTAAGTGTTTTTGTACGCCTACTGCAATAAGCGTTAAATATGATTTATGATTCTGTTTTGGTGTAGCTTTCTAATAGCTGAAATAACGATTATTTTAATTTGCAATAACGATTCTTGATATTTAGGCATAGCGGCTTTGCAGTACTAAATTACTACGCATGCAAACTCACTCCACTTAAATGCCTTCTTCCATTGTTTATCAACTTGATGTTTATTCTTGGCAAGCTTTGCTGAGCAACATATGAATTGACAAGAGTCACTTCGACGCTCACGTGATTGGCGAAGTATTGAGAAACGCTCATTTCATTCAATGCTTTAAATTCTGGTTGAAAAGAAGGAACTAAGCCATGAATTCTTCCATTTGAAAAATTTTCTTGAATTGATTTTTCTTCGTTTTGGGATGAATAATTGGTCAGAAAAAGAGGAGGAAAACCAGGCAAATTTGGGATTTCTGTTTCCTTGGGTATTTGATGTACGACGTACTCAGGATTTTGCGTTAAAGCATTATTTTGTGTTAGGGAAGAAAAATCCGGATCACGCTTGGAATCCTCGAAATTAGAATGATTGTTAATGGAATGCTCCGGATCGGAATAACTTTTGACGGAATCTTTCCTGAATTGATCTTTGTTGGAATCCTCGGACTTGGAACGATTTTCGTTGAAATTCTTGGTTTTAAATTTATTTTCGTTGAAATCCGAGGTCTTAAATTGGTTTTTGTAAAAATCCGTGGTCTTGGAATGGTTTTCGTTAAAATCCTTAGTCTTAACTTGGTTTTCATTGAAATGGTTGGTCTTGGAATGTTTTTCGAACACCTTTAATTTCTCGTGTAAAAAAACGTTGCGTTGTACTTGAGGTGAAAAACCGGAAATAAGCTGGGATTTTTCGTTACTGAGTAAGTTTGGAGAATCATCCATCCGCCTTGGTAATGATTTTTTGATTGGTAACACGGGAGAAACAAATCGAAAATGGTCATCTAAAAAAGTATTAAGCTTCATTCAGATTGCCCAAAAACTTACGACGTACAGTAATTTAATGTGATGTTTCTCAAAATCAACCTATTGGTATTATTCACTTGATGAATAGCGAGCAATGCAGCTTACAAATAAGGGAAATTGGGCTCACGGCTGGAAGTTAAGGCGAAAGTCAGATATCAATTTAAAGTTAAGAATATTTCAAAATCATCTAGGGCAAATGGTAATTTTTAGCAATTTTTGGTAAATCAATTACTCAAGTATTTACAATATGCTGCAGCTGCAATTTCATTTTATGTAAGTTTATGCTTATTATTCTGATAATGAAGACTTAAAGTTGCAGTAAGCTACGATCAATAAAAATTTCCATCCATAGAAATGGATTCAAGTTAAATGCAAAACCCAAGGTTACCCCACATTAAAATAGAGCTTATGACAGCAGTGGCGTCTATTAAGGATAAGAGTCCAGCAAGAAAAGTGTAACTACCAATTTTTAGGTCATTGTTTGGTCCCGAATCAGAATCGAATATCCCACAAGTAGGCTGTACCGCTCCAAAGGCAGCGGTTTCTCTCATTACAGCTTTATGATCAATCCTTGCTCATAATTTCTTTCACGAATATAAACCACGAGGCCTATTAAATAAAGTCAGGAAAAGAAAATTGATTTATAATTGAAAATTGCGTGGAAATGTCTTCATTGCATCTTACACCAAGAAACTGTATGCCCTACAGGCCCTCAAAAATGTCTGGCAAAACACTTTTTGAGTTTTTTGCGGAACAATGCTTTACAAAATCATAAAAAACACAATTGACTCGAACCCGCAATGACAAAACTACAGAGTTTCGTGACATTCTTGCATCCCAGCATACCCCTGCCAGCTGACTAAGAAACGCTCAATGTCGAAAATTAAATGCTTTTTGTGGTCACCAGCTCTATAAACTGTTAATCAATTATCAGCCCTTGACCAATGCGCAATGTAATCTCGAAAGTAAATTTGCACCACGCATATATATTCATAAAAATAATCTGTTCAGCTATAAGCACGAAATGCGTTTGCAGCGTTAACGTCGGTATGGACGAGATTTCGATTTTACGAACCATCTGAGTCTTAAACATTTTACCTCTATTTATTGGTTTTGAAATCGGAATTGCGAGAAATATCTGTTGCTACTATCCTAAACTTATCCGTGTCTCTTTTTAGAGTATTTTTATTTTTTGTGCAGTTGCATTTTCATCCTTCTATCACGAGAAAGTTGCCAGTTATGGTCTATCACACTCTCCAAGCTGTGGGGGAATCTCGCTAAGTGACTTTCTCAACGGCGCAACAAGTAAACTCGCCAGCATGTACTTCACACTTTCCCATTAACCGCTTTTTGCATCAAGGTGTCATTTAATTAGAGTTCCAGGCATCTACACAGTTAAGATTAGCAGCAAGTAGTTGAGTAAAATAAATGATACAACTTCCAAAAACAATCGAAATCAACTTACTTGATGATTTCAAAGTGCTATAAAATATCCCAGAAAGGCAGACGAAAGTTATCATAATGAAGACCCGAAACATCAGTTTTAACGTATTCCATCGACATACTAATGCTGCCATGGTTGCTTTCTTCATGACCGCTCTTTTCGAAACCAACCAGCTTTGGGATTAGGAATAATCGATTTTCAATTTTGCGGCTCTTTCATCTCTAGTACTCTTTTTCTTTGGAACACACAAAATGCATCGCTTCTATTCTTTTATCCACACTGATACTAAAACTTTGTTTTGCCAGCATGAAAGTACATATCAAAATTGTATCTTAACGCTTGTAACGTGCTGCAAATGTAAAAAAGTATGTAACAATTAGCTGAAATGCCGAAAACCACAGCGTACCGGTACTTAATCGTTATAATGGACCAACTCAACGAAAAAAGCATTGATAGGCCTACGTACGTAAAGCAGCTGTTTTATAGTTTTCTCAAATTATATATTGCCTGCCATTTAAAAAAAATCTTGTGAACAAAAACGAGAAATGACAACACGAGTCGTCCAACCACCTTGAATTTATGAATACTGTGACGTAACCATTATTTTTATTCCGGACACTGAGCACTGTGAGTGGGTCTACTGTTAGTATAGTAACAAATAGATACGTACACTAATCACACTGCACTGAAACTATAAATGCATTTATGTTGGTATCAGCATTACCGCCATTTCCGATACCCGTATCTACAACAGTACATCGCGCACGAAACGTTAACGCCTTCAAAGGGCTTTCATTAAGCCTCTCTTCATGTGCGTCGGGCGGAATGTTCTCTAGTAATTTAGCAGGCTAAATAACTTGAAACACATAACATTATATGCTGCAATTTGCTTGAAGATTCGACCAAATTTTGGGTGAATTGTGTAATGATAAGTAAGCCTATTGCATGTAGACTCTTACGGTAAAACAGCAGTCTAATAAGCCGAGGTGCCTTAAATTTTTATGACGTTGGCCGTATCACGGTCCTATTTCCAACAACAGGGCCAGCGGTAACGAACGAGAATTGCTGATTCGTCATTGGTTCGATTCTGAGATGAAACCGATTGTATTTTACTGAGAGGCTTCCAGCATTTTAAGTAGCTGCTGACTCAAATAGCTCAAGTTCATTCAGCTATGTCTATCAATGTATATATATTCCATTAAAAGCCCAAATCAAGTCGACTTAAAATAACCCAGTTGTTTATTCATCAATTTGACCGATTTACTCGTAGTGAACAAAACAGCGATGCATGTTGCAGGAAGTAACTAAAATTCTTATGTATCTAGCTAAACCTGTTTAAATCTTCCTGTAATAGACGCATATTTCATGTACAGCCTAGTCTCTACGCAGCCTACGTCATCAAAAAGACGTAAGCTCAAAAACAATGAATAGATAGCGTCACTTGACACTGCATTTGCGTTTAACGTTGACCATTTGCTATAGGCCTATTTGTGATTTCTTTCAAATTTTTCAATCATTAATCGAAGCGCAAACAGCAAACATTTAATTTATTCACAAGTCAATCAACTGCCGTGCAAAGCAGACAACTAATGAGCAATTATGGCAGTCTTTCTATGAACGGCTATCATAATCGTTTCTGACACAAAGAAATCTTTTTTTAAGCTGCACTCACTCGCAGCTTAGGATTTTACAATAGTGAAGTATATGCATAATAAAAGAAGGCCTAGTTAGGATACAAACTCACTACATTTGGTCGAGATTCCAACACCCAAAATACCAACGACGTAATAAGACTTTGGGGGGGAGGGGGAGCTAATTTTTTGCGGAGCCTTATGCTTTTTGCAGACTTGACTTTGAGGTCAACAGCAAATCCTTGTTTTTAAAAGATGCAATGTACCATGAAACCCTATTGTGGGGATCCCGTGGCTATACTCCTGTAGTGTTTTTCAAGCCTCATAGGTTTTTAGTATTTTGTAACAGTGAAGTATATGCATAATGGAAGATCACCTGGTGGCGCATCGAACCCCAAAACATCGAACCATCTTCAGAGCTTTACAATGCGCTAACCACTCGGCCAGCTCCATTTAGCCTGTCTACATGTCCAATTTATGTGGGCTTTTGGCCCACATTTATGTGGGCTTGCTGCTGTGGGCTTTCTGCATCACAATTAGATTTTTGATGTCATAATTTAACAAAGTTATTATGACATCAAGCCCACAGCAACAAGTCTATATCAATGTGGGCCAAAAGCGGCAAAGCCCACATAAATTGGACATGTGGACAGGCTAATTATGTGCTTGAAACTCATTTCTCGCAACGACATTCAGAAAACAAAGCTTAGTCGTTCGCATTATTTAGCTATTTTCATCGTGTTCTCAAAAAATGTGATAACAATTTTGCAAAAGTCACTTCAATAAAATCAACTTCATGGAATTATAGTTTTGAAACTTGAAGAACTGCATTGTTTGACTAAAGCCTTAGTTTGACAAAGATTCAGCAATTGAGACTAATCGTCAGCTTTTATCGTGATTGCTAAGTAAATACACTTTACCCTGTTGTTGATTTTGCAAGTGCTTTTTGTCTGATTTTTCAAATTAAATTGCTTGCATCAAAAGCAAACAATTAACTCTGGCTAGCTGTCAATAAATGACTTTGTTGCCTTCGTTATTATTGCCGCTTTTGTTTAGAAAAGATGCCAGGAAAGGGGAAAAAAGCTACGATGCCGGTTGGTATAGGTAGGAAATGCTCAGTAGCTGTAGCGGAAAATAAGGATTGATTTACAGTTTCAAGTAAGGTTGGTCTCTGATTAATTTTCCCCTAAGTAGAACTGATACTAAGTTTAGTAAAAGATGGTAAATCTTCTTTAGAAGACCACGTTACTAGTACGCTGTAGTACAGATGCGTCGAAGATCTCAAAGAAGTTTCTGCAGAGACAAAACACCCCGAAAAGACATTTTGAAGCACATTTACAAAAGATAGCATATCCAATTATTAATGTAGCAACTACGGGGCGATTAATTTTTAACAAAAATCTGCAGTGCGAATCATACAGCAGGATAGAAACCTTGCTTATTTTTTTGCGTATAACTCTCCACCAAAATAAAGAACTCTTGCATTCGCAAACTGCGAAACGAATGCATAAGCTCGCAATCGCTGGTGATTCATGTGGTAGAAGCTTAAGATGCATTGTTGCTGGAAGTAGGGATGTGCCTCAAGGAAAATTACTCTGACTCGCCGAGTAACGAGTATTCACGACGTTACTCGGCCGAGTCCGAGTATATACGGCGTCAAGATATGAACTCAAAATCAGGTGAAGAGTAAAAAAAAAGGTCATCACGTCCGTAAAAGTCCTAATTTCGACTCAAATTTCGAATACAGAGCAAAAAAAGGTCAAAATGATGATGCTTGAATACTCGGCCGAGTATCAATTAATACTCGGACTCGGCCAAGTCCGAATAATGCCTTAACACTCGGCCGAGTACTCGGACTCGACTCGGCGCATCCCTAGCTGGAAGCTCACATGCTGCAGGTGTTAAGCCTATTGCAACAGTAGTTTCAAGCTGGAAAATAGAATTGCAGGGTTAAAAAAGTAGAAAACTACCAAAATCTATCGTTTTGTAAAAGTACGATTCTTTAGATGCTAAAGAATCGCACCAGTAGTAGTAGAGTCCTTTATTCTTGCACCACCAACATGATGAAAAATCTCAAAGATGAAGGAAATATAACAACGATACAAGAAAAGGGAAAAGAGAACAAAACGATTAACGTTATGGCATGCAGCTAGGAGAAGAGAAGTTACAAAAGAAAAAAAAACAAGTGTAGGTATGGTTGCAACAACGATTTTATATCAGAGTATAGGGTCAGCACCTGCTACTAGATATTATTGGGCGGTAACTGAAACAGCTGTTTGATATCACACAAGCTTGAAACCATGAGAGCACTCAAACTTTGAACCAGCTTAGATCACACGCAAGCTAAAATTTTTTTTCATCCTCTCTTAAAATGTATACCCCTTTCGCTCTTGATGCACAAATGAATTTTAACAGAAACAAACGCAGATGCAAGCTGAGAGTCTTCGCTATGACTCCACCAAGAACCAAACCAGGCTTTCCGACCGCAAAACGAACGCTGTACCCAAAGCAGAGCAAAATCAAATCATCCTTATACTAGCAGTATTACGCAGAAGCGTATCACAAGTGGCGGGCTCCATCTCCAAGGCATAGTGCCTATGCAACATAGCTCTGACGAAGAGTCGCAGCGGTGGCAAGCCATTGGCGACACTGTGTCCGATTTGACTGGACCGGTAAGCGGTAATCGAATTCCAGACCTACTGCACCGACAGCGACGTCGTTAACCAATACGCTCCTTGACCGGTTACAAAACGGAGCAACACTGGCACTGCGACGTTTTTATTCCGAGATTGTGTTTTAACTTGAGCTGTGAACTCGAACTCACTGAACTGTGCCTGTTTTACCGATCTCGAACATGAACTCGAAAAAAGTTGATCGAGTTTTAAACTTATCCTAAACTTGACAAAAAATGCTTTAACTCAGCGTAAACGCGGTAGAAATTACTGAGCCCAAACTCGAACTTGAATTCGCAAAATGTAAAGATGAAGAACTCGAACTCAGCTTGGAGATTTTTATTGGACTCGAACTCGATTAAAAATGCGAGTTCGCAGCCCTGGTTTCAACGATTAAAACGTCGACTGTATTTCAAAAAAACAGCTGAAGTTTTTGATTGATTGGTGTTCACACTATGCACGTTGCAGTATCCGCAAGAATTTTGATATCGGAAACTCGTTGAAAAAAGATAAAAGTTGCGGATGTAACATTTTGGGAACAGCTGTTTCGTCAAATCTGAAAACAGGCTAAAAGCAGCGGTGGTATTCAGCCGTTCGCACCGGTTCAACAGAACTGTTTCACGGAATTTTATTAGATCAGCAAACCGACCAGCATGGCTCTTGATACTGTGAGTTAGTTTAACGAAAACCGGATGAAATATAGCTTGATTCTTGTAACAGAACCGATTTACAAAAATTTTGAATTCCACCTCTGGTTAAAGTCCCACGATGTTTTTCTATATATATTTAATCTGGGCAGCCAAGTGTTGTAGCGTGTTATGATTGAATATTATCTTCATAGGAAGGCACCCCACTTTTTATATAAATAGCATTTGAAAGTTAGTTCGATGCAGGTGTAACTTACATTGTCATTGTATTTAGGTAACAGTTGTAACTCCAGTTCTAACGCAATGAATGCATTATTTTCAGCTTTACAGGGATCTTTGGTACTACTTATTTATTAAAAAAACATGATTCAGTTCGACGTGCTTTTCAAAGACCTGAAGGAAATGGGCCTGGCCCAAGTTATTATCGTCTTGCTGTTGTGCTATCAAAATATTTGTGGAGGGATCAATGCTCTCGCCACAGTGTTCATTGCATATGAACCAGATTTAAGGTACCGTACATTAAGTGTACTCTAGGCCTGCATAAAAGGAGGCATTACTGCCCTGCTTGTTGATATTGGTTGCATGCTGTTCTCTAATGATCTTCACAATAAAATAGTGTTGTCTAGTACAAATTTTTACAGAAATGAGAAATAGACCTATCTGTTTGCTCCCATCAAATGGGCGTTGTGTAAGTGTGCACAGTTAGACAATAGGTTACGTTTAGCCTGCTTCCATGTCCACAAAAAACTTCGGCTTTGTCAACGTATAGGCTGGGCTAAGGACAACTTTCTGAAAACCCACTTTCACAGACCACCTCTTTAGGTGCGGCCGGGAAAGTCCACGACTTTGCAAAAATTAGCCCAGGATAAAGGAAACTTTCCTAGATTCGAGCAAAGCTTATAAAATTTTGACAGGGAAACAGGCTAGTTGTAACATTATACTGCAATCAATTTTCTGCGCTTAATCTATCACAACGTCGCAAATAAGCGGTAAGTTTTAACCAAAAATCAATCTTGTGAACAACAGGATGGCTAAGGAGAGCGGTTACACCTTGCATTGTAAACCTGAGGTCGTTGAACTGCCACATTTCTGTGACTGATTAGAAAGAGATGAGATCAGTAAAGGTTTTACAATATTTCGAATAGGCTACTGACACTCAATATTAAAAGACATTTAAATACGACCACCTTTTGTTGAGAAATCTTATGCTTTATAACTATTCGGCTAGATGTAATGTTCCTCCTTTGGACAACAAAACAGCCTATCCAGAATTAAGTGAAGAAGACATCTTAAACTACACGACTCCATACGATGAAGCTTCAAAAGAATATAACGGATGTTACAGGTGCAAAGCATTATTACTAGGGCGATTCAAGGTCAATAAAGTCAATTTTTTTTTGGATGTAGAAAATAACTCTAAAAATGTAGAAACAAAATTTCACGGTCGTAGGGTCAGTATTGATGATGTTATAAAGTCAATAAATGTCAATTTTTTGTTTTTTAGATCAATTTTTTTTTGTTAGGTCAATTTTTGCTTTCTCGCTTTTTTGCGCGTTTCTACTTTATACTCAAAAAGAGATGACTCAGATAATTTAGATATGGAGGTTCGTAACTGTTGGTGGTTCCAGGGAGGTGTATGCTGTCGCAAGACTGTTACCGGTATTATAGTTTTACACATGCTTAATTTATTAATGTAATGCTTGATGTGATTTGATTGATTTCGATTGTAAAGATTCGTTCAGACAGCTTTGCAAGATTGCAATCTTAGCAAAATTGGTTTATGATAAAATAAGCTTTTCGTCGTGTTTTCATTTGTTACACACTTTTGTCGCTACGTGCCAGTAGTCAAAAACATTAGAATTGAAAAGACGATAGCATTAGTTATTCGAACATACTTTGATGTTAGAAAGATTGCAATACAGCGAATAGCAAAACACTTGAATTATATGTGCGTACATTATAATCTAAGCACTAACTGAAGTGACTTTGGTGTTTTTTTTTTCTTATGGACTGGTTCTTTCATTTTATTGTTTCGTAAGGTCAATTTTTTGATGAAATAAGGTCATTTTTTTGAGATTTTTTAGTCAATAAAAAATCGCCCTAGTTATTACTTTTATTTAGCAAAGCTTAATCGTTGCCTACTCCCAAAAGGTTTGCGGAAACGTTTTGAAGGGCGCGCAAAAAGATGTTTTTTCCATAAAGTCTCGATTTATTTAGACTAAGCAATAACGGCTTTTAACGTGTATTGAAGAAGGCTAAAAGGTGGGTGGGCGAAAAACCGTGTCTATGCCACTGCTCCCGGTTGGTGCAACCTGCAGCTTTACAAAGTGCTTGGTGAAAAACAGTAAGGTTTTCACATTGAAAAATATTTGAAATTTTTTATCATCTTTAGAGTTTAGTTCTACAACACTTTTTGATTTCAGGGCTCAGGCTCACGCGTAAATAATGCTGCTTCTTCCAACACCACTCCCAAATTGAACAATTAACTGCTCAAAGGGTCTCAGGCAACACAAAATCATTTGCGACGAGAATAACGTAGGAAGTAGGGCCCCCTACTCCCCCTGATTCTGTCAGTGGACATAACTTATCAAACTTTGTCTTCTCGGCGACCTCGATCTTTCATAATACGGCAAAAAAATTATATACCTGTATTTTTCAATATTTCGTTGGATATATTGAAATAATTTAAAATTTGACTTACCGGTACATTGAATTTAACTTTCAGTTCAAAATGTCACTACTTGCACGTCAAAAATCGCCTACTTGAAAAACGTAGTTTCTTTTTTACCATTATGTAGTTCCATTTTTGGACAAAAAATCAAATCAAATCTTCAATGTACTAGCGGTATTACGCCGAAGCGTGTAACGAGTTGCGGGGCCCATCTCCGCGGCTTAGGGCCTGGGTTATACAGATTCGAAGAAACGTCGCAGCGGTGGCTAGCCGTTGGTGACACTGTGTCGATTTGACCGACCCGGGATTTAAACCCCAGATCTCCTGCACCGATAGCATGTGCGCTAAGCAACTGAGCTAAAGGCCGGTTCATTTTTAAATGACTGATGCATAAATAAGCTTCTTATCTACATAAAATTACCACATCAGTTGGCTGGTTTTACAATTGTTTGGGTTTGTGGCTTAGCAGTCCGCTTTGCTGTAGCTTGCTTCGAAATTCGTTTAGGTCATACCAAAGATTGTGAAAATAATGCCGAAAGCTGTAGGCTGCCTCACTTAATGATCAGCGCTACAATTTTACACCAGCGTTTAAGATGGATAATAAAATTAAAACACGATAGTAAAAATACTACAGTTACTGCAGTAAGCACTACACTAGCCTAATCATTAGGACGATTTTTTTATGACCTATAAAATCGAAAAATATGATTTTATTTTTTGAAACATATGACTTTATTTTTAGAACAGCAAATTTATGCTGTTTTCCGTAATTAACATCTCATATGGTAAGTCTAAACATGTCTTTTAAACAAGAACATACTCAAAAGAACGAAGAATTTACTTGAAAATCAGTAAAAAAATTTAAATGCGCATCTTACAACAAGTAAGATATTTAACTGTTGAATACAATTTTAAAATAGAATGCGACTTGTGCATTGGTAAAATTTCGGTTTTCATGCATCATGGATTTTAACATCGAAAATGACCGCTCTACAGATGCTCATGTAGGCTAGTACAAATATGTTACCGACTTGGCGTACGATGCTGGAGAAAAATCTGGTTTACTCATCTCCAGAATGGTTTCTGCATAACTTTTTTTTAAACTAATTTTAAAAAAGTTGCTTGAAATGCTTCGTGAAAATCGGCGCAAAAACTTAACTAGTTTCATTGCCTCTCTTAACGTAAAATTATCAAGTTTAAAGTCTGAAGGAACTGTATCTACGGTGGTACTGGGGCTCATATTTTGTATTTCATAACAAAAACCAATGGTCATATTTTATGACCTAAAAAAAAAAATCTGATTTTTTATGACTTTATAACTCCTTAAATAGACTTCGTATCAACGTGTTTTTTTCGCGAATATCGGTTTCATGAGTTTTTGCGCTACCAAAAGAATATGACTTTAATGACTTTTATCCCCCATACTAATCATTCACGTTGCTGGTCTTTCACTATAGTCATAATGAAATTTTATAGCTCTACAATGTCGCAAATCGACTTATAACACGAATTCTTGTAAAGTTTCGTAACAAATCAATCAGTGCGGTTTTGAAAAGGCAACTTCAAACAATTTCTACAATTAAGCAACCTCCCAAAAGCTTGCAATAATGCGTTTTTGTTGCTTTGCGAACTAATTTAGTCAGAATTGCAGCACCGAAATGGTAGAAATCTTCATTATTTTACACATCTTTCTAGAAGTCCTGCTATTTATCCTTTTCGCTTTATTTATTTATTTGTTATTATTGGCATATTCATTCTCCTATCACGAGAAAGTGATCAATGCGCTAAACGAGCTCGTTTAGGAGTTGCCGGCCATCTGTCTACCACACTAAGATGGGGGAATTCCGTTAAGTGTCTTGTCCAACGGCACAACAAGTAAACTTGCCGGCTTGTTCTCCACACTGTCCCTTAAATGCTGAACGTCAAGCAGGGAAGCTGTGAATACCAATTTTTAATTCATTGGTTTGACCCGACGCGGAATCGAACCCCAAGTCTACCGATCCAGATGCAGACGCTCTATACCACTCGGCCATCTGATCATAGTAATAATGCACTTAATGCTAGAAAAGTAGAAACCTTCATTCTTTTACACATCTTTCCAGAAGTCTAACTACTACCTGTATATCCTTTTCGCTAATCTTTTTATAATAACAATGGACTTACAAATACAATAAATATGAGACGAAAATAGCTTAAAGGGAAGAAAAATAGAGCCACAGTAAATCTCAAAACTGGACGTTTCGACAACATAGAGTTTTGCATTGCCTTGCATTCACTGTTGATGATTACAGCTTAATCTACGTCGTCGAAACGTCCAGTTTTGAGATTTACTGAGGGTTTATTTTTCCTCCTTAATACACTTATACCTTTGTAGTTTCTTGTTAAAATTTACTCAAAGGTATATGCAGTGATGGAGTACTCGAGTACTCTATTTGTACTCGAGTACACTCAAGCACAGGCTTTCTGAGTACTCGTACTCGAAAATTTTGATCTCAAGAAGTACTCGTACTCGAACCTAAAAGTACTCGGACTCGGTCTAAAAATCAGTCGAGTGCAGAGTAGGCCTACTTTGATTTTTATCATACTTGCAACAGAAACTTTCGTCGAAATCTGCTGAAAAATTCCGTAAAAGTTAAACTCGACTACAAAGAGCTTAAAACCAGTGTTCAAAGAAATAATAAACATTTAAATAAACAACTTCAAGAAAAGTGGTTCCAATGTATGCAGCAAATGCCTGCTACTGATTTTAAAGTGTAAAGTTTAACTGCGAAAAATGTACTCGGTACTCGTTCTCGAAGTCAACCACCAGTACTCGTACTTGTGGTCGAAGTCAACCACCAGTACTCGTACTCGTGCTCGAACTCAAAGATTCTCCAGGCCAGTACTCGATACTCGTACTCGAAGGTTGAGTACTCGACTATGTCACTGGGTTTATGATTCCTTAAATTTTAAATAGTTAAATGCGAGTACTGGTAAGCTACTGGTTAGCTAGTGTACTGCAGTAATACATTGACTAACCCTGACACTAAGCAATTTGGTCTCGAATGTGCTACAATACTTGAAAAGTTTAACAATCCGGAAGGAAATGGGAGAACAATAGCAATTACGTATTGCCTCTGCTGACATACTCTACCAACAATAACGCTGCTTAATCTCCATTGTGTTAACAAAACTTGTCATACATCGATCGGAAACTTATGCAACGTGATTGCAGACTCTCAGTAAATTTTCTGATAGTGAATGCGCATGTCTTCATCTCAGCATATATGTCATTGATCTCAGTAACAACTTTCGCCCAAGACAGCGTGCAAAAATGCTGACTGTAATTTTGAGCTTATATTGCTGAGTGGCACATGTTTAATTAACACAAGCAAGAAGTGAGAAAAACTTCTAATACAGGAGCCACTTGCAAGTTGCGATACTGTTTTGTCAATACACTAAAATAGATGACGAATTACATACACTTACTGTTACTGCCAAAACTGTTTTAAACATTATCTTTCACGTATCGTAGGCTTCTATATCTAATATTTACAACACCTTGCAAACGAAAACGAAATAAATCAAGAACCGTCGAAAGCTTGTAGAACTTGTATAGCCTCAAGGCATGACAAAACACATCAAAAAAGTGCGAAAAAGGCTGTATAGTTGATCTATTAACCCCAAAAGTTTCTTGATCGCAACCCTGTGTATTGTGTAGGCCTACATTGTGCGCAGGAATACGATAATATTTTTAGTTCTTTTGTGTGATAAACAAACAAGGAAGTGGATTTGACGGTGGGAAAGTCATATCGCATTTGGGAAAAGTCAATCTATTGTGCAGCAAGACAATTTTGATTAATTTTGAGAAGGAAACAACTGTTTTATGAGGAGGAAAAATAAAGCCGCTGTAAATCTCTAAACTGGACGTTTCGACAACATAAATTCAGCTGTCATCATCAGCAGTGTATGCAAGGCAGTACAAAACTGTAAGAACTAGAATTTACAATTCTAACTACAAGTGCTTTATTTTTCCTCCTTAAGCTATTTTCGTCCCATATTTATTGTATTCTGTTTTAGTATATTTTTTGCGAAAAAGTCACCAATAACAACACATATTAGAGGTCTAAAAACTAAGTGAACTATGTAGGATTCCTATATATGTACTTGTTTCGTCACTTGTACCACTCGTTACGTGAATAATTTCTAACCTTGCTGTGTTTGCTGATGCAGCTATGAAACCAGTTTATGCGCTTATTCCATAACTTGCCGCTCATTGAATAAAACAAATTTGGCTGCGTCTACGCACAATGCTTGAATTTCACTAAATTTATGAGATGACTTCGATGGGAAAATTTATCGACCATTTTTTTCCTAAACTTTTCGTTAATTTGCATCTTGATCAGTGGTCTTGAAGTGGGTTTGACCGAACCCAGGGGTTCTGTGAGGTTGTAGCAGGGGTTCGGCCAAGATCAGAATAAGTTTACACGAATGCACAAAAAGGCGTAAAGTTGTAGTAAACCAGTATTCGTGCGTGGAATTCCTGTTTTGTTAATTTTGTTTTCTTGAATAAAAAAATTTTGTGTACGACAAATCACAGTTCACTGTTGAATAAAGTTAGTTAACACTGAGTTTTCTAATTATAAGTCATAACCAGGGGCAGATACAGGGAGGATGTGGGGGATGCATCCCCACCTATCAGCCATTTTCAATGTTATTTTTGATGAATACAATTTTTCCGTAATTTCAAACCTTTGCGATATCAATAAGCCTTAAGCATGCAGGAATGGATAATCTGCGAACAAAATGCATCATATTTAGTGAGGACTTCGAGTTAGAGGCAAAAATTAAACAAAGTTGCCTTAAAAACTGTTCAAAAGGCTCTAAAATGGCCATTATACAGTACCTAAATTTTCAAAAAATTTTTGGGAGACCATGCCCCGAGACCTCAAAAAGCCATTTTTGTTCTTCAATTAGCTTCAAATAAACTCTGTCGGAAAAACTACTCTAAAAAAATGCAAACGTTGATGCTCCCCCCTAAAAAAATATGAATACGCCTCTGACATGAAATATTTCCAAAAGGCTTATTTACGCTCTTTTCCGGGTCTAAAGGTCTAACGTCTTGTACTTAGTTAACCTTCAATCTATAATTCAAAACTGCATCCCCCACCAAAACTTTCCGGATCCGTACCTGGTTATAACTAAGGGTTCTGTGCGTGCCTGCATGACACTTGTTTGGTTCGATACCTCCGACAAGTTTAAGAACCACTGCTCTAGATATTAGGTTTGATTTTCACGCTTACTTTTCATTCATTCGTTTTCGTTTTTTTTCTGTTTTACTGCTTATTCATATTATTATGCTTTTGTTTGGTATGTAAAATTTGTTAATGAAAATTAACCATGTAGAAAAAAATTGTTTGACTACGCATCCAAATTTGATTTGATTTTGAATACTAGTTTGCTTTTGCTAATTTTTTTTTGGAGGGGTAAGGGGTGTTACTGCTTGTTGTTTTCTTTTCGTTTGTGTATTGCCAAGTAAGGACGCAGCTGACCAGATGACCTTTGGGTCTTTTCGCTGCTTCTTGCCGAGTAAGCGTTTTGGTGTATAACAATTTCCTACGTTACGCATTGTTAATTTCAAATTACCTGGTAAATAAAAACTGATCCATTTAAGCTTACGTAGCCGTTCACGTATTAAATTATGCATTTAAATTTTATTCTTCGAAGTTCTGCTCTACAGTATATGGCATATAAAAACAGCGCTGATCAAATTTCCGCTGTAAAAATTGTTATGTTTTTACTTACTGGCTAAAACTGCTGACGATGGCAGAAGGCTAAACAGTTTGACGCCACCCCAAAAATGCAAGACATTCTTTGAGCAATAATGATTTACCAACCACAATTTTCGGTCGCACTAACGTGATATGTCAACGGCGATCGCTAATCTATGACGACACCAGGAGCAGACCCAGGGGTTTTTTGGGAGGGGGGGGGCAGGAATCGAGAAAAGATTATCGTGCAGTTTTGTACGTAAAAATATCGAGGTACCAATGCTTTAATATGTGTAATTAAAAGTTTCCGGAAGTCCTGACTCCTCTAGCCGCCACCTCTAGATCAGCCCATTGACATTGCAATTGGTAATTGATATTTATAGGTACGGATACGACTTGGACCAATGCCAAGGAGATTTGAATTGCGTCAACACGTCACATACCGCCATCCCGTGCGATAAAGGATACTACTATGATCAATCACTATTCACAGAAACCGTAATTACAGAGGTAATCATAAGCAATGGATTTATCACCAAATTTTTGATGTTCTTTATGTGAATGTTGATAGACCATGTTTTTTGATTCATCGTATTACATGAAGACAAAGTGGCACACGAAAACGACAGTAAGACAAAGCAGTGCCTACAATTCGATGATTTTTTTGCAATCACAAGTATTAACACGGCTCGTGTGCACCTTGAAGGCTCGTATGGCTATCTCGTAAACGTCGAATGACACAGTATTAGTATTTGCTTTTTCAAGTCTTATTGTGCGTACGCAAACCCAACCGTGATAGGTAACTTAAAACCAGTCAAACATTTGCGGTCGTTTTTCTGTCACTTCTGAAAAATATTCGAATATTATCCTGCCAAAATCCGTCTAAAAATAAGCATCCGTCTGCATACGTACAAAATACGCATAAATACGGCCTAATACGGAGAGTGGGTCAATTGTCCTTTAAGCGTAATCTAGATTTTTTACTCATAACGTCATCAAATTATGTTGAACGCTGTTTTATCTTTTTCCTACCCATTTTAGAGATTGCAGAACCGCTGTGGGATCGGGCATTGTTCGGTGCAAGGCGCTCACTTGAACGCCCTTTATCATGTTTCATCGCTCGGCTTAATGCCTCAGGCGTAGTTTTCGAGGTTTGTTTTTGACAATTACTGCAAGCGCAATAATTTCTCCAAAATATCAAATATGTCGAATATTTTGCTGTACTTGTTCCTCATAGCTTAGTTTCGTTCATGAGCTTTTGTTGCTGCTATATTCTTTTTTGTTTCTTCCACTCGGTGTTAGGATACACTACTTTTATTTGATTGCGCATCTGTTTCAAATTCGTCTCAGCGGCAATGATTATTTTTTGCAATTCAAACGCATAAAACTTCAGGAAATTTTAAGGAGCACGTTGTCCAGGGTATTTGAGTTGTTGGCGACCATATACAACATACTTTGTTAGTAACCCCTGCAGGGCAATTTATTTTGGTGGGCTGTTGTTGGGTAATACTACTAGTTACCTCATATGAGAAATTACAGTGGGTAGCCTAGATTTTACTGGAATATTGGTTTTACTAACACACTCTTTGCTTGTTACTAGTTTGATTTGGTATGCGACCAGCAGTATTTGAACACTCTTTCAACTTCCATGTACTACGTTGGTCTGATGATCGGATCAATTCTGTTTGGAAACTTGGCCGATTTGTAAGTCATTAATAAGTACGATTACAGGAACCTCCCGCTTAAGTTCGCACCCGTTAAAGTTCGCATCCCAGTTAAGTTCGCACCAAATTATCAAAAAAACTGGAATTAACTTTTTCAGGCATTTATTAACATTTACAACAAATCACATTTTTAAGAACAGAACAGAAGTTTGTTTCGTTGCTCATAACAAACGACACGAGAAATATGCTTAGTTTATCACAGAAGAGTAAATTTACAACAGGCAGCTGTGAAGGGACCAGTGGTCTTCGAGTCGAACAGCAGCTTTACATAAATAAGTTTACAAGAAAAACAAAACCTAAGATTATTTAAATGTTTAATGTAACAGATAAAAGAAGCGGACTAGAAGCTATAAAATTTATAGACACTAGGATTGAACGTATTTCTCCAAGAGTAAGCTTTTGTAAGTACTTTTGAACCTCCTATATGACAAATGCCCAAGAGTTTCAGGAAGTGAATTCCATAGTTTTGCGCCTTTGTATTTTATGGACTTTTGAGTTCTGGTTGTAGTAAAACGCGGAAGAAGCAAGTGATCTTTGGAGGAGTTTCGTGTAGAGTAAGAATAGGAATTGCATGAGTAAGTAAAGTAATTGCAAAAACGTATGGGTAGTTTATTATGGGTGTATTGGTGCATAATTTTAGCCGGTTCAAATTGATATAAATCATCAAGTTTTAGTATTTGTAGTTTATAACAGTAAGGGCTAACTCTTTCTTTATGGGGAATCTCAGAAATAATGCTTATTGCTTTGTTTTGTAGTACTCAAATTTTAGTCAAGTACGTTTGGCACGTTGAAGCCCAAACAGGCAAGCCATACAGTAGATGAGAGTGAATCAGAGCGAAATACAAATTAATTAATGCGCTCGATGGTAAAAAGTATTTCAGTCTTGCAATTATGCCAACAGATCGAGATAACTTAGATTCAAGATGATGGATGTGTGACTTAAAAGTAAGTTTATCGTCAATTAATATTCCTAGATATGTAGTAACTTTAGGCGTTTCAATTTTACATCATTCAGCATGAGAGAAAAATCAAAGGGACACGGTTTTCTAGAAAATGAGGAGATATTTAGATCGAAAGTTTTATTTGGATGAAGAGTTAAACCATTGGAGGCCATCCATCTGGATACACTAGAAAGTTCAGAGGCAGCTAGACTTTCCATTTTTGAAAACGACGAGTTCAGGGACGGATCCAGCTGGGGCATGTGGGGGATGCATCCCCCCACCAGCCATTTTCAACAATGCTTTGAATAAATAAAGTTTTTCCATAATTTCGAACCTCTTCATAACCGTGGGTGCAAATCCATGGAGGGATGTATTCCCCCCAATAATCCAGTAGCATCCCCCAATTTTGCTAAATCATCCCCCCCGATATCGAAAAATGGTAGATTTTGCTAAATCATCTCCCCCAATACTTAACATAGATTTGCACCCCTGGTCATAACAATAAACCTTAATCGCCTTAAACACGCATAATCGAAACTGTGCTTACAAAATGCATCATATTTGATGAAGGACTCAAAGGTAGGGGCCAAAAATATGAACAAACTTTGCCTGAAAATTGTTCGCAAAGCGCTAAAATGACCATTACAATACGCAAATTTTCAAAAATTTTTCGGGGGACCATGCCCCCGGACCCCCGCAGAGTCGTTTTTGTTACTTAAGTTGCTTAAAATCAACTCTGCCGGGAAAAAATTGAGCTTGAAGAAGTGACTAAATTTGGTGCCCTCTCCCTGAAAAAAACTCTGAATACGCCCCTGACATGAAACATTTTGAAAAGGTTTATTTACGCCCGTTTCCGGGTCTAAACGTCTTTGTATTTAGTTAACATTCAACCTAATTTAAAATCACATCCCCCCCACCAAAACTTTCTGGATCCGCCCCTGGAAGAGTTCACAATTTTAAGAGGTTCACAATTTAAATAAGTCGTGGATCGTCAGCTGATGCATATTCCTCACTCTTTTTCGCTTTTCTTCCAACATCACCTGCCTTCCTTTTTTGCTTCTTCTGACATCAGAGCAGAACGTTTACAAATGTCTTCACGATTCAACCAAACTCCTTCACTTCATACTGTCGAGCTATGCTTCGTTTACTTGCACGATTTGGCTGCCTCAGCAAGGAGATTATCTCCAATCTCTCTGATTCATTCAAACGTTTCACTTTGTTGGACATTGTACCATATTAGACTGTTAGAGAATATGTTGTATAATACCTTGCTTAAATTAATTGTGCAGCTTATAATACCAATGTATGAGTTACGTAACAATGAAGCTCTAGCTCAAATGGTAATAAAGTAACACGCTTGATACACGCGATTAATGAGGCATGAATAGGGCCTTTTATAACGTAATTAAAAGCTTTGTACTATCAGAGACGAAACCGTAGCCAAATTGATAAGTTCGCACCTCCAGCATAAGTTCGCACCAGGCGTTCGAATTTAAGTTGCGAACCTAAGCGGGAGGTTACTGTACATGGCATTTTTTGTAATCAATTATTATTTGCTCATGACGTCACAATCGCAAAGCAGCAACTACCGTGACGCAAAACTTCGGCTAAGGGAAATGATGGGTGTAGTTTTTAGTCATGAGCATTAAGTTTCAAAATATTTAATAGCCTACTAAGCTTAACTTACAGGCATATAGTAAATAGTTGTAATGAATTTAGTTCTATTCAAAATAATGATCCGTCTATGTTGGTATAGCAGAAAATCGGTCAAAAAATGTGTGTTTGAAACTGAATCTACAGTACTATAGTGAACATCTTGCGTCATTGATGCAGCAAAACGAGTGAAAATTCTTTTTCAAAGTACAATCACTCGCAACGATTGCTTTGAATTCGATAACTGTGACTGGGTTACCAAAAGGCGTTCTGAGTAATATATTTGTTAAATCATTGCGTGCTGTGAGTACTGTAGTCATTTGCGATAAGCTTTTTCCATAATTGTAATGACGAAAATCATTGCTTAGTAATAGTAAGCCAAGAATCGTGACATTACTAGTTGGCTATGGGATGGTAAAGTAAATTTTATGCTCCACTATAATTATCGAAGTAGAAATACTTAATAAGCAATGTACAAATTTTGCCATTTACAACGATTTTGTGCAAATAAATTCTACTGCAGCTCCATAGAATTAGATAAAAATTACAGAACAGTATATTGCAGTAAAGAAATCCGTGTAACAGTCTGTTACAAACTGGACCGAAAAAATAATAAAAGCAGTGACAAATATCGGAATACAATAAATGTGGGACGATAATAGCGTAAGGAGGAAAAATAAAGCGACACTTTTCAGAATTACTATGGATTCGTTTTCCCTCTTTAGTGACAAATACTATTTCTAGGGTTGGAAAAAAATATTTTTTAGAGTCGAAAGAATGTATCAATTTCGTCTTTTACACCGATTTTCTGGAAATAAACTTCACAGTTCAATAGACTTAAATAAAAATTACCGGTATAATACCTTTTACCAGTAAAAGAACCGTAAGCTTAATAACAGTCTCTTGCAAACTGCACCGAAAAAATAATAAGTGACAAATGTTGGAATACAATACAAATGAGACGAAAATAGCGTAAAGAGGAAAAATAAAGCTTCATTTTTGAGAGTTATTGCGGATTTATTTCTGACAAATATATTTTCTAGAGTGGGAAGAAAAGTTTGTTGCGTTGCTACATTTACCGCATCTCTCGGCTGTATGCTTGGAATAACCTTCAGTCGTTCCATTGTTCTTTACATCGTGTTTCGCGTCGGAGTTGCCGGATTTTTGTACGGATCGACTTTGGGAACTTACGTCTGCAGTAAGTGGCGCATAGCTAGCCAGAAATTAAAATTTCGGGAGAGCATTATTTTTGGTGCTGCAGGTAAATAATTTCTTTCATAGTGAATTTCAAAAGAAAACTTCTCCCTGGACGATCTCTAAAAGGGGTCTTCTATTGACGCTATGTAAAAACTGTACCTTAGGCATATTTCGACATAAAACTGGTACTCGAAAGATGTTTTGTAAATCAATTCCCCTCTACCCCCACCCTCTGGGTACGCTTCTGGGTAAGCATATAGGCTAAATGAGTACGCGTATGAATGAGCACAAACAGTAATCATGAGCAATGAGCCGAAAACGAATATAATATGATGGGTTCTCGCCGTAAGTCAAACGTCTCGAGGGCTTTGCAGCATACGTACGCTGCCGTTAGGCTATAGTGGCTTTATATTGATGGTTTCTCATGCAGAGAGAAAATGAGTCCTCTTATATTCGCAGTGCTAAACGCCCTAGAAAACTAGATCATAGGTTCTCAAACTTTGCCTAGTCGCGACTCCCTACATCAAACGAAATATTTTCGCGACCCATCAGGCAGGCTTGAAGCACAATTTTGTTCAAACGAAATTAACAGGTGTCCTAACCTAATCAATCAGCCGATAAGACAATTACGCTCGGCTTTTAAGTGGAAAAGCTTTTGTTGGTCGAAACGATAGGATAATGAGGGGTGTGAGAACAGTGAGCTTGTTCCTATATGCTGCTAATAGCACGGCGACTCTACTCCTTTCAAGTTTTTAAAGCGATCAAAACTGTTAACAAATAATTATGTTTAGCAAGAAATTAAATCAAGCTGCGTGTAAGCATTTTTTCAGTTTTAAAAATTTTGCTATGCTTTCGCGACCCACCAGCCACGTCTCTGCGAACCACTGGTGGGTCGCGACCCCATTTTGAGAAACGCTGCCCTAGATTGTTATAGATACTGAAGAAGCGTTATTTGTAAGTATGCCTGAAGTCGGTTGTTCATTAAACTTTGAGTTTGTGCTAGCTGGCTTTGTTCTTGTGACTGCTAGGTATTATCATTGATCACTTAGATTAACTGCATGCCATTTTTGGTATATAAAGGTTATCGCAGTGGTGCTATTCTGTCAAATTCGAACGAAAATACACAAAATGACTGTTTTCAGTATACCGAAAACTAGACGTGATAGAAAAAATTAGGCTGCAGATTCGAAATCAGCGCTCCCAAATTAGCCAAAAACAGTTGAGAAACCTCAGATACAAGCGATAAATTTTTTTGTTGTGGTTCGGTGTTATACTTTAATTGATGGAATGTGCTAAAACATAAAGTGGTGTCAGGCTGAATTTTGTTTCAAAATAAATTAAAATCTTTATTATGCTCGCAGTATTACGCCGAAGCGTGTAACGAGTAGCGGGGTCCATCTTCGCGGCATAGCGTCTGAGCAACACAGCTCCGAAAAAACGTTGTAGCAATGGCGAGCCGTTGGCGACGCAATGCCGATTGAACCTGCCCGGTAATTAAATCCCAGACCTTACGCACCGATAGCGTGCGCTTAACAACTGAGCTAACCGGCCAGTCCAAATTTTGTTTTATAGTTATGGAAATAGTTGGCAGAAAGTGGAGAACGTTGGTTGGAATTGGATATCAGACATTTTTTTCATTTGGTTTTATGATTTGGGGCGGAGTAGCTTATCACTGGAGAGATTGGCACGAAATGATGGTAATTTGATATTGATAAAAAAGGCGTAAAGACATCTCCCAGAACTCTGTTTTCTAGCTTATAAGAAAACCTTTACAACATATATACTGTAATTAAATGCAAAACTTAGTTTTATCTTATCAACATATTTTTGGTAATGATACCCTGTTTGAGCAATTCAAAAAAATTACCATTGAAGTAAGCCTAAAGATTCAAATAGCCGAAATTAGTTTTGCACCTAAAAGAAAGGCTGTGTTCTCGTCAACAAAATCAACTTCCAAATCCTATAGCTGCGAAAATTGTTTGTTGGTGCACGTACCTTAATTGTGCACTTAACAACTAATAAGTTCGTCAAATATTTGCTTTATATGTCGATTGGTTGTGTTTTTCTCCATTTCATTGTTATGCACTGATTGTTGTGCTATGAGCAGTACCAAATATGGATTTAGTATCACAAAAGTACATCAGGGGTTTTAGTTGTTGATGCATTTTGTTTTCATGGAAGTGTAATGTACAAGATTGGTTATAGCAATTTTTTTATGCTCTAGCTATCTTACTATTAACCTGTTTCCATGACCACAAAAATCGTGGACTTTCTCAGCGTGGGCCGGGCTTAGGACTAATACTTTCTGAAAACCCACTTTGACAGACCATCTTTTAACGTGCGGCTAGGAAAGCCCACGGCTTCGCAAAAGCTAGCCCACGAAAAAGAAATTTTATCTGACTCGAGCAAAGCCCGCGTACCAAAAGCCCACAAAATACGGACATGTGAACAGGCTGTATGAGATTTAACTATTTAACTATCACGTACGCTTTTAGAACGTTGTATAATGCGATGCTTAACTGCTTTCTTGTCCCGTTAGTACTCACAGATATCACATAAAAATTGGCAAGCGAAACTTGTACAAAAAAAAGGAAACAATAACTACCGCAAAAGTTTGAGAAGCTACAAAAGGTACATTAACCAAGAGATAAGAAAAATTGGTTGCTGTACCTTGCAACTTCATCGTACAAAAAATCGATCCCTTCACAAAAATTATAGTTCGAAAAGTCTGGAATAGTCTATGCTAAGTGTCTTTTTTCGAGGCAGGATAATGCTGAAATATAACATTTATTTTGCAGCTTGTTGGAACGATCATCAGTGCTCCATATCTTTTATTCGTTCTGTTTTTGCCTGAATCTCCTCGTTGGTTGTTCACTAAGAAAAAGGAAAGCAAAGGTATTGCTGTCACAAACAAAATAGCACGCATTAACAAAGTGCAAATCAGTGAAAAGACTTGGGCAGAAGCAAAAAGATTGGGTTCCTTGCAGGTAACAATAAAAACTGCGTTTTCACCAGCATCTAGATTAGGAGTGCTTTCTCACCCCTACTTCGTCTATAACGGTATGAGTTGTTCAATGTTAATGCATTGTTACGTGAAATAAAATCATATAAGAAAAGCTTCACCTAACCAGAAATTTTGGATCTGTCCATGCTAATATCCGTTTTCCTCGTTTACTTTGGCCACGTTTAACTTTTGTTGATTGTATAGGCCTATTTTGCTTGAATGGGGCAAAGCTCTTAGCTTTTACCTGTGTTTCATAAAAATCATTGAGCAAAATGGTCTGTGGGGGCGTATTATAACTCACTGAAATCCCGACAAGAATAGAACTTTTATTAGCTATAAAGCTTTTTTGTGGTTTATCATCAGCTGCATAATTAACCTCTATTTTTTCTGTACTATAGGTTGTTTGTTTTTCGCGAAATTTAAAAAAATGATGCAGTTTTCTTGCTAGTGAAATCTACTGGCGCAATTTTTGAAGCAAATTGAATTCTGCCGTGTTTATTTATATTTTACGAGACAATTAACTTTCTTGCAGCGAAATTATGATACATTTAGGCGACTTGTTTTTATTTTTTTTAGGAAAAAACGAGTCAAACGAGACATAGCAGCATTGACCTCTTTCGAACGAAAGGTACAGCCGTCATAACAGCGAAAGTTGCGTTCAATTGGTAAGTGGAAAAACGGTCGTGCTAAAAAGGTGCTTTTTCAATTTTTCGTTTATTAGGAATCTGCCTATCGAAACTTGAAGTTTTTAATTCAAAGTACGCAATAATACAGTTTGGGCGACAATCATAAATAACGCGAAAACCTTTTTCTGATCAATACGCCTACTGCTGCCAAGTTACAGGCAGTCTCTCGATGAAGTAACGTCTCAATGGATAGATGGTGGCTATAGCGACGCCTTGCGGAGATTCTACCAAGCGGGTCCGATTCACGGCTGTTTTAATGGATGCCAACTCAAATAGAGCAAGCTTCCTTCGCAGCAGGGCTGCAAAATCGACCGATTTTTAACCAAGTTCAAGTTCGAGAAATATTTGTAAGACCTAGTTTGAATTAAAAAAAAAAAAATTTTTTTTAAGTTCGAGTTCGCAGCCCTGCTACAGAATACGTAAAGTTACACATTTCACGACCTCTCTTGATTACCCACTAAAATCATTGTTTAAAGATCCGAATTATTCGTGTTCAACTGCGGTAAGCCTTTTCATTAACGCTGCGGAGAAAGAATGTTGGTTTTCACTAGTTCTTGTTCTGACTGACATTTCCAACTGCTTTTTTTAATGTTTTGTGAAATATGTTTTCACGTCAGTTTAGAGTGGCGCTAAAAATTGATAAAGGTGGCTAATTTCACAATAATGGTTATTTTCGCGAGAATTTTAACATCTTTTTGAAAAGATATTTGCAGGGTTCAGAGTAGCCTACAGTTTTTTAGATAGGTGCTCTTATATTATACTTCGTTACCACCGCCAAACTTATGATTTTCTCTTCCACACGTGAAACAAGTTGCGCCAAACTTGCTTCAATCTTTCTTCTCTGCCGTCTCTAATTAAATTCTCTGTAACTTCTTTAGCGCTATCTTTAATAAAATGCCAGTAAATTCAGTAGATTCAATCCCAAACTTTTTTCAGCGCCTCCCAATTCTGACATAAAAAAATATTTTGTAAATCCAGCCGAAACGCTGAAAACAAGATCTCTACATAATGTCAGCAGACTCAGCACCGTACTCTACGTAGTTACACTTTCGTAGGCTCCCTTACCACTGAAGCCTAAAACTCTCTTGACCTATTCACTGATCTACTCAGCTTCAAAATACTCCTACAACAAAAGAACCTTAACCTAGTAAGTACACGCCAAGAGCAGCAGCAGCTGCTGCTGCTGCTGCAGTGCTCTAAAAATTAGTTGGCACCTGGGGGAGTAGCCCTCAGACCTCCTTAGTCTCCGGCGGTTGGAGGTTTCACCCTCACACCCCCGGTTGTGCCCCCCACCCTCTTTGTCAAATCCTGGGTGCGCCACTGAGCAGAAGAAATGAACTAAAACAATAATTGGTAATGCTAGCAATTGAATCTCCAATTTGCATCCTCCCAATTATCGAAAAATAGTCTATTTTGCTAAATCATCCCCTCCAATGTTTAACATAGATTTGCACCCCTGCTCACTTAATTATTGATTTTTCAAATAACTGAGGGTTATTTTCAAATTATATTGAACTGAAAATTCAACAGTAATTGAGGGAGACTGCGAAGTGAGCTTGCACTCTTCGAGTCAGCAGCCACCCGTTATATATGTCAAATGCGATCGGCTCCAGCCGCGAATCGAACCCGTCACGTAGGATCTGTCACCTGCGCGCGGTACCGCTAGGCCATGTCGTTGATGTGTTTAAGTTCAGAGCCGAATTTACCAATAGGCTGCGCATGCTGAAGTCTATAGGGCGTCGGAGAAATAAAGGGCCTCGTCACGAGCAAGGAAGACTTTTTTTGGAAATCGACCATCAAGACCTTTATATGGGCCTACGCAGAGATGAGTCTGAACATTGTTGATCATTAGGACCTCATTGATCAAGCAGCCTATAAGGCCTCTCATTGTCTAAATCTGACCCTGATTAAGTCTTAACTTTTCTTTATGATTTTAGGTTTGTAAACAGTTTTGTGTACTACGGCATTTCTCTAAATGCCGGAGCTCTTGCTGGTGATATATTTATCAACAACACTCTCAGTAAGTCAACTCTGAACTCGTTTACTTCGCCTTACGATCTCGCTTTCTGTTTTAAATTGTTTTATCGTCATTAGAAAATTTCTGTCATCGCTAAAGAAATTTTGTCACAAAAATGACTAAGTTAATTGGTCGCTCCCTGCTTAAAAATTAGAAACTTTTTCCGAATAGAGTCTACTCTACTAATAACTTGTTGTTTTTGATCAGCCATGATAAAAAAAAAGCATTTTGCCATTACAGACCTACAAATTATTTTAATCCTTCGACTGCATTAATCGGTTACCACATCGTGCAATGTTTTATAATTTGATTCTGTTTCGGAGAAAGGCGACGCAGAAAATAATGTTCATTGTGTGCTATAAAAAGAATTGTTTGCTTTCAATGCTTCTTGATGTCATAATAAGTTACAGAGGCCTTAGCAAAGCAATGGATTAAAATAACTTAAAGCATGCAGTCATGCTCATTGCACAGTTTGCACTGTTGCACAGTGGTACTGCGTACGCCGCGCAGTACTTCAGTGAAACGTTTCACTGATAGCCTATCGAAGGGCTAATACTTTGTTTTGATTAGTTTATATTCGTTTGAACACAATTGATTTTTCAGACACATTGGAATTTCTTTGTTGTGACTTTTATCTGGTTAATCGTATATTTAATTAGAAAAGACTGCGTTAAATTAATTTAACGGATTAGTTTTATCAAAATGATGGTATTACTTCAACTTCACTAAGTTACGAAATATGCCATTTTGCTAATCCGCATTTCTTAGTTTTGACCTTTAGTTGATTTATTCTGCATTGCACGTATATACTCATTGAATGTGCTGTCACACTGACGTAGACGTCTCTATGATAAGGAAGACATTTTTTATTTGTTTTATTGTTACGTCATTATGCAATGTGTAATGCCTCATCACATAACTAATGCATTGCAGCTTAAGGAGCGATCACACCAACTGAGACGCTGAGACCTTTGAGGCATGTAGCTGGTTTATCTTATTATGACATTGACATCACATCTCAGTGACTCTGCGCGGATGTGATAATAAAATAAATCTGCACAATGTCTTAAAGGTCTCCACGTCTCATTAGCAGGGCAAGTTTTTGTTGCACTAAAATAATAAAAAAGTTGCGTTTATTTTTAACAAAAGTTGCAAGGTTGCAACTAATTTTAATAAAAGTTGTAAAGTTGCATAAAAGAATATAACGAGCGGTGTAATCAGTTGTCAAAGTTTGTGTCTATTATTGACATGAACATGATTAAATTTTATTTACATACACTGCTAAATATTTCCAAACGTCGTCCTGAGCAAAGTGACGGTCCTTGGCTAACAGCTGCTTTACCCAGCTTGCTGAAGCTCTCAATTACAGAATACAGCAAAGCCTATATTGTTACAAAATAAATGACGCTGGAAGACCTCATTCACTACGCATCCTGTGACAATTACTGCTTGCAACAACAAAATAGACGTAACGCAGACTTACGTCTGATGGCCGAGTGGTATAGAGCGTCTGTCTCTTGAGCTGTAGACTCGGGTTTGATTCCGAGTCGGGTCAAACCAATGACTTTAAAAATTGGTATTCACAGCTTCCTGCTTGACGCTCAGCATTTAAGGGACAGTGTGGAGAACAAGCCGGCAAGTTTACTTGTTGTGCCGTTGGGAAAGACACTTAACGGGATTCCCCATCTTGGTGCGGTAGACAGATGGCTGGCAACTCCTAAGCGAGCTCGTATAGCGCACTGATCGCTTTCTCGTGATAGGAGGATAAATATGCAACTAACTAACCTATATCTGGGAAATTATTACTTGGCTGTTCTTACTTTTTTCGCTACGCCGCTGCTACTGTAACAATAAACACATTCAGTTTAAGAGACCTTTTTAGTCAAATCATTATCAATTACCCCGGCGCTGGTTTTCTTTCTAATGCAGCTCTGGTTTTTTTACCCAAGTATTTTGCTCTACAAATAAACATTCAACACTTTTAGATGGGGTTTTTGAAATACTTGCATATGTATTTGTGATCTTGGTGATGGATCGCATTGGAAGACGAATCACTTTAACGTTTCTGCTTTTGTTGGCTGGTGTTGGACTTCTACTGAGTGTAGTGGTCAATGAATATGCTGGAGACAATGAGTGTAAGAAATCTTGCGTTAATGATGTCAAATCTCCATGTAAAACCTCTTTTATATTAAAACGAGCACTTGTTGATTTTTTGATGATACAAAGGGATGATAAAAAATGATTTTATGATAGTGGCGTTATTACGGCGAAGCATGTAACGAGTGTCTGAGCCCACCTCCTCGGCTTAATGCCTGGGCAACACAGATTTGAATTTCGAAGAACGTCACAGCAATGGCAAGCTGTTGGCAACACTATGTCCAATTTGACCGGCGCAGAAATCGAACTCAAGATTTTCCTCACCGAGAGCTATAAACCAGCTTGCTGGTTATCTTGTTAATGCTGCTTTTTTTAGCTCTCATTACCCTTGGGCTTGTTTTTGCCTTTACTGCCAAGTTTGGAATCGCTGGTTCTTTTTCTGTGATCTACAACTTGACGTGCGAATTGTACCCGACAGTTATAAGGTACAGGATTGGCAAATTTTGTGACACTTGTTATTTTATTTTTTCCTGATCCGACCAGATGATTGTTTGAATTTAGGTCAAACGGTGTAGGAATGGGATCATTTGCAGCTCGAGTTGGTGGAATTCTTGCTCCCTACATGATTGAACTCCAGAATTATGTTGTATGGTTACCGAATACAATATTTGGAGTTTTGAGTAAGACATAGGCCAACGCTTCTGACAACTAGCCTAAGCTTGTATAAGTTTTTTGAAGATTTAATCACACGAAAGCCGAAAGCATATTATTGTCTAAATATTTGAGCTGATTTTGCTACTAGCAGTCGTGCAGTTATGCAGAATTTTTCGGTAAGTTTTAAGAATACTGTAACTGTTTTTGATTCAGTTAATGTTACAAAAAGATGACTTTATGGTTATGCAAAAATTCAAACTGCTCAGAACCCTGTCCATAAGACTCATTATTTTAGGTATCGTTGGGGGCGTTCTGTCCTTAAGCTTTCCGGAAACTAACAAACAAGCAATGATGGAAACTATAGAAGCGGCTGAAAGATTTTACAGGGGGGAAAAAGTTGATATTAATGAAAATGAGTGAGTTTTTGCTTCGTTACACCAGGTTGTTAAGCTAATTAAGATTCAATTACTTAGATACGAACCAGTTGATCTATAAGCGGAGATGTAAGTTTATAGTAACTTTCTTGTACAGAAAAAGTAAGCTTTAATGCGTAGCCTACTTTACGTCTCATGACTTTCTATACTGGCTTGGATTTGTAATGAGGCCTGTGCGAACCATAATTTTTTAATTTTTTGAGTAACAATCTCTAGTTATAAGGCCTATTTATATTTGATAATAATGTGGTTGACATCGGTAAAAAAAGTGTGATGTAAACGAATTTAATCCGAGAACTGTAGCGCTGATATAAGTCTTTACAGAACATAGGCTACTAACGTTGTTTACTGTCCGAATGGCGTGGTACCTAGTAACGACATGTCTTGGATTCGGGAGGTCTTGGATTTGATTCCCAGACCGGGTAAATAGGACACAGTGTCGCCAAAGGCTTGCCCCGCTGCGACGTTTTGAGCTGTGCTACCCAGGCGTTAAGCCACGGAGGTGGACTCTGCCACTAGCTACACGTCTGGGCGCAATATAACGCAAACATAATGAACATTTGATTTTTGGCTGAGCAAATTTTGTTCCTGTTTAGAGAATCCTATGACGTTGAAGAAAATATGCGTTATGCATACTCAAATGAAGCTTTGGATTGTCAAAAAACTCGCATATGATAGACATGGCTTATTTTAGTATTCATTATTTTGTTCTTTCACACTGTTAATTGCGAAAAATTAGGAACTTGTTTCAGCTAAAGCACAAGCTTTTTTTGCGGTGCAAGATTCTTAACTTCAGTCCGTTTTGTTTTTTGAGTCCTGAATGTGAATCTTTAATTTCTGTCTGTTAAGTAAATTGTCCTAATTCCGTTGTCGTTTGTGCAACTAAGCAAAAAAATTACTGGTGCTTTGAATATAGCTCATACGATTTCAGTTAAAAATTTTTTAATAAGAGTAAAAACTTAAAATACTGACTTTTTGGTGCTTTTTTTGATTGCCTTACTTGTTTAATGTCAATAATAACAGTTTCAAATTATGGGGTTGCGTTTGTGCTGTGAACTTGGCGGTAGTTTCTGAATAGAATCATTTAAAAACACTTAAATTGACTTTTTGTGTTAGCTGCATTGCTTAGTATTTGGTCTTCAAGACTGCCTCCCCAACTCATAAAATTGCCTTAACTAGGCCTGTTTCCGTATGAAACAAATTGTATTAAATCATGAAACTGCACTCCGTAATGCAAATAAGCAGAACCCTTTTTGGACTCCAGGAATGAAAATATGGTCCGTATAATCAAGAAAAATAATGGCGAAAAAAGCACTTTTTTAAGTTCCTAGTTCCATTTTGAATTCTACAGTTTAATTTAGACGCTTATCAAATTTTCTTTAACCAAAATGAGTTGAAATTTGCAATTATAGCCTATTGTTATAGTTTATTATATCAAGTTTATGAGTAAAAAGTTTTGTTGTTAACGAAAAAGAATAATGAAACCTTTACGCTATATTTCATATAATTCTTTTTCAACCCGCTATCGCTGCTTAAGTTTATTTTGGTGATGGTCGTGCATCATCAAAAAAGACCTGAGTAAGTCTGAACTCGCGGCGTTTTTCTCAAGAAGTTCCTTACGCAAATATTATTAGTCTTCGTTCTGATTCGCTTACCGCAAACTTGCTCTCTGGCGACACCGCTCAGTTTTCGCAAAACATTTTACTGTTCGCAGTGACGTTAAGCCGCGGAAATTTTCCGCCGACTTTGGCCCTACTTCTTTGAAAATAATTCGGTATAGCTGAATTCTTGGCCTAACTCTTAACGCTTTTTGCTTACAAAGTCGGAAAAAAGGACACGCCTCCTAATGCATAACATTTCAGAATCACTTTGAGAGAAACTAATGGAGTCCTGTTGAGTTGTGTCAAAATAGTTTTTGAAGAAAATTAGTCTATTGCAGCTTGCAAGCATGGCCACTGAGAGAATTTTGGGGACTCTGGGCTTAACGGCAACTTATGTAATATTAGGGGCAGCCCCCAGAAAAATGGTCACCCAATCGTCGTGGATTTCTAAAGTCGTGTGGGCCCCGCGGCATGTTTTCCGGTTTCCTCTTATTTCTGCTGAGCAATGGTTGCAAGAACGACGAACCGTCTCATGGCTTTAGCATGTAGTATTATGTACCATTAACGTTAAATACAATTTCTCAGCGTTGATTCATCAAGAGCGTATTTAAAGGGGGCTTTTTGTCATGCCCCCTCCTTTAGACTCTACCTTTTAGTAAAAAAGAACAAAATTGATGATGCCAAGTGACTGAATAATGCCAGACTCTTTGATGGTTTCTGTAGCTTATAGCCACGGGAGGATCCAGGGGTAGAATGGGGGGTATGCATCCTCTTATCAGCCATTTTCAAAAATGCTTTTGATGCATACAATTTTTTCATAATTTCGAACCTCTTCGATAGTGATAAGCCTTACTTCTTAAGCACGCATAATCGAAAATGTGCGAACAAAATACATCAAGGTTGATTAAGCATTCAGAATTAGGGTCAAAAAATTTAAACAAAATTTGCGTGAAAATTATTCGAAAAGCACTAAAATAGCCATAACAGCATGTAAATTTTTCAAAAATTTTCCGGGGAAGCATGTCCCCGGACCCCCTTAAAGTTTTTCTTGTTTCTTAATCAGCTTTAATTTTAGTTCTGCCAAAAAAAATACACTTGAAAAATGTGGAAATTATGCCCCTTCCCTTTTAAAATTTCTCGCTATGTCACTGTCACTTATATATCAATCGGAAAGTTGAATATTTCTAACGCCCGGGCGCTGAAAGCGCTTCCCACACAAACGTGGTTCTTTTGAACTATTCTACAAGCATACGCTAAAGTGATGAACAAAAGCTGTGGCTGCAATTCATCACCTGATACATTTTGAAAGAGGGTGTTAGTGTCAAGACAGTTATGATCATCGCTTGAAATTAAATCAAATTGACAATAGGCATGTGGCCCATGTTCCCAAATCTTTCTTTGGTATAGCTCGCGCTCTATTTTGTAACCGACAGCCCAAATACATACCGCCAAGTAGCGCTATTAGCACAGCTTAACTAAATACACAAGGTGTTCATAAAGTCCTGATACAATTTGTCGTATAAGTATATGATATCATATAAATATATGACAAATTGTGTCAGGACTTTATGAACACCCTGTATTTTTGTCGCAGTTACCGCAAGGCACATTAGAATGAAGTGCGACATAACGGAAATAGAATGGAAAGATTTGAATTGAAAGACTACTTACGCAATTTTACACTGTTCTTCGGTCTGGTTAATACTAACAAACTGATCATGAAGTCAGTTCTCGCTTATATGAAGAAAAAAGAAAGAAAGAAAGAAAGGCTTAAGTCATGAAAATGTACCATTTTTTTCGATTGAACATAGAAGTTAGAAGCTCCTTGAGTTTATACTAATAATAGTGTTTATTTACCTTGTAACAGAATTAGCGAGACGGTTATGGTATAGCAGTTACGACATCACTATCAGCGTGAAAATTTGGTGTTCCATTCCAATCCCGGTCAGATTGGACTCAGTGTCGGCAACGGCTCGCAACCGCTGCGACGTTTTTTCGAACCAGCGTAAAGTTGCCCAGGCGCTAAGCCGCGGAGATGGGCCTCGTCACTAGTTACACGCTTCGGCGTGATGGAGCGAGTATTGGCTTTATATTATGCTTTTTGACGGTACAAATCCAATAACAATCAAGTAAGATGGCGAGAAGCAATGTTTCCTCTAACTTTTTTGGTATGTATGCGCACTTTTTTATAAACGGCTGAATATTTGTGCAACAACCCACGAGGAAATAGATCTTCAGGTCCAAAAACAAATTTCTTCCACCTGCCAACCAAAAACACTGTTGCATCATAATATGTCCGTGTGCGCACGCACACGAGCACAGCTTAGAGGGAACGCTGGCGAGAAGCAACGATTCGCGAGTTTTCACGTCAGTCGCTCCTGTCGGAACAGTATATGCAGGCGCAAAGGCAGAAAAAATGAAAAATTAACGGAAGTTAAATGCAATATAGGCCTACTCGTAAAAGCTTGTTGCTGAATCATTATTTTGATAAGGGTCTGCTTAATAAAGGACTGCAAAAAGTATATTTTGACTACTGAGCTAGTAAAGTAATTTACAGTAACTTAGTGTAGAAGTTACTGCATCTACCTGGTGACACAAAAACTGCATCTGCATCTAAAAACTGCATCTAAATAACTGCATCTACCTGGTGAGTAAGGTGATAAAACATAATTTTTGGTCACACAACAGAGCTGGTATAAAAAATTGCGAAGTTCGACTGGCAACATGAACAAAAAGGTTTTATTAACGTTTATTTGTCGTCAGTTGATATTATAGCAAACGCGACTGTGCAGTTAGATTTACAGTATTTTATTAGACTAAAGATCAATAACATTCATTGCTATTATCACCGGAGTCTGAAGGCATTTTAATTAATGGTATCAAACAATTTTTTCGTTTAAACCGATGTTTCCCAAACTTTTCTACTATACTGCCCTCCTGAACAACTAACTGACAATCAAATGGCCCATTGACAATTAAAAAAAAAAACGAATTAATTTTCCGTTACCGACAATCACAACTTAATGTTTAAGCAACTCTAGCAAGGAAGATGAGCTTCGTGCAATTTTATTCAAATTCCAAGAATGTTAGGCCTACTGCGCTGGTATGAACAGTTGGACATATCACATATGTGATGCCAACGTCCCAGGAAAAGCAGCCAAAAAAACTGCTGTGTTCAACACCGGCTGTTCGAAGGCATAGAGGCCGTTTCAGAAATCGATATCGAGATTACATTGAAGATCTTAGTCATTCCCGCCATGGCATCCCACCACAGATCTACCCTTCGTCGTGGAAGATCGAGATGCTTGTAGGCTCCAACTCGAGCAGCTGCCCCCGCGACACCTCAAGGATAAGAGGTTCAGGAAAAGTAAGTTAGTTACTCCTTTAAATACCAGTAATTTTCTCATTGTTTAAATTACCCTTTGGCTACTAGAACTTGCAAGAATGATAATGTCACAATGGTGTTGCCAACTTGTCCTATTAGGTACCGGTAACAATAAAAATATTGTAAGAGAGATAAATGTAATCACCGTATTTATTTGAGTATAACGCGCAAAATTCTGTATTGACTTTCAATCAAAAGTTTAGGGTGCGAGTCATGCACGAGTAAAAATACGTAAGACGACTTGGTGAAGGATTTAGAATTACGTTCAGAAACAACTGAAGAAGCTGATGTTCCTGCCGTCTGGGACGCTGAAATAACCATAATTTAAGAAGAATTCGAACAACTGTTACGCGAATTTGATAATGAATCCGATTTTGACGGGCTTTAAAGTTGCAAAATTTTATTTGGGAATTGTGCTCATACTGGCAGTTTGCTTTAGCAGTGTACCATTTATTGTGATCAGTAGAGCGGGACAGCGCAGTTTCGGGCTATTAGCCCTCAACAGCCGCACTCAGGTAAAGTACAATATATCAACCGTTTCGAATAAATGACCTTGCCAGAATTAATCATCTCTCCCAATCAATATACTGAAGAGAATTTAACATTTGTGGTACGCAGACAGTTATGCCAAACTCCAGTCAAATCTTTTACGTGGCCAAGGAGAAGATAAAAAACTTTGAAGTAATGTCCTTCCTGGCCTACTGAAAGAAAGGACATTACATTTTAGCAGACCAGGAAGGACATTACTTCATAGTTTTTTGTCTGCCCTTCCTGGTCTACTAAAAGGTAATGTCATTTCTTCCTGGTCTAGTGAAAGATAATGTCCTTTCTTCCTTTCAGTAGACCAGGAAGGACATTACTTCATTATTTATTATGTTATTAAAATTAATTTTTTTGTCATAGCTGGATGTTTTAACAGCAGTTGCTTTTTTCTGTCCTTGGTCTGAGCAGAGAAAAAAGAAAAAAAAAAAACGACGCAAGTTTTCAATTAAAAATTTAGGGTGCACGTTACACTCGAAAAAATATTGTAATTAATTTTTAGTATGAACCGAAAATTTGTAATCCCCAAATGGAAATAGTAAAGTAAACTAAATCAAAGAACAAAACTATTTTAGAGTGCTGTAAATAGCGAAAATATTTACTTTGCCCACTGTTGTTGTTACTGCCCAATTTATTCTCAGCGCCCCCTAATTTCCAATTTAGTAGCCTGCGCCCAATGGGGAGTTCCGAACGCCCCAAAAAAGGGCGCTGGCGCCCACTTCAGGAAACACCGGTTTAAATACATAAACCTAATAGATTTCAATGTCAGATTTTTATTTCAAATGGTTTTTGGTATTGCAATAGCAGTGATGATTTGGAACTGAAGATAGGCTATCACGTGAATGCCGCTGAACATCGTAAGGCTAATGGGTAGTGCCAGAGCCGGATTTAGTTTATAGTTTATTAACGCTCAAAAAAGAAAACAAGCATAACCGAATATTTGAAAAACAAGAAGCACCGAATAACCGTTGACCCTAGTAGGGTTTTCTATTGTAGATGCTTCTTGTACACGCGCATACCGGTATTGTTAAGTCATCTCATTCAGCAGGCAAAAGGAAAAAGATAAATGCGACGCGTACATGCACAAAGGTATAACAATAGTAACAAAAGCAGTAACATAAATAGCACGATAAAATAAAATGAATGCAAGTTATATCGAGCAAGATCACGATTAGGTATTTAAAACGCATATTTACACAAAGGCAATAAAGATACAGCAACCTTACAACATAAGAGATTTTTACATCGCTGAGAGTTAATACTCACTAAGAGTTGTTAATTTGAAATGTTTTTAAATAAATTGTATAATTTCTTTTTAATTCTTCACTACTGTAATATTGTTCCAATTGCAGAATATTGTGAATTACAATATTATACTACTGTAATATCGTCAGCGAATCAAATCGTGTTCCACATCTTCAACATTTCCCGCACTTTTCTTTGATACGAGTTAAATGATGCATCTCCTTGAAGTTTTTCTGGCATTTCATACATGTAAAATCTTTGGATGTGCCGAGTCGAGGCCGAGTATTACTTGATACTCGGCCGAGTATTACTGTAAAGCATTGTTATTTTGACCTTTTTTTACTGTGTATCCGAATTTGAGTCGAAATTAGGACTTCTACGGACGTGATGTCGTAGATACTAGGACTCGGCCTAGTAATGTCGTGAATACTCGTTACTCAGCGAGTAATTTTCCTTGAGGCACATCCCTAGTAAAATCTTCTATCTTCTCATGTATTGCTTTCACATGTCGGTTCAAAATGAGGTTCTTCATAAACTTTTTATGACAAATATCACAAACTATTTCCCGAAAGCATCCATGACGTTTCCAAAGTCCAATCCAATCAGGGATGCCAGATTGCTTTCAGCAAGAGGTTCCAGATTGGACCTCAAAAAGGTTCTAAATAGTTCCAAATATTAAAATTTAATCCTCTTGTCTATACTTCACCCTTTAGGCTAACTTGAAACTCTGAAACAGGCTATATATACAGTAGTTTGTACCGGTAACTAATAACAGCAGGTTAGTGGCCACTAGGGTTATGAAAAAAACAGTTTTTAGAATTTTAACATGCGTGCTATGGCAAAAGATGAACTTTTTAATATGTATCATAATATTGATAACGATTTTTAAAAATTTTAAATAAATCTTCCGCACCGACGATATTTCTGACCCCACCTACCTCCATTTTCGAAGTTTTTGAAGTAAACATATAGATGCCCCTCATAATTACTTATAAAACCTTTTTTAAAAAGATGTCATAATAAAAAAATGAAGCATAAAATCTAAAAAAACTTCAAAAATGGGGCTAGGTGGGGTCATAAATATTCGTTGGTGGGGGAGGTTATTCAAAAATTTTCAAAATTCGTTATCAATATCATGATACATATTAAAAGTGTGAAAAGAACCAAATTAGAATCAGTTGTCTCCTATATTTAGTGGGATTCCATTCTGGGATCTCCACTACAGGGACTACTAATTACCCATAGGGAATCGTCCCTCGAACAAAATCCATAAAAGTGGATGTCCGTTATTGGTATCTCCTTTCCGGGATCTCCATTAGGAAGGTATGTTCGAAATGAGGTCTCGAACAAAATCTATGAAAATGTATGTCTATTATTGGGATCTCCTTTCCGGGATCTCCATTAGGAAGGTGTGTTCAAATGAGGTCCATTTTTCCTCTATGTTGCATGTTATGGATTGGTTAATTATATATTTTGATGAAGGCACCCAAAGTCACAAAGGGTTATCACCTCATTTGAACATACCTTCCTAATGGAGATCCCGGAAAGGAGATACCAAAAATGGACATCCATTTTCATGGATTTTGTTCGAGGGACGATTCCCTATGGGTAATTAGTAGTCCCTGGTAGTGGAGATCCCACTAAATATAGGAGACCACTGATTCTAATTTGGTTCTTTTCACATTTTGATGAAATGCCATTTCCTTTTCATTTTGCCCTTAGAAGAAACTTGGATTATTCAATATCATTTCCTGATTGGAAACTCACAAGGCGAGTAATGTTTGGATCTAGCCTGTAATTCTAGTCTAATGAATATTGTTTTGGAGAGATTCTTAGTCTGTTTGTTACATCATAATCCCTACATGGCCGTTATTTTTTAAATTTTGCCATTTTACTCTTGTTTTGCTGGAGAGTAAGTTTATCATACAGATGAGGTTGCATACTTAGTTGGAGTGTAGTGAGTTTGGTTAGGTGTTAGATAGGTTTGGGAGGGGGGAGAAGTTGCTATGCTGCTCTGATGAGACCTAAAAAGGTCGAAACGCGTTTGCAGCTGCAAATTAGTGGATAGGCATGTGGGGCCTGTGGTTAGATCTAGTTGGTTGGGCGAGGTTGTTGAATTTTACCTGCTAATATTTTGACCTCCTGCTTAGAGTCTTAGGGTTTTTCCCACTACTGAAAATTCTTTTCCTTTTACTGAATGGTTATGGAGTTTCGGTATTTTCTCAGTTTCTTTGAGTCAAGTAACAATGCGTGGATCTGGATGATTCAGTTTTTCCTCTGTGTTGCATGTTATGGATTGGTTAATTATACGTATTAAAAAGTTCATTTTTTGCCACAGCAGGTCAGAACATTATTTTTTGTCATAACCCTAATGATCACATCAATTTACTGTAACTAAAAAAACATTTAGTTTTAGCTAAAGAAACCTGTCTAGCAGTCTGGTGCTGACAAGTATACGGGTAGGTCTGTATTTTGTAAACTCATTACCGGGGTATAGGGCAACCAAACATTCAGCTTTAATCTAGGCAAACTGTCGAGTTGGTCTGTTTCAGTGAGTTGACTACCTGGGTATCGCAATACCACCATCACTAGTCAAGTAGTCACTACAGTTCTGGCGTCTGAGTTACCGGGATCATAGTCCTTACAGTTCCACCAGGCTGTCTGACTTAATCTATAGCCTTTACCGCATCAAGGATTTTCAAAAATTCGAAACAGTTTCTAAACTAAGAAAAAATAACATCGTGAAGATCAGCCCACGACTTGCCTGACAAACTTCTATGATAAAATAAAAGTTTTTTTTTTATTTAGCACAGGATAAGTTTGGAACATCCGTTCCTTTTCGATGGCGCGCGCCCGCTGTTGATCAAAATTCCTATGTCGCGGCCGCGCACTTTTCACAGTTTCATCAGAAGAGAGAGAGAGAGCACTTATCTCTCTTTCTAGAAAACATTTTATGCTTGAAAATGATTTCTCGACCAAAATAGTGCGATGAGCCGAAAAAAGGTTTGCTTTTCCAAAAGTTGGAAGAAGTAGATTTTATCCTGCGCATGCCAGAAACTGTAGATTTCGCATGTGCGTTGTCCAAACTTCTAGAACGTTCCAAAAGCATCACTTTGGTTCTAAATAGAGTATCAGGTTCCAAACCGAAAATTTTAGTTCTAAGCGCATGATTGTAGTTCTAGATCTCGAAAACAGAGATGCCAGATTGCTTTCAGCAAGAGGTTCCAGATTGGACCTCAAAAAGGTTCTAAATAGTTCCAAATATTAAAACTGCAATTTCGGAAGTTAAGTGGTGCAAATACAAACTTGACGCTACTTCAATATATCATACTAGTTATACAGTCTGCGTATATAAATCAACACATATACAGTATATAGACCAAGGGCGTTGGAAGGTGGGGATTGAAGGGGCTGAAGCCCCTCCTACATTTTTTCAGCCCCCCATACAGATTTTGAGCTCCCCTTCAACCCCCCCTTTCAAAAACTTAGAACTACAGTACACTTTATTGCACTTTAACGATGGCTTATGGCGTCACTTGTCATTCGTTTCTTTTCTTCATTGATACCATCAAATCAGCGTACTGACTTTTGCAACTTTGTGGCAAAAGTGAACAAAATCGCAAAAACTGTTGGATTTCCTGGTAACTTCGTGTCCAAAGCTCTTAGAGCTTTATTATGATGTCAACTTTAAGTTTTCCCCAATTATAAAAGAAACTTTTGGGCAAATACCAGCGAAACAACAAAATATCAAATTAGAATTACAGTAGCTAGCTTATCCTAGGAGCAGTGGCGTAGCGAGAATTTAAAAAAAAGCTTATCCTAGGAGCAGTGGCGTTACGAGAAATTTAAAAACATTTTTTTTCAAGCGTATTTTTTTTCGGCAGAACAAATTTGAAGCTGATTGAAAAACAGGAAAGCTGTAGTGGGGTCGGGGGCATGCTCTCTCGGAAAAATTTTTTAAATTTACATGCTGTAATGGCCATTTTAGTAATGGCTATTTCAGTAATTAGTTTTAGTGCTAGGCCATAATCTACAGAAACCATCGAAAGAGTCTGGCATACATCAGTCATTTGGCATCATTAGTTTTGTTGGTTTTTTACTAAAATGCAAAGTCAAAAGGGGAGAGACGGCACAATGTCCCTCCCCCTAAATGCGCTCCTGCCTAGAAGAATGAGATTAGGAGCTTGTGAACAGATAATAAGTTCATTTAAAAAAAGTTAACACGTTTACAAACGTCGGTCTGGCTACTATGTGTTATGCTAGCGAGAGGAAAGCTTGAGCTCAACAAGCAGTCTCCAACTTTCAAGGGAGTTTTATTGAAACAAAGCGCATGATTCGCATGATGTATTGTTGCGACAACAAGCAAGGGGTCTGGGGGGCGAAGACGTTGGTATGGTAGCACAAATTTCAGCCCCCCCCCCTACTTAAAGATACTTCCAACGCCACTGATATAGACTATCGTGTCAAGGATTTCCAAAAATATGAAACAGTTTCTAAACTAAGAAAAAACAACAACGTGAAGATCAGCCCACGACTTTCCTGACAAACTTCAATAATTTTGGTTTAGTTTACAAACCAAAATGAAAGTTTTTTTTTTTTTTTTTTGTTTAACCCATGATAAGTTTGGAACATCCGTTCCTTTTTCCTTTTTTCAGGGAGAGGTACCAATTTTCGTCACTTTTTCAAGCGTAGTTTTTTTCGGCAGAGTTAATTTTAAGCAACTTAAGTACCAAAAACGACTCCAGGAGGGTCCGATAGCATGCTCCCCCGGAAAAATTTTGAAAATTTGCATACTGTAATGACCATTTTAGTGCTTTTTAAACAATTTTTAAAAAAAGGTTGTCATATTTTTGACCCCTAACTTTGAATGCTTCACCAATGATGCATTTTGTTCGCAGAGTTTCGATTATGCGTGCTTAAGGCGATTAAGACATATTGTTACGAAGAAGTTCGAAATTATGGAAAAATTTTATTCATCCAAAACATTGTTGAAAATGGCTGGCGACGAGGGGATGCATACGCCACATCCCCCCTAGATCCGCCACTGGTTGTATAATAACAAAAAATGGCCTCAAATTTTAAGAAAGATGTTTTAAACTAAAAATACCGAAGGCAGTTAAGGCACGATTGCTGTAAGGAAGTCAAAGGCATGCTTTCTTGTGAACTGTTAAAACGATATTCAAATTAGTTCTTTTTTGAGCTACGTAGATCATTTTTGTTTGAAATCGTTAAGCTTTTTTTCTGGGGAAGGTCTGAGGGGCCAAGGGCAGTTGCGTGTACAGGAGCGGCACTGTCCTGCTAATAAAATTGCGTCACTGCTTCATAAGCATAACGGCAAATAACAAAATTCAGGAAACAACGCTACGTAATTTTTGTTATTATGACAATTACAGAACCAGATTATCAATGACAAAGTATCTAGCACCTTATCTTGTAGCACTTCGAAATAAATATCAGAAAAAGAAGTAGGCCTAAGAATGACGTCATTTGAGGCTCAACGGGGGTTGATTGTAACCCCCAACCACCCCCCGTGGTTACGCCACTGGGAGTAGCGGTGAGAAACTAATCCAAGCAAAAGGATGAGTAACTGGGTACCGGTAGCCTTATATATGCAGCACACTGTTTACTCAAGTAAGTCAAAGATAAAGCAGCAGTTTTAGTATTAATTTAGTCTAAGTTTAACCTGTTGAATACAAAATACTTTAAATTGTAAGGGACAAATTAATGTTTCGACTATAATTTTCCATTCCATTAAAGGACTGTACTCTTATTGCTGGAACTATTCTTACCCTGACACATTGGGCTTTGTTGTTAGCTGACTTTGTGGTGCCTATCGGAAAAGTATAGGATAGAAGAATTCCATTTGCCTTACATATCCTTCTTTGTATCATCTTGCTGGATCCTGTGACTGTACATGCAGTTGGATAAACGTACCGGGATATTGATGTTTAAACCACCGATAAACGCTGACGTTCACTGTGTTTTCTGGGCTGCATGCGCAGACACAGTACCTGCCTTGTCCCCCGCTTTTTCACGGGCGAACGGGTTGGACAGAGAGGTTTTCTGCAGGTTTTGGTTACTGGTATAGTTACAAACCGTACGCAAAAAAATTCCTTCTCAGATTACCGGGAAAATAATGTTTAAACCAACCGGTCATTTCTATTCTCGTCGATTGTTTACAGGGAATCTGTGACATCATAATCCCGCATGTTCTAATCCCTTGAAGGTTTTATTTCAAATGATCTACCGTAAGCATAACGAGTAGAGGTTTAGATTTGGGGTGTGTAGTTGTTTTGAAGGTTAGAATTTTTTTTTTTTTTTCAGGAAGGTGGGATGTTGCTATGCTGCACTGATGAGACCATAATAAGGTCGAAACGCGTCTGCAGCTGCAAATGAGTGGGTTGTCATGGGGGCTTCTAGTGATGTGGACTAGTTAGGCTACCGGTAACTTAGTTGTGGGTTAGTAGTTACAGGTTCTTTCATTGGGTATCGTTTTTTGGGGCCAGTCGCCTGCTAAAAATAGGGCACAACCTAGGAAAGAGATGAAGTCGAAATGTCCAGGTAAAACAATGCAAAAAAGAGTATTTACAGTCTGGAATGAGTTTAGCCTGGATTGGCTGTGCGTAGCAAGGCTGACGAGACTTTTGTTATAGTCAAAACTTTAAATTGTTTTTTTTTTTAATTTGCTTTAATCAACTAGTGCCACAGCTTAAACAAAAAATAAAAATAAGAGATTCACTATTAAACTAATTTTCCAATTTGCTACCCATAAAAAAAACTTTCATACTGTATTACAACAGACTGAAAAGCTCCTATCATTAATACGATATAACTATCTATCGTCTACCGGTGCACTTTAATACCGTATAACAACCAAGAATCGTTTCTAATTGCTTGCAAAAAAGCATCCAATTATCGTGTCCCAGCATCGTCACCTAATAACGAACTAGTGGTACGAACACCTCATACGTAGACGCAGTGTTGCAAAATCAGACACTTCTTTTACCATTCATCGCAGTTTTCTTTACAAAAACAGTTTTTTAAATGTAGCCAATAATTTAATAAATCGCCAAAACTTGCTCGCAAGTAGCCCAAATAGCCGACAATCTAAAATTTCAATCGCCGATCATGACTCAAAGTAGCCCAATCTGGCAACTCTGATTCCGATTCGCCAACACTGCTCAAACAAGCGACATGTGGCACCAAGCCGGCTTCCTAACTATTGCGTATGATATATAGTCATCACCTATTACATACGGCATACTGATTTAGCCTCTCCTATGGATTGCCACCTTAACGTGGTGGGGAGGTTTGAGTTTTCAATGATCCTTAGAGCAACGCCGTCGGTAGTGTTTAATCACTTCCATCAGGGTCACCCATGACGGTAAGGTCGAAGGAGAGAAACAGACCAAGTAGCAATCCAATGCTGTAGTTAAATGGAAAGTTGTAATAACAATATTCATGCTGCATCGGACGGCGCGCAGGATAAAAAGGTCCGCGTTCGAGTTTTAGGCAGAGGGACTCGTTCGAAAAATAAGCTACAGTCTCCCCCACAAGCTGACCGTCACCGGAAACCCACCAACGCAGTCACTAAGCGTTTGGGGAGGCAAATGGGGGCAGCGCACAGAAAACGTACTCGAGTTGGACCAAACTGCCGGGATCTAGCTATCGGGAACTGGAACGTTTCGTCACTGACAGGAAACGAGCAGGAGCTTGTTTGCGAAGCCCAACAGTATCGCCTTGATGTTGTGGGAATTTCATCAACAAAGCGACGGGGTTCTGGAACTGTCGAATTGAACGGTGGGTGGAAAATTTTCTACTCAGGTGTTGATGCAGCAATGTCTGCTCAAGCTGGTGTTGGCTTACTTGTGAGCCCCAACATAGCTGAATGTGTCGTTGACTGGGTACCACTGGGAGGAAGGGTTTGTCTTCTAAAGCTAAGGCTGCAGGAGCGATCTCTGTGTATCTTGCAGGTGTACGCACCTAACATAGAATCACAGTACGAAGCCTTTCTGGAAGAAGTTGAGGTTGCATTGGGAAAAGCAACTTCATCAGAATCCCTTGTCCTTTTGGGCGATTTCAATGCACATGTGGGCATCGACAATGCAACCTGGAAAGGTGTTATTGGGCAACATGGTGACCCTGACATTAACAAGAACGGAAGGTGTTTATTGCAGTTCTGTGCCACCAATGGGCTGTGCATAATGAACACATTTTTTCAGCACAAAAGAATTCATAAGTACACCTGGTACAGATACTCTCTGGGACAACGCTCCCTGATTGATTTTTGTATCGTTTCGGCGGACTTGTTTTCTACCGTGTCTGATGTTCGTGTTAAAAGAGGGGCTGAGTTGTCAACTGATCACCACCTAGTTGTCTGCACTTTGAAAGCTTTGAAACCCTTGAGAAAATAAAGGCTTTTCGACCACGAGAAACTTATCGAATCAAATGGGAATCATTGGCTGACAAAGAGGTACGAACTGCATTTGCAGACAACATTGCATCTAAGTTCAAACAACTTCTGACCTCTACTGAAGACATTGAAACTGAGTGGTGTTTGTTTCGAACAGCAGTCATTACGTCCGCTACTAACTGTTGTGGACGTAAGCGTGTTGGACGGACGAAGAGTAGCGAGAAAAGAACTCCTTGGTGGAACCAAGAAGTTAAAGAAGCTATTCGTGCGAAAAAAGTGGCCTATAAGGCCTGGCTTGCAAATAAGTCATCAGTTGAACTTCGTTCGCAGTACTCTGAAGCACGTAAGGCGACAGCCACAAAAGTTAAAATGTCTAAGGAAAGGGCTTGGAAGGAATTTGGAGAAAGGTTAGACGATGATTTCAAAACGGCAAACAAAGTGTTCTGGCAGACCATTCGCCGTTTGCGTGGAAAAAGATCTCGAGCCGCTCTCTTTATCGAAGATTCAAATGGTGTGACTCTGAAAGATCAAGGTGCTATTTTGAATCGGTGGAGAGACTACTTTAGTGATCTTTTAAACCCAGTTGATGCTACACCGATACAAATTCACGAAGAACAGGTTGGGGAAGATATTCAGCTAACCAAAGCAGATGTAAATGCAGTAATCAAATCATTGAAAACTGGAAAAGCACCTGATGAGGATGATATCAGACCTGAAATGTTAAAAGCAATGAACATATATGGTGTTCGTTGGCTGACTCGTGTTTGTAAGGTGGCGTGTAGTACTGGGCAAGCACCAAGGCAATGGCAAACTAGTGTGATAATACCTATATACAAGAAAGGAGACAAGAGAAAATGCACCAATTATAGGGGCATATCTCTCATCAGTGTCGGGTAAGGTCTATGCCAAATGCCTTGAAAAGAAATGCCGTGAAATAGTCGAGCCTTTACTAACGGATGCTCAGTGTGGCTTTCGTCCTGGCCGAGGCACAATGGATCAGATCTTTGCCTTGCAGCAAATCTTTGAGAAGTCGTGGGAATATGCAAAAGAGGTCAATGCATGTTTTGTTGATCTTGAAAAAGCATATGATCGCATTCCTAGAGACAAGCTTTGGGCGGTGCTGTTGCAGTATGGCATTGATGGCCAGTTACTAACTGCCATTAAGTCGCTGTACGTGCATTCCGAGATCTGTGTTCGTGTTAACAGTGCAACGACGAAACCTTTCAGAGTAAGTGTGGGACTACGGCAAGGCTGCTCTCTTTCACCTATTCTGTTCCTTATTTATATGGATAGAATAGTTAAGAAAAGTGAGTCTTGTGGCGGAGTAAAGATCGGTGAATGCACTGTACAACGTCTGTTATTTGCAGATGATCTTATGCTACTCGACTCTACCCAAAATGGTCTCCAGCAAGCTCTTGACAGGTTTTCGGATGCATGCTCTGTTGCCGGAATGAAAATCAGTTCAACAAAAACAGAAACCATGTGCCTGTCCAGACAACCAAAAGCAGTGCTCTCTCCAAATTAATGGAGTACCACTAAAACAGTCAGAGAAATTCAAGTACCTCGGCGTCTCATTCACAAGTGACGGCAGACAAAATAGCGAATTGGATATCCGCATCGGAAAAGCAAGTGCAGTAATGCGCCAGCTCCACCGATCTGTGGTACTGAAACGGGAGCTTTGCACCAAGGCAAAGCTATCCATTTTCAGATCGATCTATGTTCCTATTTTGACTTATGGCCATGAGTGTTGGATCATGAATGAGAAAGTGAGGTCTCGAGTTCAAGCAGCCGAAATGGGATTCTTGCAAAGAATTAGCGGTTTGACCTTGTTGGACAAGGTTAAAAGTGCAGATATTCGTGAATCTCTAAACATCGAATCGCTGCTTCTCCGACTAGAAAGATCGCAACTGCGTTGGTATGGACATGTGACACGAATGTCCCAGGAAAGAACAGCCAAAAAACTGCTCTGTTCAACACCGATTGGTCGAAGGCCTAGAGGCCGTCCCAGAACTCGATGGCGAGATTACGTAGAGGATCTTAGTTGGTCTCGCCTTGACATCCCAGCAGAGCATCTATCCTTTAGTGCAGAGGATCGAGATATGCTTGGAGGCTCCAACTTGTGCTGCAGCCCCCGCGATCCCCCAAGGATATGCGGGTTCTGCATTGATACTGAAAGAGGTGATGCATGTGGCGTTACACGTTGACAAGTTTTTCCCAAATTTAAATATATTAAATGATTTTATATTTGTGGTACCTAAGAAATAATCTTTTAAATTTTGTGGTACTTAACAAAATTAACAAAAGTCATCAATCCCGTGTGGTGTTTCGTTTGTGATCAAGTCAACTCAGTAACCCCATCTGGTGGTATGTTAGCGATAAGATGCGTTAAGTCGATAAATATTGATCAGGATATTTTTTAAGTCCTGTACAAGACCCTCATTGATAAGAATTCAATTTCGCGATACTTGACCAAAAATGTAATTTGCAAACAAAATGTCGAATTTAATGTTTGCTAATTGAAATGAAATAAAATGATAACAGAAAATTAAATTTTTGATTGAAAGTCAATGTAGGCTAGTAGTTTGGGTGTGAATTCAAAACTGTAATTCCCAAACATAAAAACTTTAAAGAAAAAAGATTGCCATTCACATAACTGAGCAAAGGCTGTAATAATAATTTTAGAGTTATGAAAATAACCAAAATATAATTTTTATCAAAATAAGTGAAAATAATATGCAAATATTGAAGCGATATTTTAAGTGAGAAGTATTGAATCAATATTCAAGTAAGAAGTATTGAATCGATATTTCTTTCATAAAAACAAAAAAACTGTTAAATTTTTCAATATTATAATTTTAGGTAAAATCATAACGAAAGCATAATTTTTAATTGCATGAGATTCAATACTATAACAAAAATTTTTAAATAATTAAATCTTTACATAATTTCTTTTATAATAAAAAACTCTTTCAAATAAAAAATTTAATTGTTAAAAGGAATTCGTGTTGAAGATCGATGTAATAATTCGGGTATGAATTCAAACTTGCAATTTCCAAACATAAAAACATTAAAGATGAAAGACTGCAATTCACATAACTGAACAAAAACTGATTAAATCAAATTATGTTAATCAGTTTACAAGAGAGTTTTGTCAGCGACATGGCCTAGCGGTACCTCGCGCAGGTGACAGATCCTACGGGTTCAATTGGCGGCTGGAGCCGATCGCATTTGACTCATTGTAACGGGTGGCTGCTGACTCGAAGAGTGCAAGCTCACTTCGCAGTCTCCCTCTATTACTGTTGAATTTTCAGTTCAATATAATTTAATTTGTCAATGCAATTAAGTTTGCAAGACGTTTTCAACTAAACTATTACATATCCCAAAATGATATTGCCACAAATTGTTACCAACTAAACTGCATAATCTTTAAAACAGCGGAAATATTTTGCTTTTCCGTAGACGTGCCGACGCATATATTGGTCGCGACGTATGACGTCGTTTTCAGCTCACCAATTTGCTCACCGCTTGGTCTGAAATGGTGTATCTATAACTATTCACGTTCTGTAAACATCCTAAGGTATCACACTTTTTGGCATATGTTTAAATCGCTTATGATGGAACGATTTTCATGTCGAAACGTTTGGAAAAAATGTATGCTGCTATTTTGGCTCTTTTTAAATCCGTCAATTGCCACATATGAACACAGCAGTCTTGCAACACTACCGCTTGCGGCTATAATGATGCCGCTTGCGGCTATAATGCTGTAATGATGATGAGCAATAGCTGCTTTTTGGAAGAATATTAGCGCATGCTGAGAGTATTTACGAAGAGATAGCTTGCTCCAGTTGAAACTTTCGCCTTGACCTTTTTTTTCGAGACAGAAGAGTGCTGTGGTGTAGGAATAACATCAACTAGACGACAATCAATGTTGGCACGTGAAAGTTTTAGGGAGTTGTAATTACGTTGAGCGCTATTGAAAGCAACCGGGGTGGGAGCTATCGTCTCTTTATTGTCTTTTTTATCTCGCCGTCACATGTTTCGCTAGTTATTTTTTTGGTTTTTTCTTCCTCTGCCTCTCAGTCGTATAGTTTAATCGGGTGTCGCGACCATGCCTGCTATTCCCTTAACCATGAATTTTCATTTTTTGTAGCACGCTACAGCGTTAATCGTTTTGTTGCTTCTTCTCTTTCCTGTGTCCGTTTGCAGTTAAATTCTTAAATTGTTATGCTGTATTTAATTTCTTATGTCCACGACATGGCCTAGCGGTACCGCGCGCAGGTGACAGATCCTACGTGACGGGTTTGATTCGCGGCTGGAGCCGATCGCATTTGACACAATGTAACGGGTGGCTGCTGACTAGAAGAGTGCAAGCTGTAGACTCGAAGACACTTCGCAGTCTCCCTCAATTACTGTTGTATTTTTAGTTCAATTTAAGTTGAAAAGAACCTCAGTTATTTATTTATTTGTTATTCATTATTTACTTTGACGGTGCAGAAAAAGAAGATACACTATTACCACTGCAATCATTCGCTCATTCACCTCGTATATGTTCGCATGTCCGTTATAACACAGTAGGTGGTCGGCTTAACTAATCTAAATGTTGAATTAGGACGCTGTTTTAATTTGTGTTGTAGTTGTACGAGAGTTGCATGAGGATTTGAGTTTCAAATCTCTGATTAATCAGCTACACTTTCTGTATGCCCAGCTGTTATGAATGGCAAAAATGGGCAAAAATGCTGGTTAGAACAGAACTGCTGGTCAGAACAAAACTGTTGAGGAAGGGAGACCAAATTTCGACATTTTTTCAGGGGTAGATTTTTCCGGCAGAATTAATTTGAAGCAAGTTGAGGAACAAAAAAAAAAAACAAACTCCAGAGGGTCCGGGGGCGTGCTTTCCGGAAAATTTTTTGAAAATTCACGTGCTGTAATGGCTATTTTAGTACATTTTGAACAGATTTCGGGCAAACTTTATTGAGAATTTTGTGCTTTTAATTTTGAGTGCTTCACCGGTATTGATACATGGCGTTCTACAAACCGGGTTTTACGTAAGCCGACAAGATAACGTTTTGTTTCTCCTTGACTAGAGACATCTTCTTTGATGCAGGACTTCAACAAAGTTGTTTTCTTCGCTCTGGTCTTAAATACCACTTTTCGTGCAACGATTTTAGCATTTTGTACAGCTGAAACTTTTACAGCCGCAGAAGCACTCAAATTTAAGCAATGCGTAGCGCAGTAGTAATAATATGCCAACGGAGATTCGTTTTGAACGATTGAAGTGACGCCTGACCGTTCGCTGGTCATTGCGGCTGCGCCATCACAACTCTGGCCTACGCAAAAAGTAAAGTTGTATTAAATAAGGTACCGGTACGCAAAAAGTAAAAAGTAAAGTTGTATTAAATAAGGTATTAAATAATATCCCGTCTGGTGCAAAATAAAGTTGTATTGTATTTCCCCCTTTTAAGCCCACTTATTTAAAACCCAGCACGAAAACAATCACGCAATGGCAAGTGTTTATCATAATTACCAAGATCCTTGTTTTTGTCCAGGATGAACTGGGGGGAGGGGAGGCATGGCTCCCGTCCCGTGATGTAGATTTTAAATTTTTAACTAAATACAAAGACGTTTAGACCCGGAAATGGGCGTAAATAAGTCCTTTCAAAATGTTTCATGTCAGGGGCGTATTCAGAGTTTTTTTGAGGGAGAGGACACCAAATTCAGTCACTTTTTCCAGTGCAATTTTTTCCCGGCAGAGTTGATTTTAAGCAACTTTAGTAACAAAAAACGACTTTAGGGGGTCCGAGGGCATGCTCCTCCGGAAAATTTTTGAAAATTTGCATACTGTAATGGTCGTTTTAGCGCTTTTCGAACAATTTTCAGGCAAAGTTTGTTCATATTTTTGGCCCCTACCTTTGAGTGCTTCATCAAATATGACGCATTTTGTCAGCACAGTTTTAATTATGCGTGCTTGAGGCGACTAAGGTTTATTGTTATGAACAGGGGTGCAAATCTAAGTCGACCATTTTTCGATATCGGGGGGGATGATTTAGCAAAATTGACACGTCTGCAGATGGCTAATTTTTTGTCCACAATGAAGTGAAGACCAAAAAATCAGGTCATAACGTTCCCAGATGCCCAAATTTTTGCCCAAAATAAAGTGAAGACCAAAAAAAGGTCATCATCTTCGCTGATGCTCAGTTTTGGGACATGAAAATATTGGGGGGATGCTGCCGGACTATTGGGGGGATACATCCCTCCATGGATTTGCACCCATGGTTATGAAGAGGTTCGAAATTATAGAAAAACTTTATTTGTCCAAAGCATTGTTGAAAATGACTGGTGGGGGGTGCATACCCCCCTGGATCTGCCTCTGGCTTTTGGTGTGCTACTAAACGTTTGTTTGCAAGTTTTGCGACTGCTATTTTCGAAAAATTTGCAGGGGCTCCCATGGCCAAAAGCATAAATATGATATGGGGCCCCACATCGCGCGAGTTAAGACAAAAAATATATTGAATCTTAAAATAGGCTTATGTAAGGCACCTTTATCATACGTTGATTAAATGGTACTACGCACTGACTATTTACGGGGCCCCCTTTTTGTGCGCCCCCCCCCCCGGTTGGGGGGGGCTAGTTTCGGCACTAGCCCTGGCTACGACCATGCCTACGCATAGACTAGATGTATTGATTGATGATTTTTTTATCTTTATCTTCCTATCACAAGAAACTGCAGAGGCGCTATATGTGTAGGACAAATCTAGACTCGCTTAGGAGTTGCCTTTGTTTCCAAGTTTTCGGGTTAAATTTTCTTCTGACTTCTTTAATTTGCTGCTTGCCAGATTCCATCAGGCAGAGATAGTTATCGTGATGTATCTTACCCAAGGATGCAACAACGAAACTAGGTTGGGAGTTAAACCATTAACCTTGCGATCATGGTCGTCGTAAAAACGACGCTCCGAGCCACTGCGCCACGTAGCTTGCATATATATATTTAGAGCATATTCAGAGCCGCCTTATGAAAGAGAAGTATAAGTATGAAAGAGCATAGTAGCCTACTCAGCATGATGTATTTGGACTTCGCTTTTCTAAGTCTTGCACGTTGGATGTTTAACCGTAATTGCTTCATATATGTCATTAAGCGACAGTGTTACACATGTATGTTTAACTCAGGGATGCATTGGCAATTTTTTCCAGCCGGAACGCAAGCTCAAGACGTAAATGTCCAAGTTTTGTGAAGTCATCATATTTTTGTCCTCATTTAATTACAAGTTATTATGAAATGCTGCTGTCCTGCGGCTGAATGACATTCCCCTACAAGCAATAGGAGGTGCGAAAAAGCGAAATGATAATCTGGTGGATACCGATCCTACTGCTGCAAACTTGAATCAAATAATTAGTCACATGTTCAATATCAAAAGTAAACTCAGTTATGCTAATGAGATTAAATTCACGAAGCAGCTGGCGAGTTGTAAAGATACAGTGTAGGCCTATCGCATAGCCTATTAGGCTATTACTAGCATACGTAAACTGGTCAAAGTATTAACCCTAGAACTCCCAAAGGGGTCAATTAACCCTCTTCGTCTTGTTTTTTCTAAAATAAGCAAAACATACGTAACTCAACAGGTTGAGACTTTTTTGCTTTTACTTATTTTGGTTATCAGTTATCACACACTCCAATTGAGCGAAGAAAAAATCCGACAAAAAAAATTATGCATTTTTGTCCAATTTTACGCCAACTACCAAAGGGATCAGTTGCCACCCATGGTTATTTGCTTGCAGAAAAGATGCCAAAAAGATATGTCTATTAGAAAATTTGAAATTGATGCATTCTTTGCTCATTGCACTTCGCACATATGCTACAAACATAACGAAAACAGTTTACACACTTCAAGTGACTTTTATTGGAATAAAATTGCAAATTCTGCACTTGCTTCGTTTATTCGGTGGTAAATCTTGGTCACCTCAATCACGAACTCGTTTCAATTGCAGCAAATGGGGCATTTCGCATCGGCGACTCCGTACCAATGCACAGAGCTCTTCTCCCAGTACGATTGAAAATTGATGTCGGTTTTGGCTGGACAAGAAATTATCCTCGCATATACGTATTCAGTGACACAATAACCAGCAGATTGAAGAATGCTGCCTAAGGCCATCGCTTCTAGAAAAAGCTTTGGTAGAGTAGGACCGAAGCATTTCGCCTGCAGTGTCAACCCCACCTTTGTTGTTGCTTTAGTCCAAAATTGCTATTGGCTTTTTTTTCTCCCCCTCATAAACATCTACTGTGTTATGTTCAGAGGAAAGCAAGAACACTACCTTGTTTTTTATTTTGTAGCTCAGCAGCAAGATGCTCTCTGATAGCAAAGTGAAGAAAAACTTTGATAAATAAAGAGCAGCATGTTTTTCAAAGTTTTATTTGTGACAACCCCAAATGCTGTCCTTTCTGCCTTATCTGAGAATTAATTGACACCATGCACTAGCGACTGATAAATGACCATAAAGGCTTTCCAACTTCTGCATCATCGTAACTTTTCAAGCTAATGCTGTATGTGACCCTTACAAACCTCCTTTCAGTAGCTGCTTTCGATAAGATATCACGCAATAGTTCAGTCTAAAGTGTTAATTTATTATCGTTTAGTCATGTAATTGAATTCCTTTGTAGACAATTGATTTCAGATGCAACTAGATTAGGATCATTTGAACAGCAAAGTTTCCAGGAAATTGTTTTCAAACAATATTAAGTCCGAGGGTTAATTGACCCTTTCGGTAGTTCTTCAAGAAAAAAATCCGGTATTTTTAGGGTTAGGAGTCTCTCAGCCACTAGCGTAGCCAGGATTTTGCAATGGGAGGGGTTTTGAGAATGACGTCACATTTGACCATACGTGTTGTATAGGAGCGGATCCAGAAAGTTTTGGTGGAGGGGGGGAGCAATTTTGAATTAGGTTGAATGTTAAATAAATACAAAGATGTTTAGACCCAGAAACGGGCTGAATTAAGCCCTTTGAAAAAGTTTCGTGTCAGGGGCGTATTCAGAATTTTTTTCAGAGAGGAGGCACCAATTTTCGTCACTTTTTCAAGCGTAGTTTTTTTCGGCAGAGTTAATTTCAAGCAGCTTAAAAACCAAAAACGACTCTAGGGGGGTCTGGGGGCATGCCCCCCCGGAAAAATTTGAAAATTTGCATACTGTAATGGTCATTTTCGTGCTTTTTAAACAATTTTTGAGGAAAGTTTGTCACATTTTTAACCCTTAACTTTGAGTACTTCATCAATGATGCATTTTCTTCAAAATAAATATCAGAAAAAGAAATACGTATGACGTCATTTGAGGCTCAATAAGGGGGGGGGGTTGGGGGTTACAACTACGCCACTGCTCTCAGCTACTTCACCAAATACAAAGTTTGTACAGCTGAAAACTTTGCATGTTAAATCCGGAAAAAACGAGGTCTATGATAATTCTCGAAATTTGATAGGTCAACAGCCAATCTCAACCCACTATATCGTTTGTTATTAATAATGCGTAGCGCACTTGTAATTTGGGCATACAGTCACATCTTGATATTATGCCAATCATTGGAACTGAGATAAAGTGGCGTGATAACAAGAGCAGAGCGGGCGCCAAGAGAGGGGTCTGGCTCCCCAATCGACATGCTTGCCCCCCCAATCAACAAGCTTACTCTTCTGAAGACAGCGGCTTGTACTTAAATTCAAACTTTGGCATCCCTGATAAACGCTTGACTCCCTTATAAGTTATAAGTCGACTGCTCTGCTGCCAGCTCTGAACAAGAGCTTGCTGCAGCGTTGGCGAAACAATAAACGCAACGAACAAAAGGATAAACGACTACAATATGTGTAAACTTTGTACGGACGGACAGAACACGTAAGGTATTCCCCAAGTCATGTAACTCCTGAAGGCCAAAACTTTGAAGAATCGTCAGCTGTCGCATGTTCTCATGCATTTCATTTTCCATCCCACCCAATTTTTCGCTTCCCTGCCGCATCAATTAGGATGCTAGTATGCCACACTTTGTTTTTGTACACCCTTGCACAGTAGGCAACATTGTCATGTAACAAGGCGGTGAGTACAGTACCTATTGCAGCGAGTGCAAGGGGGGGGGGGGGGGGGCATAGTAAATTCATTCCTTATTCAATTTGTATTGAATTTTATTAGGGATGATCAAAAGTGGTATATAGTATCGAAAGTGGCACAGTAACGAGGTGGTATAGTAACGAGATTTGACTGTATTATCTTCTTATTACAAGCAATGGTAATTATGTACCTCCACGCTTCCACAATTGCACCGCTTGGCTGCGCAAACAGCTAAATAAATTGTTAGGTCACAGTGTCTATCATATTTACGGTCAGCTTACGAATCGTCACTACAACCTCTCTGCCATAATGCCAGTAAGTAGGCCTACATAAACGTTACGTAACGTATAGTGACGAAAACGTAAAGGCAAGGTACCATGAAATAATTTAAAAACAGGACAAAACACGTAGCGTAACGCAATATATTATCTTACAAACAAAGTAAGTAGCATAGCAGGCTAACCGGAACGCCGTTCCGGCAGCTTTATCATGAACCGGAACTCCGTTCCGGTGCGTTCCGGTACCAATGCAACGCTGGTTTAGCAGATGATAATTAACTTTCTTTTTATATTTTCAGATGAAAAAGTTTGTGATGTAACTTTTTCTTAGATACTGTAAGCTATTACGATAAAACAATGGCAGAAAGGAGCAAACTTTTCAGTCGCAAAATGTTCGCTCTTTTATTTATTTTTTTAAGTTCTTGCGTCACTGTGTTGTACATGAACAACAATCCGGTTTTCATCGACCAAACTCTTTCTCAGCAAGTTATTGCAACAGCAAAATCACTAATAAGTTTACCGGAGCGAAAAGAACATACAAGGATATCAGAAAATGTTACAGAAGAACGGTTCCATGAATTATTTAAAGTGAATTGCAGCTTGCCAACCCAACTTTTCAATATTGCTTTGAATTCTACTACAATACTGTCACTAAGTGATTACACGAACTATCTTGCAACTAACTTTATTCGTGAAAATGCCAATCCATTTCCGAAAAGTAGAAATCCACCCAAGCTAGAAACATATGAGGTAAGTGTTCAATAATTCTTGTTTATTTCAGCTCATGAACTATACTTGAAGCGGGTAATCGGCGTAGCTTAATGGTAACAGACAATTCTCAAGCCAATGAAATCGAACACATGTGTCACCATAGACTTGCCACCGCTTCGACGTTTTCAAAGCTGCATTGCCAGTGGCCTAGCCAGGGGGGGGGGGAGCAATTGGTCTCTGCCCTCCCTCTTGCCCCCTTCGTAAAAAAATTCCCAATTGTTTTCGAAACAACTGTGCAATTACTCTTTTCAGACCAAGAGGTAAAGCTAATAATATGAAGCCCCACGCGTAGGTTAGTTTTTGCTGCGCTCATGGCTTCATCACATTACGGGCCCGAGTATTTTAGCTTTGAAACCTTGAAGGACAACACATATTAGCCATTCTAACGCCAGAGTCATGAATTGTTACCTATAACCGTTGTGTTGTCAATCAGTCGAATCGCAATTCGCATGCATTACCTCTTGAAAAGTTTGATACGGAGAGGGCACTAGGCAAGGGCGTTGGAAGGTGGGTGGTGAGGGGGCTGAAGCTTTCCCTATATTTTTCAGCCCCCCATGGAAACATTGAGCCCCCCTTCAGCCCCCCCTTTCAAAAATTTATAACTAAGCACACCCTACCGCTCTTCAACGATGGCTTATGGCGTCACCTGTTATTCGTTTCTTTCTTCAGTGATACCATTAAATCAAGGTAGGCTACTAACTTTTGCGACTTGGTGAAAAAAGTGAACAAAATCGCAAAAACAGTTGGATTTCGTGGTACCTTCGTGTACCAAACTTTTAGAGCTTTACTAAGATGTCACAGTAAAATTTTCTCCAATTTCAGTAAAAACGTATGGGCAAATAACAGCGATACAACAAAACATCAAATTAGAATTATAAGCTAGCTTATCCTAGTGGCAGTGGCGTAGCGAGAAATTTTAAAAGGGGGCAAGGGGGCCATAATTTCCACATTTTTTTCAAGCGTCTTTTTTTCAGCAGAATAAATCTGAAGCTGATTGATAAACTAGAAAAACTCTAGGGGGGTTCGGGGGCTTGCTCCCCCGGAAATATTTTGATAATTCAAATGCTGCGAGTGGCCATTTTAGCGCTTTTTGCATAATTTTCACGCAAATTTTGTTTAAATTTTTGACCCTAATTTTGAGTGTTTTGCTGAATTATTATTCTAAGCAAGCTTGTGCTTTCCTAAGCGAGCTCGTACAGCGCATTGATCGCTTTCTCGTGATAGAAGGATAAATACGCAATTACATACAAAAAAAAATACGATGCAGTTTGTTCGCACATTTTCGATTACGCCTGCTTAAAACGCAAAGCTTATCGCTATCGAAGAGGTTCGAAACTACAGAAAATGATATACATCAAAAACATTAATGAAAATGGCTGGTGGGAGGATGCATACCTCTCATCCTAGTCCTACCCCTCTGGATCCGCCCCTGACCATAAGCTACAGAAACCATTAAAAGAGTCTGGCATATTTCACCATTAGTTTTGTTCTTTTTTATCAAAACGCAGAGTCAACAGAGTCAAAAAAAAGGGGGGGGGGGCATGGCACAATGCCCCTCTCCGTAAACAAACTTCTGCCTTGGAGTCTAAGACTAGGAGCTTGTGAATGGATAACAAGCTCATTTATAGGAGGTTAACACGTTTACAAATGTCGATCTGGTTACCGTGTGTCATGCTAGCTAGAGGAAAGCTTGAGTTCATCAAGCTGTTTTCAAGTGACTTTTGCTGAAGTTAAGTGCATGGTACGCATGAAGTATGTTGCGATAACAAGGCGGGGGTCTGGGGGGCAAAGCTCCTCAGACGTTGGTATGGTAACACAAATTTCAACCTCCCCGCCCTACTTAAAAGTACCTCCAACGCCCCTGGCACTAGGGCAGGTTTTTTTCTCGAGTGATTTAGCAATATTAAATGCTTTAAAATGAAAAAAGCGTCGATCTTAAAATGCTAGTAGTGAGAATTAATTGGTTTTAACGATTTACGAAACTATAGCTGCTGTTGCAGAAATTTCTCGACAACAAGGGGAGTTAGCCGTGTAAGGTTATCAAGTTATAAACATAAGAAATGGTATAGATAGTGGTAGGCCACTAAACTTACAAGCGAAATGCTGACAATTCTAGTCGATCCTATTATAGCTGTTTTACGGTCATTAGGCCTACCAATCGTCAGACAGGCTCAGACTAGATTAGAATCCGAGACCTATTGAATCAGAGCCAGAAACTGTAACCGCTAGACCCTCGAGCTTTTTACAAATTTCTTAGATCGCCTAACTAACTGAGGTTATTTTGAAATCAAATTGAATGGAAAATTCAACAGTAATTAAAGAAGACCGCGAAGTGAGCTTGCGCTTTTCGAGTCAGCAGCCACCCGTTATTTATGTCAAATGCGATCCGCTCCAGCCGCGAATCGAACCCGTCAAGTAGGATCTGTCACCACCGCGCGGTACCGCTAGGCCAAGTCGCTGACATAAACTTAAGCCTACCTCTGTTTTAAATCTACGTCTAAGTACAGTGTACCTCTTGCTCTGCGACAGGTTTTCATTTAATTAAATTTTACGGCTATATAGGTATTCCCAAACATTTTTCCAGTGTAGCAAATTAACGTGAAATAGAACCATAGATTTGATCCTTGTTTGAAGGTCTTAAAAGTGTTTACCCGATCAGCCACTTAATTCCTTCTATTAATTGTTTTCAATCTTCTGTTCCAAAAAGCAGAAGAGGTACCGTCTTCTATGAGGATATATTTTTAATTGCGCTGCTAAATGGACACTTTTCTGGTCGTTGATTTTTGATGTCTTTTCTAGGTCTGTTGGTTTGTGTCTAGTTTTAATTTTCGCGGATTTGATAGATAGTCTTTTACTTCTTGCTCAATAAAGAATTTCATATTTAAACTTAAACACTATAATTAAGTTGTTGGGTTAATATTTCAGTATTGTGTAAACAAAACAGACGAAGTATTCAACCGCAATCAGGCAATACAAGCTAACTGTTACAGAGAATAGAATAGCGATAAGGAGGAGACGGCTGTTGGTTTCGTGAGTAGCTTTCCTTATTGGAATTTTTTTGGGACCGCTATACTCTCCCCTTAGGGGTTCATAAAAATACTCTAAGGGATTCGCTTGATTGGTCTATGGCGCAGTTACATATGCACAAGATAGTCTGCAGTTTGTTTGTTCTACCAACCCAGGGCCAGAGGGGTTCATAGCTTTCGAACAGTGGTGGGTAAGTTACTTTTAAAAAGGAACTAGTTACAGTTACAAGTTACTTCGCAAAAAATGTAACTTAGTTACAGTTACAAATTTAAAAAAGTAACTAGTTACAGTTACAAGTTACAGTTACTGCTTTGCATGCCGCAAATTGCGAAACAAAAAGGGCTCCAGGGGGGTCCGGGGCATGCTCCCCCGAAAAAATTAAATAAAATTTACATGCTGTAATGGCTGTTTTAGTGCTTTTTGAATAATTTTCAGGCAAACTTTGTTTAAACTTTTATGACCTTGATTGTGAGTGCTTCGCCAAACATGATCCATTTTGTGCGCACATTTTCGATTATGCGTGCTTAGGCTAAATCGTAAAGCTTATTGCTATCGAAGAGGTTCGAAATTATGAAAAATTGTGCTTATCATCAAAAACATTTTTGAAAATGCCAGGTGAAGGAGATAGGCCTACTTACCCCTAATCCTACCCCCTGGATCCGCCCCTGGCCATAAGCTACAGAAACCATCGTAAGAGTCTGGCATACCGGTATTTCAGTCACTTGGCACCATTAATTTTGTTCTTTTTAACTAAAAGGCAAAGTCAAAAGGGGATTACCCTTTTGCGAGGCGTAAAGGAACTCCTCTGTACTTTATCGACATTGCAAGATCTTCGTCGCTTTGATTGTGCGAACAAACAGCCAAAAAACTGCCACTAAAGCAAGTTGAGCTTGCATTACGGTCGATGTCGGTGTCACTACTAGCCGAAGTATCTAGAGCAGTGTTTCTCAAAGTGGGTGTTACGAAACTGTCGCAACACGTATATTGACTTTCCTCGTAAAACTAATTGCTCGGGCGGAACGCCAAAGCCTTCACTCTTGCCTTCCTGTCGACCAGACTTGACCAACCATAAAAGATCTCTTTATTAGAAGGGCTAAACTTCTTCCGATTTAAAATGTAAAAAGGTAAATTAAAAATACGGCAATATCTCGGTACAACAAGGTGAGGAGAGGGGTGTCCAAGATTTTCTATGAGTCAGAGAGCGAGCGAAATTTTACCGAGGAAATCCCAGCTATATAAAAAATTATCTTTCTTGTTTAACTCAAAAAATAAAATCTAACAGTCGATTTGACGTGCAATTCAAACTCAAAATATCTCGAAAAGCACCAGGTGCAAACTAGTAAAGCGTTTTTTTTTGTTTTTTTTTTTTCTTTTACTGTTATAGGCTACTAAATTACATACAAAGTGTGAAGCGCTTGTGCTGGAAAACAAATTGAAGTGCTTACAAAACAAGTTGCGCAACAGCGCGTTGGCTCGAAAGGTGAAAAGATAAGTGAAACATTAAACTACGGTTCGAGTCCTAAGCTAACAAAACAATTACAGAAATTAACTATTTGCCGAAGCTGGAACAGTGGGTAATATCGCCCCCTTGGGAGCGAAGGAAAAGCACCAGGAGGCGAAAAGCAAAAGGGGCAAAAGCGGCGAAGGGGGGCAATAGCTCATGAACCATGTAAGACTTTGTTTTGCTTTTCACCGCATTTTCCTTTGCGAATTGGGTAATTCCCATTCATCAGCAGCTCTCGCCCTTGCGAGGTTTATTAGAACACAACTTTATTAGTGCGAGGGGGCGATGATGATATGAAGAGTACCGTAAAGGGGCAATGGCACAAAAAAATTTGAGAACCACTGATCTAGAGCATTGTCGGTTGCCTTGTTTAGTACTTTGATCATTTTTCTTTTCAATTCGGCCTCAGTTTCTGTGGGCTCGTCAAAGAACCAAGCTCATTATTACAAATGGAGTGAAATTAAATAATTTTTTTCCATTTTATTTTTAGCGGAAGAAGATGCCCCGTAAAAGTATAACTGTAACTTTTGAGGTTCTAAAGTGGTAACTAGTTACAAATTCCGTTACTTTTGCGGAAAAGTAACCTAGTTACAGTTACTAAAAAAGTAACTAGTTACTTTTGTAACCAGTTACTGCCCAACACTGCTTTCGAACAAATGTTTTAGGGGTTTTTGAACTACAAAAGGTTAAGAACCACTGGATTAGACCAGTATTTACCATGAAAAATTGGTTAAAGCAGAATTTAAACGGTAAAACTGTGTGAGAGTACAAATAATGACTACGAGAACATTGGCTGACAGTGGTTACTATAAAGCCAAACTACGTCGTAACCAGAAAGTCATTTTTCCAGGGAAAGCATTTCCAATTTTTGTCAAATAAAAATTCCCCCTCCTCACCGAAGCCTTGCCCCCAGCTTGGCCCCCCTTTCAACAATGGCTGGCTACGCCACTGTGTATTCCCAGATGCTAGAGGCCATTGTGCCATGCCCCCCCCCCCCTTTTGACTCTGCCTTTTGGTAAAATAGAACAAAGTTAATGGTGCCAAGTAACTGAAACATGCCAGATTCTTTTGATGGTTTCTGTAACTTATGGCCCGAAAATGTGCGAACAAATGCATCATATGTAGCAAAGCATTCAGAATTAGGGTCGGAAATTTAAACAAAATTTGTCTGAAAATTATTCAAAACGCATTAAAATAGTCATTCCAGCATGGAAATTTTCAAAATTTTTCCGGGGGAGCATGTCCCCGGACTCCCCTAGAGCCTTTCTTGTATCTCAGTCAGCTTCAAATTAGTTCTGCCGAAAAAAATACGCTCGAAAAAATGTGGAAATTATGGCCCTTTTCTTTTAAAATTTCTCGCTACGCCACTGATAATGAAGATTTGATCTGATATTTTTATAAACTACGTTTGAACCGTTTATGCTGCAGGTGCTATCAAATGCTGCAAAAATAGGTTTTCAAAAACGTTACGAAAATTTTCCGGTTGTTGCGTCATGAATAAGTTTGTAAGCCCAGTTTGCTAATAGAAACAGGTTCAGGCGAACCCATTTATATATCAATGCTTAAAAGCACTCCGTTACGCGATTATAAGCTGTTTAAAGGCTCTAGTTTTGAGTTATCACTTAACTTTTTTAGTAAGATTTTCGTGGCTAATTGGGCTTTTAAAGTCCTTAGATTTTGTTGCCTGCACATCGAATTGGTAGCTACTAGCGCTAGCGCTGAGCATGACCCAGGGCCGGCACCAAGGGGGGAGGGGATCCAGGGGGGACCTGGCCCCCTAATCGACATGCCTGGCCCCTCAGTTAGCAAGCTTACTATTTTGAAGACAGCGGCTTTTGTGCTTAATTCCAAACTTTGGCCCCCCCCTGATAAACGCTTAGGGTTCATCAAAAAAGGGAGGGGACACAGTACCCCGATGCCTCTCCTCCCTCCTGGAACACTGTACCCCAGCCACAAAAATCTTTGCAGTACACACGAAAAAGCTCTGGAAAATTAATCATTTCTTTATAATTCTAGCATAAACGTATTCCGCCTCCCAGCTCTCGACTTAAGTTTTCAAAATACCCTGTGAATGACGAAGAAATTAACAAAAATTTACAAGAAGAAAAACAAAGAAGATTAAAACTTGGAGACGACGATCCTTTACAAGTAAAAAACCTGTGTTATGCTGCATGGTCTACAACTGCCTATTTTAAGAAAATCAACCTGTTTCACTTTACGCTTGTCAAAATTAGGAGGTCAATACTTGTCTGCAGTAATTCAGAAAATTTTTACAATAAGCAAGAGGAAATGATGACCTCGCAACTTGTGGTTTTGGATGTTGTTCGTTTTGCTTGCCTGTTTTTTCTTGTCAGAACAATTTGTGTAAATATTCAACTACGTGATTTTTTGCCAGTAGTTTTCTTCGCAGTACTGGCTGACCACATGATTGTAAGTTAAATATATAGTTTTGTTTAGATAAAAGAAGTGATGGACGAAATTGAAAACAATGCTTTTGCAATACCTAACATCATGCATTTTGTTTGGTTCAAATGCAACAAGTTTTATCTTTTGCATTACATCTGGTGAGTTTTAAACTGGAACGTCTTTTTCAGTTTGGAATTAAACTTAATTTAGCAAAAATGCTTTTGAAGGTAAAATCGTTGATCATGGTCTTGAAATTATTTGGCCCGCTTTCAAGTTTGAGCTCAAAAAAGTTTTAAAATCAAAAAACAGTCACTCACGCGATTTCGGCAGAATTTGAATGGCTACAGCACCAAATACGATAAACGCTAAATGCCTGAAAAGAATAAAAGTATGCTGTTTTAGGCAAACGCCATTGCAATAGTGGTCTATTTTTTGTTCTGATTTTGAATGGCTAAATAGGCCTGCTTATATTTCACGGCATACCGGTATATTTTTCGTGATCCTAACGAGGTAGGTTATGTTTTTTGTGTTGCTATCAGCAGAAGCGACACTGCCGGAATGCCGGAAATTCTGAGCCGTTTCGTTGTTTTGCCGACTGTAATAACGCAGAAGGCATTTTTTTCAAAACTTTTAGTCGCGTGTATGTTTGGGGGCTGAAAGAAATTGTAATTTTCGCCATAGCTATAATTAAATTTTGTGAAGAGTGTGGTGTAGAGAATAAGCAAAAACATCTTATTGGTTTGAGAATTATTCAAGCGCAGTAGCCCTATACTGCTGAGAAATATGATTTATTTTTTGTGGCTAAAAATGAAAATAAGTTGCTTTTGAAGCTCAGTGAAAATTTCTGCATCGCGGAATTCGCAATAAACTTCCGGCATGTGTTTCCCATTATGCTTCTAAAGCTGGGGTAGATCCAGGATTTTTGTAGGGGAGGAGAGGAGATAAAAATCAAAAAATGGTAACCTTGTTGTAATGTACGTGATAAAATATCAAAGTATCAGTCTAATAATAGGCTACACATCAATAAAAAATTGGGCAGGTGAGGTAATTGAGCGCCCTTGGTTACACTTCCAGAATCTGCCAGTGTAAAATCAGCAATTATTTGTTTAGTTTTTTTGTGCTTTGTTTTTCAGCGTGCTCAGCGCTTTTCGGTATCAAAAGCCGAAATTGATTTTATTTCACACTGACTGTGAGCCAGAAGGAGAATATTGGAATACATTGAAACATATATTTGGTGATACTTTGAAAATAGTGAAAAGGTCACCTCCGGAAAAAGTGTGGGGATTCGATATTGCGGTAATTTGGCTTAGTTTTTTTCACCTTTAAATTAAATAATAAAGGAACTTTGTCGTACTTTGATGGCTTGCTGTACTTTGAACTTGCTGTATACCAATTTTTTTGGTATTTGTTTCACTGAAGCGTCTTGAAATCAGCTGCATTAGTAACTTGAAACTGGCTACATCAGTTGAAAGCGTAAGCTTGGCATGAGGAAGCGGGACCAGGGGGCCCTGGTCTTACCAAAATCTTTAGTAGTATTCACAACTTTTCCGCCAGACGATTGGCACGTATTGTACGAGAAACGTCGAGAGCAAAGTGTATTACTGTTCACTCTACACATCGTAGCTTCTGCGACAGTGCTCAGTCAATCGTGATTGCTAATATGGATTAAACACGGAAGCGTGATAATTACCCTGACCACATGTCCAATTTAAGTTGGCTTTAGGCCTGCGGTTCTTGGCTGTAGTTTCTGCATCACAGTCAATTTCTTGATGTCATAATCACATTTTTTCATTATGACATCAAGAAACTGACTACCATGCAAAAACTAGAGCCGAGCACCGCGGTCCTAAAGCCCACCAAAATTGGACATGTGGACAGGGTAAATATGTGCTTTGTATGCTTCAAGCACTGCTATCTATCTTTGTTTATTTTCTTCGCTTTACCTGATCTTGATATTATTTTGAGTTTTAATGATTGTTTACGACACCGAGCAATGCAAGCACGACATAGGCCGGGTGTACACTAACGCTTAGTGCACGAAAAAGTACAACCGGTTATCATTTTTTTCGTCCTTCCAGACTCACCAGGAGCACAACTACGAGAGCCAACACTAGCTCTAACTAAACCAACAAAAATCGAAGCTTATATACAATTTGCTAATCAGAAGGACGCGGCAAGACAGAAAGCGCTCGAGGTCCAGAACTCAATTACAAAATTCAAAATTACGTAAACCGCAAGCACGGCGAAGCAAAATAAACTTTTCTAAAGTTTTTGATTTTGATCAAGTTCCAAATTAGTTAGATCCTACAGTCAACATGATTGTGTGTTTTGAGTGCAGGCTCATACGCCTTGAGCAAATATAAGATAAACAACATTTCCCAAAAGCGAGGTTCTGCAAAATTGCAGAAAATATTCTTAACACTATTTATTTTATTAGGTGCAGTTGCTGTATTTCATCTTTTAATGCATTTAAAAACAACCCAGATTGACGAAATGACGCCGAGTGAAAAATAAACTAGAAAAAAATGGAATTGGGCCCCAAATGTCTGTAGGCCGTGGTGCTACGCCCTGTCTGTATTCCCTTTTTTTGGAACAGCCAGTGTGAATTGGTCGTAATGAATACTCTGCGAGTTACAAAAAGAAAACTGAATTCAAAATGTTTAATTCAATTTGCATAGTGGTTATGACATAGATATCGGTGCAGGTCTGGAATTTGGTCCACGGGCTGGTAAAACTGTACCCGGTGTTGCCAATGGCTTACCACCTCAGCGACGTTTCTTCCGTATTCGAAGCTGAATTGTCCAGGCGCTAAGCCGCTGAAGTTGGCCTTACTCGTTACACGCTTCTGCGTAGTGCTGCGAGTGTAATGCATATCAAGAGTTTTTTTGCAGGTTGTTGAGCATCGCGCTGATGTTGCACGGCTTCAAATTGAAATGGAAATAGGGGGGATATATCTCGACACTGATACCGCTGTTCTTAAAAATGTTGATGAGTTAAGGGCACATGAAATGGTGCTTGCAGAAGAACAGAAAGGTGCATTAGGTAAAATTTTGTTACTGTTTGGTGTACGAAATGGTTTAAGATTTTGGGAACATTACAGTACATTGTTTTTTTGGCCGGTGGCGATTATGCTGTAGGCTCCTCCTCTTCGAGCCCCACTTTTAGGTCTCTTCCAATACTCGACCAGTTAAGGCCTTTATCCCTCAGTTCAATTAACGCTTTTATCTCTCAATTATTAAAGTTCAGTTAAAGCTTTATCTCTCAGTTTAATCACACAACACGTTCAATGCGTTCAATTAAAGCTTTTATCCCTCAGATTTTACAAAAAAATTGAACCATGTGAAAAACTCCTTCACGCGCGCCACCGCTTAGAAAACTTTTGCGTGCACCCTTGGAAAGAGCCGACGTGTTATGAATGCTTGGATGCTTATTTACTAACTTCTTGTAGTTTTTCTGTGTGTCCTTTAAGCTGCAAAGACTGCTATGACTATAATGTTTTAAGGGCAAGCTTGATTGTATAGTCACTTGTGCTTACATATCCTGTTGATAAATCATGTTTTTGAGGCATTATTTCCTGTTATAGGTTACGTGAAGCTTCCTAGTTTCTTTTAGATACTGCAAGGTTCACAAAATTCTTTCCTTTGCTTACAGTTGTGCAAAGTCTTTTTTGCTAACGATATTTGCTTAATCATTAAAAACTTTTTCCTGTCAAACCTTGAGCTTCATTGTAACCTGAAGCTAAAAAAAATTAAAAATTAGTGTACTGCGAACAGACTTAAAATAAATCCTCTAAAATCTGCTGCTATAGTAAATCCCTCCTAAATTAAATTGTCCTTCAGCTACTATCAACCTATCTTATAACAGCACTCTTGATTACACGTCAAAACTCGCACAAATATCTTGGAGTAATACTTGACAATAAACTTAATGTTTTACCAACATCTTCCCAGGTACATCTGTATTATGCCATCATTCATCCTCACCTGCTTCTTGACTTACCGGTGTGGAGTAGCACATTTTCCTTTTACTAAGCTAAACTTCAAATACTCCAAAATAAAGCCATACGAATTCAGATATACGCGCATCGATTTCTTCTCAATTGAAGAGCTTAGTTCTAAAAGTACTTAAGTCACAAAATACAGTTTTGAGATAATGGCATTTAAAGTTTTCCATATGACTGTGAAACCATGTGCTGCGCGCGCAGCGATTAATCAGTTGGTTGGTGGTACAGAACTTGAAGATTGCCAGAAGCAGAGGTTTCACATTTCCCGAAGCTTTTCGTATGACACTTGTCAAGAGAATCGTCAGAATAAAGAATGTAGAGCTGAGACCGCTTATAAAAGCGCGAAAAGAGAAATAGTTTCTGATTGGACGAGAAGTGTCGACCAATCAAAAACAGAAGCGCTAGTGAGAAATTTTCAGCGCGTAGACAAACTCCTTTTGCCGGCACAGGATTGGTTGAGAGACTTTAATGTAAGTGGCTTCTAAGGCAGATAGATGGAAAGCCGAGCGACCTTTTGAAAGGATTGAAAATCTGTCATCGCTCTAGTGTAAGGCACAAGATTGATTGCTCAGCAGATGTTGTCCAATTGCCAAGTCGCAAATAGGTTTGTGATTGGTCAATTTGCACGAGCGATTGAAGGCCTTGCGATCTTGAGAAACTTGACCAGTTTTCACAGATTTGGGAACGTGTTGCTTGATTCTGTTCTGCAGCCGTTGAGATGTGCAACCCACGTATCGACTGTCGCAGTGGCACGAAAACTCATAAACGATATTGCTCTGTTGAGAAGCAAGAAGCACATCTTTGTTTGCTTGCGGGCAGAAGTTGTCTAGTCCAGGGGCGGCTCGTGACTATTTTTTCCGGGTAGGCTGCAAAATTTATCGAAGTAAATATTCAATCACTACTGTATATACCGTCAATACAGACCAAATCTTTACAGTCAGTACCAGTAAAATAGAATATCTTTTATCTGCTTTGTTAGATAAGAAGCAAAATGGCAAACAACTGGTTTTGCGTGAATGTTTCTCACATACAGCATAGTGTCTGTAAACATGTTCAAAAATAAATTACACATTCACCAAAAGAAAAGAAAACTTCGACGTTCTTTGCAACACCCAGCATGTAAGAGTCAACAGGTGAAAGATCTAAACAATCATAACGACATAATACGAGCTCTATATGTAAGCCCCAAGTTATTTTTTCGAACAGTGTGTGCAATGTGCATATTGGGCCAGAGTCTCTTACTCTCGTCTGTAGCATGAAAAGTGTTTCCGCGCAGCTCAGGAATGCACTGCGACTTAGATACTGTAGCAAATTGGTGTTTATCAAAAACCTCTTGCCTCCTTTCTTTCACACAAATCACAAAATTTAAATCTCAAAGAAAATATTATTATACAAATTTACAAAGTTACCTTATTCAAATAGAAAAAAATAGTATCAGCTGATTAATACATTTCACCTTTCATCAGTAAAAGTAACAATTTTCACAACAAACCAACAAAAATACTAGCTAAAACAAACAGCAGTGTTGCCAATTAAATTAAAGACGGAGAGCTAATCCGTAAACCGAAGAACAATGCAATTTGTAAACAAAACCAAGACATTAAACACAGAAACCTGATCTACATCTTTCTAAGTAAATTATAGCAACTCATCTAAAGCTAGGATCACAAGAAACATAATGCAAAACAAACCAAAGCACAGAAAAATATATAGGCCTAACAAACATATAGATATGTTTATGTATGTGAGTGTGTTTAATCGTCGCATGTGTGTAAATGAAAAGGAAAGGAAATTAGGAAGTAACGGAGCGCAAGAAAAAGACAAACAAGTTAGATAAAGAAAAGGAAGCAAGAGCATAAAAGAGATACAAGGAGGCTAAAGGAGCCAACAGTACAGGTAGTTAAAGGATAAACAACAAATTTTCCACCAGTAGTCGGCTAGTCGCAATATCGCTTCGGTAAGTTAATTGCTCTACCGCTACGCGACCTATAGGATCGCATATCAGGCTTTGAAATAAAAAGAGTAGATGCACCATCTTGCTGGTAGAGGTACCACCTACTTATCTTTAGGTTTGATGTGTACAGCTGATTCGATTCAAAATTAAGTCTGCATTAATTCGAGTTGAACGTATTGAATAAGAGCTTGATGTAGAGCTTCAACAATGCACATGAAATTTGCGGCAAAATGACGGCGAACTGGTACGGTATTATATCATTTAATTCAAACCACTGTTTGGCGATATTGATTTAACTTATATCTTTCCAGGAAATAGACCACACTTACAAATGATGCATTATTTAAGATATCAAACAAGAAAGTAATTATCAAAATCTGAAACAGATAAAAAATTACTTGAAAAGATGATAGTTTTTCCAAAATTTGATATTTTATTAAACGTTTAAATGCCTGATAGGCCTTTAAGATAGCAAAATATCCATGACTCCGTAACATGAAACCAGCTACTTTAACCTCGCACTTACACTTCAACAGCCAGCAAGGCTGAAATTTATGGTTTTAGAAAACAAATATTGATGAAAAAATTTACAGCAGAATATTTCGATTTATTTCTTTGTTGCTAACCTAGGGTATAACGCACAACAACACAATGCAACATTATAAAACTTAGTAAAGACTTTTTTGGCTGAACCAATATCATACAGACCGGCTGCCACACAAAACAGAAAGTTGCATCAGATAAAATAACTTACAAAATACCATGACTATCTATGATAATCTCAATGTACTAAAACTATACACCCATCTAACTGTAACTTTAACTTCTTCAAAATAAAATCCATTCTTCTGCTTTTTCTAGTAGCAAAATAGTCAGTAACCAAGTCATTAAAGTCTTTAATGTCTTCTATCATTCCTTTTTCAATAGAAAGCATGGCAAGAGCAGACAGTCTATCATTGTTAGTGGAACTTCTCAAGAAAGATTTTATTCTTTTTAGGGTCGAAAAGCATCTTTCTGGTTCTGCTGTTGCCATTGGTGTTACGACAATAATCTTCAGCAACTTCAAAAGTTCAGAGAAAGCTGTACGCAAATGTGCACTTATGATTTGATTTATCAATTCGGTGATATTTTTAAACTTGTTCAAATCACTTCGACTATCGAAGATTGATAGTTCAGTTTTCAGTTTTTCTTCGTCTAAAAATGGATAATGACTAACCACTTCATTAAATTCTTTCACAGGAAACTGTTGAGCAAATAATGAAAAATTACTTTGTTGAAGCAATTTTGCAACAATCAGGTGTCCTGTAAACCGGAAACGTTCTTTACATTGCGTTAAAACAACATCACACACTTCCTTTGCTTGGATTGCAAGATTAGCATTTTTTCTTCTTTTAGCCTGTGGTTCTCCATCTCTAGCTGGTGCATCACCGGCCAAAGCAGTATCTTAACTGTTTCGAATCCTTTGAATAGAAATTTCAAATGACTTCACATAAGTTTCAGCAAGCACAGGATTGAATGATCTATTTTGCATCTGCCCAAACAATATTTCAATTTGCGGCATAATCTGTTGAAAATGGTTCAGCCAAAATTGAAAATCTGTATCTTCTATAAAACTTTTTTAATTCCGCCTGCAACAAAAGCAGTATTTGTTGCTCTTGACCTTTCGAGATTACAGCAGCATTCAATAATAGACTCTCTCAAGGCATACACTGTTCCTATTGTTCTACTCCAAAAACTCCATCTTGTTGATGATGGTCGTGGTATCCTGCGATTAGCAACAGCTTCAAGAGCAGCCATTCTCTGAGGAGATTTGCTGAAAAAATCTGGAATGCCAGATAAGTTATTGAAAAAAACTCGTACATTTGTACTGATAGATATAGCTTTTTGCAATAGTAAGTTTAACTGATGAGCATAGCAATGCACAAAATAGGCATATGGATAAGTTTCTTTCACAATTGCTTGTACTCCATTTCTTGCACCACTTAATGTAGCTGCCCCATCATATGTCTGCGCAATGAGCTTGCAATGGTCATTGCCCAGTATTGTCTGCAGTTCATCTAATAAAATCTTTGATAACACAATTGCAGTTTGGTTTTCAGGGTTAAAGAATTTCCAGAAGCGTTCAACCGGCTTTCCATTTATTTCGTAACGTAACACAATTACCATTTGAGTTTTATCGGAGCAATCAGTAGTGGCATCGCACATAACAGCTAAAAAATCTGATTTACTGATTTCTTCTTTAATTTGAGCTTGACATATTTCAAGCATTGAATCAAGAAGATCGTTTTGAATCGTCTTTGATGTTTCTTTAAATGCTTTTCCACTATTCAAGTGAGCTTTAAGGCTCACATCAAATTTACTTGTATACTGGACTAAACCCAAAAATACACCAGGATTTTCTGAATCATCGGTTTCATTGTGTCCTCTGAGTGGTAATTCAAAATAGCCACAAAATTTAATTATATCTATAATTTTTGAGAGGGTTTCACGGTTTTTCTTTACTTCTTCATTGTGTCTTGCAACTGATAGTGCACGACCTGTATCAAGTGCAGCCGCAATGTTGCATTGTCCAAGAAGTGACAAATCTATTACATGATTTATGTGTGAAGTAGATGCAGCATGTTTTTTGATCTTGACTTTTAGGTTCTTTAAATCTTTTTGTCCAGTAACTGTCCATGACCGATCTCCACCGAAAATGAGACAAGGGTAGCAAAAAAATGCATCTGCAACATCACATCCACACAGCCAGTCAAACTCATCATAAATATTGGAATGAAACTTGCGTTGATAAACCTTTGAGTTTGATACTCCTTCTTGCGTAATGTTGAGACGAGGGGTAGGTCTACCAGCTGCTTTCAAAGAAATCTTTTCTTGTAAGTTAAGGCGGCTGATTGACAATGACTGCAAATACTTGACTGATACTGTTAACGACATTCTATTACTATAATTTTCCAACAGCTGGCAGCTCAACTCGAAAATCTCACAGTTACTTCGCTGTTCTTTGCAGTCTGGCAATGGCGAAATAAACCTTGAAAAAAGTATGCTTGATTGTTTTAATGCTATCAAATACCTGCAACATGGAGCAAATCTCAAGAGCTATCACCAAATCCCAAAAACGATTCTGCCGAACCCAGGTTAAGAATCACTGTATAACACTATGTCTATTGTAATACAGCATGTACTATGGATAGTAATATGCTTGCTCTCTATTAACTTCAACTTTATTAATTCTGCCATTTTACTTCCGATAACTTACCACTAATTAATTTGTTTGCTCTTCATTAATTTACAATCTACAATTGTCCATAACTAATACTGGTAGGTTTCTTTTAACTTTTTATTTTAAGTTACTACTTACTCAGTAACTGTTCACATACCACCAGTAGGTTATCTGAGTTTCACAGTTTTAAGCTTATAGTTAACTGGCATGAACATGTATATGATATTTAAGGTATAACGGTATTATTGTAATTTACTGATTAAGACTTAAAAATCAAATAAAAACTTTTATTCTTTTGTTTCAACTTTTATATAATAGTTTAAGTCTGTATCTTTTCTTAGTTTCTTGTCAACTCGAGACATGACATGCGCAAATTTTGGGGAATTATGAAAACTTTACTGCCAAACAACCAAGAATCGAACTCGCCTGACTTTGTGAACATTGAAGGTACAAAGGTCACCGATAGGAATGAAATAGCGGACTGTTTCAACAATCACTTTTGCAGTATAGGCCAGTCGTTGGCTGATAAAATTGTATTTTCTAGCTCTACTTCCTTTTGTAATTACTTACAAAACCGTCTCAATTCTTCAATGTTCTTACGTCCTACTTCTCCTGCTGAAATTTATAATGTGACTTCTCAACTAAATTCAAACAAGAGTTGTGGGTTTGATGGTATTAACGCTAAGTTTGTTATTACTGCTTCCGAAGTTTTGTCACCTATGTTATCTATAATAATTAATGCATGTTTTGACCTTGGTGTGTTTCCGAGTATCCTCAAAATTGCAAAAGTGGTACCAGTCTTTAAAGCAGGTGATAAGAGTAAAGTTTCTAATTATAGGCCTATATCACTATTTTCTGTGTTTTCTAAAATTTTAGAAAAACTAGTTTATATTAGAACTGTTGACTTCCTAAATTCTCATTCTGTTCTAGTCCCAACTCAATATGGGTTTAGACCAAAATTTTCTACAATTCATGCAGTCTTGGATATTATTACATCTTGTTATGACAATATGGCCATTAGTATGTATACTGGACTTGCTCTGCTTGATCTAACTAAAGCGTTCGATACTGTTAACCACAATATACTGCTTAAAAAACTAGATCATTATGGGATAAGAGGAATTGTAAATGATTTTTTTAGATCTTACTTAACCAATCGAAGGCAACTTGTTTCGATAAACAACTCAAACTCTTCTTTGAAATTTATTAATATAGAAGTTCCGCAAGGTTCGAACCTTGGACCCTTACTCTTTCTTCTTTACATCAACGACTTGCCTAACTGCGTAGAAAGCGTACCACGTTTATTTGCTGATGATAGATGTCTACAAGTTTGTGCACCATCCGTAGAACAACTAGAACTAAAACTTAACTCGGAATTAACTAAAATCTGTAAATGGATGTTTGCTAATAAATTAATACTAAACGCCGCGAAATCTCAAGCTCTTTTTATTTCTCCGAAACTTAGATGTTCGCCAGTACATCTGAACCTACAATGCCCTGCTGGCACAATTAAATCGGTAATCAATGCAAAATACTTGGGTATAACTTTGGATAATCGTTTGAACTTTCATGAACACATCAAAATTACTGAAACCAAAGTTGCTCGCTCAGTTGGAATTTTGAGTAAACTAAAATTTTATCTTCCCGAATCTGCTATGTTGCAACTTTATTATTCTTTTGTGCATTCGCAACTTATATATGGATTAGGCGTTTGGGATAATACATTCCCTTCCTATCTTGCAAAATTGACTCGCCTACAAAACAAAGCTCTTCGCTTAGTTACTTCAAGTGATTGGAACGCTAGTGCTGCTCCCCTCTACCAAAAACTAAATATTTTATCTCTCCCAAAATTGATCAAATGTGAAATCGCTAAATTTATATTCAATTATAGCAGTAATTGTTTACCCACAACTTTTGAACAATATTTTACTCTTGCCAAAACATCCCATTCTCAATCTACCAGATACTCAGCATCTGACCACTTGAGAATCCCCCTATATAAAACTAATCGATTACAACGATCCATTAAATTTGTTGGTCCTAAAATTTGGAATTCAATTCCCTTAACAGTTCGAAAAACCTCGTATACAAAATTAAAAAAAAAATACAAAACGTATTTACTAAAATCAACTGAATAGTCATCTTGTACCATAATTATTTAATTTGTCTAATTCCATTCCTACTCCATCCTTTCCATCCCATTTGTTACCTTCTGTGTGTGATGCTAGTAGTTTTTTATTTTTTTTTTTTATAAGCCGGTTTATTTAAATTGCCATTAATTATTTGATATTGCGACAATTGTTGTTTTAGTTAATTTTAAGTTACAGGAAGGCTGCTTGACTCGAAGACCTTGCGGTCCCTTCGCAGCCTCCCTGTTGCTGCTTCCTGATTATTTTTTGATTTTCCGAAAATGTAAAATTGTTATTTGCAGCAACGAAATAAACAAGCTTGATTGATTGATTGAGTTAGTGGTATGTTGCTGCACATCTGAGTTTCAAGCTAACACATAACTAAAAATGTATGGTACCAAGTACCAGATTTCTATTCACCACCTATCCAACTCAATTACCCATACTGCTACAAGATAATAAGCTTAACTCCAAAATAATTTTGGCTAGGCTCTAGATTTAAAAACTAAACCAGCTATGTTATATTTTAGCTAATAAATATTTAGGTAATTTTTGAATTTGTACAAAAATGATTAAAATATACAATGACTTGATAAAAATTTCCATCTTTATTTCTGCATAAATATGAGCAGTAAACGTCAAGGTGCACCATGCACTTTATTACATACCGGTAATTGAGGATGCGCAGCTGGATTTGGTTGTATCATAATGTAGGTACCATAGATAGCCTACCAGTTATACCGGTACCAGACCGGTATAACCAGTACCGATACCGTAGTATATTACAGTATTTATGAATAGCTAACAATACTTCAGCTGCAACTTCATAGCTCAGTACATCGCAATGTACAGATGTAGCACAGTACAATACTAAGCCCACCGGAAAATTCTCCACTAGGCATTTCAAGTGCTTCATTTTCGCGCATCGTGCTTAATAAAATTAAAATGCAACTTTCTGTTTTTGATAGCCTATCTACTTGATAGTGATAACTACCACCAATCCTTAAGCTATAGTTCAAGTACATAGTACAGGTTGTAGCAATCAAACTGCATTATTTTCTCTATCACTGAATGTGAATCAAAAATTGCCTTGTACCCAAGGAGTAATTTTTGCCGCAGCTGTAACAGTTACTGATATTGGTACAGTAGGCAGTGTTTAACATGGTTTAACAGCTTACTGCCAATAGGCCTAGACAATAGGCTACTGGTCTTCTGCATCTGCTGGTATCCTATGCAGCACCAATAGACTATAACCTATGAAACTGCCCACTAACAGACTAACTACGCTATTTATTTAGTCATAAACGATAAATAAGTTTTGCATTTAAGTTTGAAAGAAACCTACTGTAACCAACCTACCAGCGGGAGTAGGCCTACCTAAAGTTACCGTTATCAATAAAACACTAATTCTGCAATCAGTACCGGTATCTCATCCCTACAAAACTAGTTCAAGGTAAAGCCGCCAAACCTGCACCAGCTACGAGCTTCAATTCGAAAGTCTACTATTTGGACAGCCTATTATGCTATATTCCCCTCGCAGTGGCATTCTCGTTCCACAAGAGTAATTATTCTCATCAATAAACAAACCAACAGGGTAGCACAGCTTTCAGCCCAGAATTGCCGAAGTATATTTTAAATTAAAAAATTTTAAAAATAAAAAACTGCAGTTAATTTTAATTTTTTTGGATTTTTTTCTTTAAAATTATTTTTTATTTTAATTTTTTTTTTTTTAAATAAGTTTTGCTGAAATTTTAGGGTAGGCTGCAGCCTATACAGCCTTTTAAGCGAGCCGCCCCTGGTCTAGTCGTAAAAACAACGCGAGGCTCCACAGAGAAGTAACAGCGTTGAACTGCTGAAGATGTGCTTCCTGCTTCTCAACAGAGCAATATCGTTTATGAATTTTCGTGCCACTGCGACAGTCGATACGTGGGTCGCACATCTCAACGGCTGCAGGACAGAATCAAGCAACACGTTCCCAAATCTGTGAGAACTGGTCAAGTTTCTCAAGATCGCAAGGCCTTCAATCGCTCGTGCAAATTGACCAATCACAAACCTATTTGCGACTTGGCAATTGGACAACATCTGCTGAGCAATCAATCTTGTGCCTTACACTAGAGCGATGACAGATTTTCAATCCTTTCAAAAGGTCGCTCGGCTTTCCATCTATCTGCCTTAGAAGCCACTTACATTAAAGTCTCTCAACCAATCCTGTGCTGGCAAAAGGAGTTTGTCTACGCGCTGAAAATTTCTCACTAGCGCTTCTGTTTTTGATTGGTCGACACTTCTCGTCCAATCAGAAACTATTTCTCTTTTCGCGCTTTTATAAGCGGTCTCAGCTCTACATTCTTTATTCTGACGATTCTCTTGACAAGTGTCAGACGAAAAGCTTTGGGAAATATGAAACCTCTGCTTCTGGCAGCAATTAATAGTTGAAAAAGACTTGCGGACATTTTCTTCGAAATTTTTTTATTCAACATATAAAATGCATGATAAACAATCAATGTTTACACTTAACTCATTTTTTCTAGAATGTGACTTAAGTACTTTTAGAACTAAGCTCTTCAATTCATCAAACTCGGTATTTTGAAACTTTCTGATTTATGTACATATATAACAGCAAAAATTATGCATCAACACTTCAATAATGCCCTTCCCTTTTCTCTATCTTTCTTGTTCAACAAAACCTCTACCATACATCGTCGTCAAACTCGATCCAATGTCAAAGATAATCTTTACCTTCTTAAATTTTCTACAAGCAGATGCCAGAAATCATTTCGTTATCAAGGGACAAAAAGTTGGAATTTCATACCTGCTGACATCAAAAAACAATCATTCACAAAGTTTAAAAAGAATTGCAAAAACCTCCTCCTGAGAGCTACATTCAATTATGATAAATCTGTTTAATATTATTACCGCTCTAACTATTATTGCATCCTTTTTCTTTTGAACATGTATAATATTCTTATAGCCTACTGTGTGAGCGTATGATATATGAATGTATACATGAGATTTTCTTTTTTCTTTTATTTATTGCCATAACATACGTTTTATTCCACTGGGTGGCTGCTTGACCCGAAGACTTTAACCAGTCACTTCGCAGTCTCCTCGCGGGAACTTGATAATATAGCAAAAATATTTCTTCTTATTTATTTATGTTGTTTTTTTGTAAACATGTGATAGTAGATGTCGTTTTTGTTCGTTCTTTTCTCGCCGAATACACTTCCTTACTTACTTAGTTATGCAATTAAAGAGTGTTTCTTTTGCTTAGTTATGCAATTAATGTTTTGATTCCGTACGCATAGTAATATTACCAAATATATTTTTCACCAGCAAACGGAATTATATTCGCGAATCGAAATGCATGGTTTCTTCGACGTTGGTACTGGGAATACAAGAATTTTCAAGATAGCTAGTGCGTGAGAGTTCAATTTTTGTTAGACTATTATCACAGTGGAATTACATGATGCAATTCCCATATGACTTACTTCGTACTGTGCTGTGGACTACGTTATACTGACTACTATGCGAACAAGTTTGTCCAGTATTGAGTCTACTACTATTGATGTATCCACTTTTAACAGTTATATATGTCTATTGCAATCACATTAGCAAAGACGTGATATGTTTTCGCGTTACGCTTCAAGAAACCCTCTGTCATAACTCTTTAGAGTAGCTTTGAAAAAAGCTGTTTGTCCCAGAAGCTTTTCGTGACGCACTCGTCAGGGGGTAATCGCGTCAAAGTGACAATGAGAAAGCAAGGTCTGGAAATTCATCAATATCAGTTTCGGACGGCAGCGAAACCGTAGTTACATTGGCAAATCCACACGAACGCGGGAAAGTCACGCGCGGTTCTGATTGAACTAGTCGTGCGAACCTAAATTCTACTTAAACAACTTTAGAGTATAGACCAGGGGTTCTTAACCTTTTTTGTCTCGTTTGCCCCTTGCCGAAAGAAAAATGTATAATTTACCCCCAGTGTACCGATACTGCTTTTTCAGTACTAAAAATTAACGTTTTTTTAGTCTTTGATTTAGAAAATTTACCCCCTCGGTAGTTAAAGTTTACCCCCAGGGGGTAAATTTACCCCCGGTTAAGAACCCCTGGTATCGACAAACTCTTTCTGTTTGTTAAGATTAGGTCGCCGTACTTTAATGTAGCTGGCTTTGAGCAGACTGAGATGAAAAAGACTGCGCGCAGTGTCCAGAATAGAGAATTGATCATCGTTGTAATTGGCAGCATATTGGTCATTTTCTAATAAGTATTGTTCAATTGCCTAGTCACATTCTGGAGCGGGTTGTTTTCGCTTGCACGTTCGGTGAGGTTGCACTTGCTGGGAGGCTGTGTGCTGTCGTAATCGTTTCGGAACATGCTGCTTGACGCGGCCTTGAAATCGTTGAGCTGTTTTTCCTACGTACCGACTGTCACAGTGGCACTTACACTCATAGATGACGGAACTTTTTTAAATTGCAGGAAGAACATCCTGCGACTTGCAGACAGCGTTTGTCTGGAGACAAACACAGTCCGTAAAGCCATGGATCCATAGCAGTTTTCAAAAGCGATTCGGAGGTTTCTTTCTAGTGTCAGTGCCGCTTTGCCAGTGTAGGTGACCCGGAGGTAGATTGGACACCTGTCTGGGCCAAACCGCATGGGGCGTGAAAACTGCGTGATCTTCTTGGATATTTGTTTAACAACACAATTCTCAGGGTATTCATTGTCCAGTAAGATTTCCTTGATCCGGTTGATTTCTTTTTTCAGTTTGCTTTTGGAGCAGATCTTCAAGGCACGATGAACAAGCGTTGACACTAAACTAACTTCACGTTTTATCGACGTAAAGGTTTACCAGCGTAGGTACTGGCCTAAAGTAGGTTTGCGATAAACTTTCGTTTCGTAGCTGCCCTACGTGTTTTCAACATGGACGTCGAGGAAAGGAAGAGAGTTGTTCTTCACCTTTTCAAAAGTAAACTGAAGAGAGGAATGTGGACCGTTAAGTTTATTTAAAAATTCTTCTGACTCTTTTTCATTTTGAAAGATGACAAAAGTGTCATCGACATACCTGAAATACACGGCAGGTTTGGATATTTCAGAAAACAGCTTTTCTTCATAGTATCCAACAAAGATGTTGACCAAAGCGGGGCCAAGCGGTGATCCCATTGCCAATCCATCTATTTGCCTGTAGATGGTGTTGCCAAAACTGAACTCAACCGTACTTGTGACACTGTGCAACAGTTCCACAAATACCTCTTTTGGAATACAAGGTTGAGAATCAGGGTTGTTATACAGCGTGTCTGCACATATTGTGATGGTGCCATTCAGCGGGACGTTCGTAAACAAGCTGCTTACATCGAACAAACACATGAAACTATCAATCTGCCCATCCAGTTTTCCAATGTAATCGGCAAACGTGAACGAGTGAGAAATGCAGTGTACTGTGTAACGGTGCAATACCGGTTGTAGCAAGCTGGCTAACCACTTGCTCATTTCATGGTGAGCCGAGCCGGTCATAGACAAAATGGGACGCAATGGAACTTTCGGCATGTGCGTCTTCGGTACTCCATACATCCGGGGTCTCTGGGCGCCTGTAGGACGTATCCATCATTAAACTTCTTCAACAATAAGCTTGGCCTTGAATAATTTAAGGAGTCGCTTCTGAAGTCGTGACTCGATGGCAGCGGTAATGTCGCAAGTCGAGGCTGGTCCAACACGTTCGAATTTCGACTCATCATGTAGTATGCTGTTCATCTTATTGGTGTAATCACTTTTATTTAAGATGACTACGCCTGAGCCTTTGTCCGGTTTGGTGATGGTGATGCTATCATTTCTTCGTAATTTATTAATTGCGGAGAACCACTATTTTTGCATCGCAATGTCGTGGTTGTCAGATTTGCTCTCCCAATAGATATAGGCCAGATCAGCGAGGCGCACCTTCAGTGAATCGCGTTGTTCTTTGTTTGCAGCCGCAAGATGTTGCAACTGTGCCCAAAGTGACTCGAATTCAGCAGAAGTTTGCTCCTTGTTTGCTGACTTCGGATGTAAGCCAAAATTTAGTCCATGCGAGAGTACACACCGTTCCAAGTCCGACAGTTCATATTCTGAAAGATTCAAAATATGTTGTTCAATGTCACTCAAGGCTTTGCCCAAGCGTTTGCTCTTGAATGAAGCCAGTTGACGTAGCTGTTGGTTGTTGGTCTTCCGTTCTGCTCGTTCATCCAAAATCGATAAGTATCTACAAAAGCGAATCCTGTCAAAGAAAGACAAAAAGGCGTTGGCAGCGTGCCAGTGTGATTGGTAAACTCTCCGCAGCCTTCTAGATTGTACGGCAAGCCTCTCTACTTCATCACTCAAAAACGCTTGTTCCATTTCAGGGCTGAGCCTGTCACGGGATTTCTCGAGACGATGAATAATAAATTTGGAGGCAACTCTTTTAAAGATGCATTTTCGAAGAAATGCGGACGACAATCTGTAGTTACGGATCTTGCTTCTAGTTCGTACCACATTATTCAAAACAGCAATTTGCTGTTCAGTGTACCGTTGGCGCAAGTACTTGAATAATTAATTGGCGGTACAAAACTTGAGAATAGCTTTAAAAAAGCTGTTTTCGCGTTAGGCTTCAAGAAACCCTCTGTCATAAGTCTATGTTTTCATGATTTAACCACAAAGGAAGCTTGATTTTGCTTAATTGGCCTAAGTAGAAAATAGTCGTGTGAACTCAAACTTGCAAGACTCGCTTTCTTTTGCCAAACTCGAGCTCGACTAAAACCGCTTTGAGTTGGCAACCCTGGTGAATGCCACCGCGTCTACATCGTATATAAACATTTTGCCAAGGCTTGAGGGTCTTCAGTTGAAGAAAATGCTTATGACGTAGTCAGAGCGGAGCATATGAATTCTATTTGAATAAGAACCTCACCTGATGAACCCATTAGGGGGAAACAGTCTGTTGTGAGTGTTTATAATTTTATGCAATTTTAATCTGTTATCAAATCACAAACATTTTGACAAAGACTATTTCCGCATTACAAAAATATTATAATTTCAATAATAATTCATCTTACCAACAACAAAACGTCGCAGTTTTATAATAAACTACTGTAACTCTTGTTTGAATGGAATATGGTCTAAAAGTCGAGGCTTATTTTTAGCTAGTCCATAATTATCGTATTCAGTTGAGACTGCCAAAAATACTTGAAGGAGCGCGAAATGTTTTGATACAAATATCTGTAGCACTACCTGGTGGCAACTTTACACAGGTTGTAAAGTCAATGCAGCTGCCATATAGCGTCATTGATCAATTACAATAGTTTTGATACTAGAAGCGCTGTGGTATTGTACAAACTTCATCTGATGCTTCGCATGAAGATATTGTGTCTACGATGCGATCATAGTTTTAGCGAAATGATTGGGAGATCTTAGTTTTTTCTTTATACCCGCGCAAAAATATCGTAATAACTCCAGATCGACTTGTATTAAATGCAGAGATGGACATTTATCGCGATAATTTATCGGCGATAGTTCTCGGCGATAATTTTTTATCGATTATCGTTATCGCTCAAAATAGTTTGGATTTATCGATTACCGATATCGCTTTTGTAATATATTTTGTTATCAAAATAGCTTTGAAAAAAGCTGTTTTCACATTCGGCTTGAGGAAATACTCTTTCATAACTCTTTTGAGATATAGATAGCTTTGAAAAAAGCTGTTTATCCCATAAGCTTTTCGTGGCGCACTCATCAGTGGGCAGTCGCGTCAAAGTGAGAATTCTGGCTGGCAACTCCTAAACGAGCTCGTATAGCGCACTGATCGCTCTTTCGTGATAGGAGGATAAGTATGCAACTAAATAGCCTACACACAATTATGTGTGGGTAACTGCTCGTATGTTGTTGTCTCGAAAAATGAGTTAACTAAAAAATGTATCTTCATCATACAGTCGGGGAAGGTAAGGTGAGTTGAGCCAGTATCCAAGTTGAGCCATGCGCAATTGCAGAAGCTACTGTGACGTCGCAATCACACTTTACCCGCCAAAGTATTTTGCAAGAAAGGTTGTTTCTTTTCTGGTAGTTTCACTAGAAAAAGCTTTCAAGAAGTTGTTAAAACGGCAAAATATAAGTTTTTTCGTTGTTCATGAAAAAGCTTTACGTCATGCATCGGAAGCTGTAAAATTCGATTTAGTGAGATTTAGACAGGAAGAAGGTAACAGTGGCAAGTCCGAAACACTAGATGTCTGGAGGAAACAGCTAAAATTCATAGAACATTTGAGTAAAAAAAAATTAAATTGAAACAAAAAATAGTGGATAGCGGTGAGTTGAGCCACTTTGTGTTTTCCATGTTGTGACAAGTTCTTCTGAAGACGAAAGTGATATTGCCATAGAACTAGCAGATTCAAGTGATGACGACATCGATGTGTCTATAGATGTTTCATACAATGTGGGTGACTACGTTTTGGTTAAATTTGCAAGTGTGAACAGTTCTCTGTTGCGATACTACGTTGGAGTTATTGACGATATAAGTTGATGATGATTTTGAAGGGAGATTTATGAGAAAGATGCGGTGGAATGAATTTTTGCAAAAAGACATATTTGTGTTTGAAGAGGGGGACGAATGCTCATTTCCTAAAACATACATCGTTGTGCTACTACCACCTCCAAGACCACTTGGTAGCACTGTTAAAAGGAATGAACAATACTATTTTGCTTTTGACTTCAAAAAATTTAAACTTTAACCTTTCTGAGCTCATTTTTTCGTTTCGAAATTTCGTTGTCGTTCGTTCAATCATGAGATGAAATAAAAAATGTTGAAGAATATTAAGTGGTGCAACTTTATTGCGGTTATCAAAGGTGGCTCAACTTACCTACCCCTTTGGATCATCTTACCCTGTATGGTAGGAAAGTTGAGAAATTTTAATTTTTTCAGAATTTCGCTCATAACTTGTTAAGTGCTTTGTCTATCATCAATCTGATTAGACGTATATTTCAACCAAGCTTGTACGAATATTACCTGGCAGTTTCCGAGCTATGCCATTTATGTGAAAGAAAATACAGCATTAAATGTCTTACTATGCTCAACTCTCCTGACCTTCACCTACTCGCGGTGTTAAGCCAAAGCATGTAAGACAGGAGTCTTCAACCTCTTTTTGCACAATCGCTCCTTTTTGGAAAATGTGGGATGAAATCGCCCCCCTGAGCGCATTGATGTATTTTTCCACTGAAATCAGGTGAAGAGCAAAAAAAGGTCTTCTCGTCCGCAGAGCTGCATTTTACCACTAAAATCAGGTGAAGAGCATAAAAGATCTTCACCAGTGGCGCACCTAGGATTTGGAAAAGAGAAATGGCACAACCAGGAGCATAGTTCCCAGCCGCCAACGAATTCTTACGGTTTTCACATACAAAAAACACTCATTTTAACTCACTTTTTTACCGAAAAAGGGCATGCAGGGAGTGCAGTCACTATGGACAATGCAAAAATATTTTCGTGGCTTAGGCCTATGTCTTTAAACAGAAGCTTGGTTAAAATAAGTGAAAAAAGGCTGCAACTATTATTATTTTGAGAAATTATAGAGTAAAAGTTAGGTTTTAGCACCTTATAACAGGGTCAAAGGGGGGGGGGGGCATGGTTCCGTGCTCCCCCCTGCGTGCGCCTATGGTTTTCAAGTCCGTAGAGCTCCATTTTTTCACTAAGATCAGATGAAGAGCATCCCCAGAGCTTCTTTCGGAAGATCATGGCATATGTTTTTGGCAATTCTGAAATCGCCCCCCAATTTCAACAATTGTTACTATCGCCCCTCTAAAGGCTGATATCGCCCCCGTTGAAGAACCATGGTGTAAAGGAGAGGCAGGAACCATGTCCGCGGCTTAGCGCCTGGGCAACACTGCTCCGAGAAAACGTCGCAGCGGTGGCGAACCGTTGTCGACACTGGGTCCAATTTGTTTGACCCGTCCTTGAAATCGAACCCATGGCCTTCCACGCCGATAGCGATGTTTTTAACCAATGCCCTGACTGGCTGGGCTTAAGAAAGATAAAATAAAAAATGTACTGAAACGAATACTGATAGAAGAACAATGCCAAGTATTTATACATAACAATATTTTTTAGTTGGGGATTTAATTCTGTCTCGGTACCTTGGTCAATATCAAAAGTGTTTCCCGATAAAATTTTTGTCGTGAAAGAACTTTTATGCCGTCCAAACTTTAGAGAAGTGAAAATGATCTATCGTGAGTTGTACGATTGGCGCCGTAACTACATGATGCATCTGTATGCCAGGTAAATAGGCTTGGTAAAATGAATTTGGCGACTTAACATTGCAAGTTGTTATATATTTTATTTTGAATCTAACGTGGTACTAGCATATTTTTGTAATTTTTTTCTTGGATTGTCGATGATCGTCTCATAGCTCAGAAGCGTGTGCAGAAATATGCTCAGGAATGAGGCGCAAAAAGCAATCCTACAAAACCGCATGTTTTTGATTTGTGCCACTCACCATTACCGCAGAAGTAACTAGCTGTGCAGATACGAGGTAGCGAATGCGAAAGAACTTCAAACTTGTGACGCACTTGGCGTTGAAAATCTGATTAAAATACCTTTTTTTTTTTAATTTTGACAATCCCTAAATTGTCACCAGCGACGATATTGCTTAAGCATGGTTAGGCTTTGAATTTCGGGAATGAACTTACATTGTTCGCGTTATAGCAAATGCTCTCAGCAGTAAAATCTTCAGCTTACTTTTTTCCAGGCTTAAAAAGCGTTCCGATGGCAAAGGCGAAAGAACTTTAAAAGAACTGGCAATATTAAACACAACATATGGACAAATAGCTCGATATATTATCTGGGGAAACGAAAAGCCGAGAGACATTACGAACTGGATCATCACGTGCAACGTTACTCAAATTCTATTGGATGGAATGTCTTAGTAGTTGTTTTTTTAAATGATATGGCTTCATCATATTCAACGACCGTGAGGTATCCGAAAAGGCATACGTCAAGAGTTGGTTCGATTTTTTGAGGCTTGCCGATTTTTTTGAGGTTTACCTTGTAGCCTATGTGTTATTAATTTATTTACTGTAAGGTGAAAAAATGCAATTTTTCGGCGGGCTTTGCCGTAAGCGTAGCGTACTTTTTTTTGCAACAGTTACCTTTACCAACCTCGAGTTTCATTTGTTGTTCTTTGATTGCTTGGATAAGATTTTGTGCTTGACAATTGTTTGAAAAAGCAGCAAGTTGAAGAAACCAGAATGAAAATTTTTCAAATTGAATTAAAACAAACTTCAACTGTACGTTGAGGCAGATCTCTATCAAGGTCATTGGGCAGACTGACAAGTAAGCTGGCTGCTTTTCAAGTCAGCAGTACCTGGCACGGATCCTGACAGCTTCTAAGCGAGCGCGTGACATCGCCTTGGTCGCATTCTTGCGACAGGAGAATAAAATGCAAATAACTGTGGGTTGGCGTAGTAGGTAAAAAGACACGATGAAAGTGCGAGAGGTCTGGGATTCGATTCCCGGGCCGGTCAAATCGCACGCAGTGTCGCCGACGGCTTGCCACTGCTGCGAAGTTTCTTCGGAGCTGTGCTGCCCAGCTGGCGCTGAGCTGTAGAGATGCGTCCTTCCTCTCGTTACACACTTTGGCGTAGCACAGCGAGTGAGTTGAAGATATGATTTGTTTTGATTTAATGAATAAATAAAATATATAAATTTGTATTATTATTATTACGTTAAAAAAGCAACTTTAATACACAATTTTGCACTTCATTTTTCACGTTATTGTGTGTTTCTTTGTTCACACCAGTGTAAGGGTAAACATTGTTAATTTAACATTTACACATAGAGTAAGCCTGTTTAGAGCTCAGCGTTCAGCAGTTCCGCGACTACACAACTTGACGCTTGCACGCAGTGGCGTACGCATGGGGGGGGGGAGGGTTCGGGGGTCAACCCCCCCTTGTTGACGCTATGAAAAAAAATAAAAACCTCTCTTTTTGGAACGATCCGTCTTTTTTCATACAGAAGCCGCCGAAATTGCTGTCATGTTTTTCTGTGCTGTCCAACTTGCTTATACAATCTTGACAAACTTTCATTGTGACGCAATAGCACCGAGTCCAACTTTTCTGGTGCGTTGCGCTAGAACCGATGATCGACTGACTCAAAATGTAAGCCAGGACAAGGTCAATGGGGACTGAAATCGCGTTGAAGCCGAAATCGTGTTGTAATGTCATAAAGCGATTGTTATCAATGGCTAAGGCTGGACAGGAAAACGTTTCAGCGCAGAAGGCCCATTCTTGTAAGGAAGGTTTCCCAACCATATGCTTTCTGTGTACCACTTCTGAACCTTTTCTGTAGCTGCGTACCACCTACCTTTGATGAATACTTTTGACCATAACAACATATAAGCTAAGAGCAGTGCTGAAAGGTTAACCAAAGTTCCCACGGTCATGGAAAACCTGGAAAATCCTGAAAAAATAAATTTTCCTGGAAAATCCTGGAAAAGTCATGGAAAACTTGCAAAAAGTTGAAAGTCATGGAAAAAAATTTAAAAGTTGTCAAAAAAATTTTACCAAAGGACTTTTCAAAAATAATTCTTATATTCTAAAAACACTACAAGTTATCGTATTTGTAAGGTTTTTCGCATTAGCTAATAGGCCTTGTCAGCTCTGGACTGAGGTAATCTGAGATAATTTTTAGCTGTTTGAGTCTTCTGCTCCTCGGTTTGAACCAGACGCTTGCGGGGGGGGGGGGGGGGGGGAAGGCAAGCGATTGCTGGAGGCATAGCAGCGATACCGAGCAGTAATCTATATGAAGGAAGCTGCACAGCAGTCACGCTGACATTTTGCAGTAAGAACATGGTCTTTGATAAATTATACAACTGTTGGAAGAAAGGCCCTCGAAGTAGGATAGAGATTTTTGATTGTTAAAGTCTGGATTCATATGCCGTGCCACGTAAGAACTCGCTTACAAACGAACGCAATGCAGAGCATAGGCAAAACAGTATTCCCATGAGTATTGTTGTATACCGGGAACAAAGAGTGTTCAGTGCATTCAAAATCAAGCGCTATTTCGACACAGTGCAATGCTGTATAACAGTAGGCTATACGAATTCTATTAGCTAGTAACTAAAATTTTACAAAACTCAAAGAAAGATTGTCATACTGCTGGATAAATCGTTGCACAGAAACATGATTATGCTTTGTATTAAGATGAACCTGCTCTCAAGCAGCTATCTGAAAGGCGAGGGTTGGTGTTTAGGAACACGGATCATCTTGAAACAACAACACTGTATTCTTATTCGTTCTTCCCCAAACTTTGAAATAATTCAATGACACAAAATCAAAATTAAGCACCATACACGAGCCTCGTTTCTCGGACCCGATAATTTTGGCTGCTTCCCTTTTGCGTAATGGTAGAATATTGTGTCGTGGTAAAATATACCGATTGATTGATTGATTGAACTCCCTGGTTGATTTATCGAGAGTTTATGTTTTGTGGCCACTGTGTGTTGTTGTTCGATGTCGGGTTTGAATTCATCAATTTCATTTTTAGGTTGGAAGTCGAAATTTAATGTATAAACCCACTTGGTAGATTCAAGATTTATTAACCATCTGATAATGCTCGCCTTTCTATCATTACATAGCGATGTGCAGTACTGATAGCCAGAATGAAGCATTAACTTTTAGTGGACTGTTTTTTTTTTGCTTTTTCAGATATTACTACTAGCAAATTAGGGATGCATCGAGAATAAAACTGTTTCATACGTTCTTGAGTACCGTGCACTGTTGACTGTTCCCTCTAAGGTGCGATTTGAGAAAAATGAGAATTTTGGGGCAAAATTTTTTGATTTTTCTTTTAAGCTTGCCAACTGAAATGTTGGTATTTGACCGAATTTGAATCAAAGGGTTCAATATTTTGATGCAAAACGAAAGTTTTATAATCTGGGAACCCAACTTTGAGGCAAAAAATTAGATCAAACTTTCTTCAAACCCTCTAGATCTTTGGGCAATTTTTTTTAAATTTATATTAGGGCAAATTTGCACTTGCCTTTTCTTGCCCAAATCTTAGAGGTAACAGTGGTACTGTGCATCACGTTCTACTGTACTCTAAAATCTAGATACCTACATTGATGACTGTGCTTTCTCGAGCGATACTTGGTAAGAGAATTACTATCTTTTCAGCACTGAGATTAAAGGATTTGCTTGTGTTGGCGCAGGTCTGCTTTTTCTGTTTCGCACTGCTGGTGCTGTAAAACCACAAAACTGAAACAAGTCTCTCAATCCACTCTCGGATGTTAATCAGCAATCCCTAAACTACAATAACATTAGCTATCCTTGTACCGAATATCATACAGTTAAGCCTTTTTTTGTGTTGCCTATTCCATAAATTATTAGTTGAGATTTTTTGATTTATTGGTGAATTTACATGATTAAATTTCGTGTTATGCTCTTAGTAAGTCATAGGCTATGCGTGGTTAGTTTTATTGGTGGCCAAAAGGGTTAGAAACAGAATTATTTCGTCAGACAAAAGTTTCGCCTAGTCAATATCCGTGAATGTTATAGCTACTGATATTCGTATATTATTATATCCTACCCCTCATTCGTATGTTATTCCAATAATTAAGAGCCTAAGCATAAATTCAAATTGGCTTAATATTAACTGCTAGAGTTGTTGTTTCTTGTGAAAGTTAAGTTTTGATTGCATTCGCATGTATAATTTACATAGGGTGGTGTAGCCTATTAACTGCTAATGCTTTTTGTTAATACTCGTCGTCGTCGTTTGGCGGGGCATCTCTTCCAAGACAGATGAAAGGACCAAGGCCGAGGGTTTATCCTTTTACCACCCTGGCCACCAAACTGCTTGGGTCAGATGCTGACTGTAAGGGACTTCAGCCAGCATCTTGTTTCGTCATCCAAAACCATTAGACCAAACATACCTCGGGGTGCTCGATGTATGGGACACTGTGAGATGATGTGATCTGCGGTTTGTTCACTGGCACCACACTCACAATTCGCTAGAGGAGCGAGACCCCATTTGTACATGGACGAACAGAAACGTCCAACACCAGAACGCAGACGGTTGAGCTTGACCCAGGCTGCCCTGGGCAGACCCATACCCAAGGGTCTGGAGCTAGCCTTGGGAATGAAAGCGTGGAGTGACAATGCATTGGCAGAGTACTCCATGTCCCATTTCGTGTTCGTCCACTCGGCTGTACGGACGTCCATCTCAGAAAGACTGTCTAGTAATTTCCGAGCAGCTGGTACAAATGAGCGTCTAGATTTCAATCTCTCCCTACATACGTCCTGTGACTCATGAAACTGGCCATGTAAAATGTGGTCAGGGTCCAGGGAGCTGCGGTTGGCTAGGGAGAGTGTCGCTCCTTGGCGGCGAAGCTCAGCTGGCTGGATGCCTGAAAGAATCGGAAGGTAGACCGATGGAGTGGGACGCAGGCACCCAGTGACAATGCGCAAGGCGTCATTTATTACACTGTCGATAAGCCGTATGTGCACGCTGCGACACCAGACTGGTGCGCAGTACTCGGCAGTCGAGTAGACCAGAGACAGGGCAGCTGTGCGTAATGTCTTAGCGCTAGCACCCCAACCTGTTCCGGCAAGTCGCCTCAACAGTGAGACGCGAGCACATAACTTCTTGCGCAATGCTTCCAGGTGAGGACGATATGTGAGCGATCTGTCCAGTTTGACCCCAAGATAAGTGGGAACTGGACAGAAAGGTAAGGTCTTACCGATGTTACAGACCTTAAGCTCACGCTTAGCCTCTTGATTGTGGAGATGAAAGGCCGCCGTCACCGTTTTAGTGTGGCTAAGCTTCAATCGCCAGGTCTGGAGATATTCCGAGAGTGTAGTCATGTCCTGGCTTAGAGTCCTTTCCAACTCCTTCCATTCTCCAGATGTATGAAGTATCGCCAGGTCGTCGGCATAGGCGAACTTCTTGGAGGTTATGGAGGGGATATCATATGTATAGATGTTGAAAAGGAGGGGGGCCAGGACCGATCCCTGGGGGACGCCATTTCTCAGGCGTGGTAACCTGCTAGGCTTGCTGTCGCCAGTTGTAAGGGTGAAGCTTCTGTTGCGGATCAGCTCCATAATCATACGAACCATGTGCCTGTCCGGCAGAAGCCGCAACAGCTTGCAGGTGAGGCCACGGTGCCAGACAGTGTCATAGGCAGCTGTCAGGTCGATAAAGACGGCACCGGCCTTCTTTTTCGCTTCGAATGCATTCTTAATGCTTTGCGTGAGCAAAGTGACTTGATCTACGGTGGATCTTCCGCGGTGGATCTTCGAATCCACGATGGATCTAATCTTATCGAATCCACAGTGGATCGCGGTCGATCCACGGTGGATCTTCGAAAACCCGCCTGTTCCCGTGGGAGCAGAGGGTCAATAAGAGGTTCGACGCGGGCGTAGATAAGTCGCTCGAGAATCTTGTAGGGAACACAGAGCAAGGAGATCGGACGATAGCTCTTTGGGTCCTCTACAGGTTTCGAAGGCTTTGGGACCGCTACTACTAGCGCTCTTCTCCAGATCTTAGGAATTTTGAGGTGGTGCAGGCAGGAAGATAGGAAGCCACGTAGCCAAGATTTTAAGCTGGCTCCAGCATGGATTATCAGCTCCGGACAGATGGAATCAGGTCCAGGAGCTTTGCCTGGTTTTAAATGTTGGAGGGCAGCAGCGAACTCCCGATGGGAAAAACTCCCAGAGACATTCGCAGGATGTAATGGATCAGCCCTCCAAAGGTCAGACACTTCCTGTAAAACGAGCCGAGATGAGCGTAGATTCACACCTTCGTATTTCCCGTTTTTAACCAGCTGAGAAGCAATAGCATCAGCTGAAACGGGACATTGACGAGGGGATTGTCGTGACCTACCAGTCAAGTTGTTTATAGTATTCCATGCCAGCCGGCTGGAGTGCGAAAAGTCAATGTTGCGGACCGTCTCTGACCAGCGATTTCTCCGCTTCCCGTCGAGCCTTGTGAGTAGGGCTGTGGCAGCCCTATCCGAATCAGGGCCCCCAGGTGACTGCAGGAAATGCTGATAGAGGTCTTCACACTCCGCATCCCAGCAAGGTATGTGGTTTGATCGTCGACCACGAGGGATGCATTTCTTCGCCGCAGTGCTTATTACCTTGCAAAAGCACTGGTAAACCTGATCGATGTTTTGAGATTCAGGTGGCGGTATACTCTTGGCCAGTTTGTTGGTTAGGTTAGAATAGTGGTCCCAGTTGGCCTTGCGGAAGTTCCATCGCTTTACAGGCTTGCTCGGTTTGGGATGAGCAAGTTTGGGTGGACTTATAAGCGAGGGTCGGTGCTGTGACCTTGGGAACTTTCCTAAGATACGTCTGTCAGGTAAGCGACTGTCCAAATCGACACTGGCAAATGCAAGATCTGGGTTGGTGTCTGTTTTCCAGCGGCCAGAGTGGAAACTGGCGGCCTCCTTGGGGCTATATAGCAGGGTGAAGTTGTTGGCACTGGCCCAGCCAGCCAGGCATTCACCATCTGGATTGTTATTATTATAGCCCCAGTCAACATGGTGGCAGTTGAAGTCGCCAGCATAGAGGCAGGGATGGGGGAATGCTGGAAGATCAGATGCTTGCATCCGTGTTGGAGGGGGTTTGTAGACGTTGACTATTTTATAGTTATCAACATCCACGCACACCCACTCGATCTCCGATGTTGGTGGGGACTGGTCGATTAGGATCCACTTCAGACGCTCATGGACAAACGTAGCAAGACCATGCTTCCTGCTCAAGGAAAACCCAGCTAGATGGTAGCTCGGAAGATCTAACTTTTCTACCGAGGTGCAATGGGTTTCCTGTAAGAGGATGACGAGTGCCTCACACTGTAACGCAAGATGATGCAACACGCTCATCTTGCTTGCAGTGAGGCCTTCGATGTTCAGTTGGAGAATGCTGGGCCTTTGGAACTTGTTGACGGTGCGCCGAAGATGCGCATCGCCCCGTCCTGAAAAGGACGTTTGCCGCTGCCCAGCTTGAACATCGTTAGGTGTCTCGCCATTAAGGCAGATTCGGTTTCTGTCAGCCAGATTAAATAGCGTAGACAGAGTAACGCTCCGGGCTACGGGAAAGCATCTGCCATCCGGAGCTATACTTGTTAATACTAATTGGTGACAATGACAGACAAGTAATTAAGAGCGAAGTTCGGATTTTAGTTACTACGTTGCAACAATAACAGCGATAGTGTTTACATATTTTTGACATCTTTGCATTAATATCGTTTTTTCTGTTTTTCGCATAATGACCTTGCATAGTTTACTCAACACGTCACGCTATGAGACGGAAACGTTCTTTACATACTTGTAAACGCAATGTTTGCAGTCGCAAAACCCGGTGCTTTTCAATCTTTTTTTATGAGCAAAATCCTGCGGCACACCAATGACATTCTAACACTACTGTACCGCGGTGCACAACTGACCGCCGCAAGCTCACCGCCAGGACAACTGACCGCTCAAAACGCCCAATTTATCAACAAGAAGTTTCGTCACGCCGACCTAACCTTAACCGAATATAACCCTGACCTAACCAAACCCTACCCGAACCTAACCCAAACCTAACTCTAACCGAACCTTACTCAACTAACCGAACCTTACTCAACTAACCGAACCTAACCCTAACCGAACTTAACTCTATCTAACCAAACCTTACCCTAACCGGACTCTAGCGTGTCCCTAACCTCAGAATTGAGGCTTCAGATTTCGACCTTTAACCCTAACTTAAACATCGGAATTGATTGAGAAATTTGCCGGGAATGTAATAGCCTTGTCAAATTATGCAGCGCGCGAAGCTGTGGTTGTCTCTCGAGCCTTAAAGTCTTTTCGAGCCCCGCTGTGAGCCTGTTTCCCAGCGATAAAATTATGCAGCGCACCACGCGCGTTTTCACTACGATACAGCGCACGAAGCTGTTTGCGGCGGTCTGTTTGCGGCGATCAGTTTGCGGCGGTCTGTTTGCGGCGGTCAGTTTGCGGCGGTCCGTTGTCCATGTTCGACTGTACCGCTGCACAGTAATTGAAAATAACTGAATAACATAATCAACCGACTCTCTTCTTGAAACTATTGTCGCTTCCTTTCACATTACTTTTTGCAATTTTTAGCTATGATCTGGTTTTATAGTTGTTTAGTTTATACATGGTGTTTTCTATTTTGGTGTGATATTGGAACGATAAATTTGATGTAATTTGGATAAATATAGCTAGTAATGTTGGTTTGGTTGATTTGCTACACCGCCAAAGCACAACAAGCAAGTTTACAGCAGTTAAATCATGGCTAATTGCACAAGTTTTTATATGCAAATGTGAGACGTATGTATCAGGGATGTGAAAGCAGTCAAATTTGTATTTCTTCAGCTTCTAGCTCTCTTTGAAGACACACCACCCGTGTTTGGTTTTGTTTCCGCTAAAAAATAATTACTTTCACAGAATTCGCATACGTGTGGAGTGTAGCTTACATAAAATAACGTAAAATAGGTGCAATAATATTGTTCTAAAAAGTCATGGAAAGTCATAAAAAAGTCATGGAAAGTCATGAGAAAAGTCCTGGAACGTCATGGAATTTGATTTTTAAAATTGTGTGGGAACCCTGGTTAACTTAAACTTACATAAAGAAACGAATACGTGTTTAAATCCAATGTTCATTACACTCACGGTATTACGCTGAAGCACATAGCAAGTAACTCTGCGGCTTAGCATCTGGGCAACACAGCTTTGAACTTCGAAGAAATCCCGCTATGTGCGAGCCATTATTGTGAATTGTGCTTTTGGACGAAGGAAGTCTAAGGGTGGGCAAAATTTTTATTGAAAAAGCCCCTTGCGGAAAAGTAGAACAACCGAAGAGTTGCCACCGGGGAGTCAAAGAGCAAAAAGTCTTCAACCCTAAGGAGATGCAAATACGGAATGAAAGAGTAAAGAAAAGTCCTCGACCACACAAGAGCTGGAAATAGGGGGTGTAAGTGCAATTGCAAAACAAAACAAGGTCTTCGGTGTTTCTCACAAAGAGCTGAAGAGCCACGTCTCGAGGGTCAAAAAGCCGCTTATGGCTTGCGAGCCGCACTTTGCCCACCCCTGATGTGGCCAATTTGATTGCAAAATCAACGATGTTGCTCTCAGACCCCTGAAGATAACAATTGCAGTGATCCATTACTCCCAAAATATCTGACAAATAGGAGAGGTCAAGAATGAAGTTTATGTCTTCTAAAATCTTCTGAATTTTGTAATCTTTTGTTTGGAAGAACTGAAACAGCGTTTTTTGCAAAATAAAAAGACGCATCCACAAGGGTATTCCGTCGAGACCTTACTTCCATACGAAGCAGCAATGACGTGTATTCTGATCTATGCGGTGCAGCTTCGTATAAAGCTCTGCGAGGTCGTTGCTTCTGAGATATCCTTAGGTGTAAAATTTAAAAAAGTAGGGTGGTAACTGGCAACGCACAATTTTAAAGCGAGAACCTCCCCGAAATGGACGCTTTTAACTACAAAATTTTGGGGAAGTTTTGGCTTTAGCCTGAACAATAAATCCATAGATGCATAAATGCACAAGTTTACGAAAAAATTTCACACCAGGTCTACGTTTATTGCTATTTTTGCTTGAAATATAGAACGTTTTGCAAAATTAGTGCGAAACGCAGTTTGTATGCAGTCCTGCTTCACTATACCTAGGGATGCTAGCTAGAACTGTGAAACTCAAGCAAGGAGTAATTTTGAACACTGAGTTCCACTATTTCGAGCACAGAATCGTTTCTGTTAAAAGTTTTTTGCCGTTTAGGTTGGTCCATAGATTCACCTCACCATTTTAATTACGCCAGCTACAATATTCGATGGTGTTGCAGCTTGCTGCTGCACAAAGAAAAAAACAGGCCCGCAAGCAAGCGAGTTATGGGCAACGCCCATATAAGAGTATGCTACGTCATACCATAGTCTCCGCACATGATTATACACATACTGTAGGTTATCTCTAGCTAACCTATTTTCATGTAACTTATTTCAGTAGTAAAGTAAAAAAGTTTTTGTGAGGATTACGTGAAAACAATTTTTTTTTGCATTTTTGGAAAATATCTCGCGTACCACATGAAAAGCTTCGGCGTACCACCAGTGGTACGCGTACCACAGGTTGGGAACCCCTGTTGTAAGGAAATGGTTGCAACGCAACCAGATATTCTGCTTGCGATGATATAATTTTGAGTTAACCAAACCGGCCAGTTGGCGTAGTGGCTAAAGACATCGCTATCGGCGCGGTAGGTTTTGGGTTCGATTTCTGGGCCGGTACCAGCCGTTGGCTCAGTTATTAAGCGCACAGGCTATTCTTGCGGAAGGCCTGGGGCTCGATTCCCGGACCAGTCAAATCGGTGCAATGTCGCCAACGACTTGCCTCCGCTGCGACGTTTCTGTCTTCCCCAGACGCTAAGTCGTGGAGATGGGCCCCGGTGGCGTACGCAAGGAAGAAAGTCGGGAGTCAACACCCCCCCTTGACGATTGCAGAACAAATGAATCCTTTCTTTTTTGAGACGAACCGACTTTTTTTCGGGGCGAGCTTGCCGAAATTGCTATCATGTCTTTCTTTTATGTCCAACTTTCTAATTTAATCTTGAGAAACCTTCATTACGACGCGATGCAACAATACCGGTTAGTCCAACTTTTCTGAAGTGTTTTGCTTGAACTGCATTTTTGTCATTGATGCTGCCGTAAAGCAACTATTAAGCAGGAGTTTCCTTAAATGCGGTGTATCTGCAGTGACTATGGTTGTATACAAATTTTGTTTATTTAATCGAATCAAACCTTCACTGTAGGCCTACTTGTATCATTAAACTCGCTGTAGTACCGAAGCTTGGTAGCAAATAGCGAGGCCCAATCCCACGGCTCAGCGCCTGAGCAACGCAGCTCCAAAGAAACGTCGCAGCCGTGGCAAGCCGTTGGCGTAAACTGTGTCCGATTTGACCGGCCTGGGAATTGAACCTCAACCCCTTCGCATCGATAGCAACATCTTTAACACTGCGCTGTAACCGGCCGGTTTGTTGAAAAATTATTAAAATATAAAAATCTAAATTGACACTGCCCTAAGTGTTAAGAGTAAAATAAAAATATTGCCAAGGAAGACCAGACCAACGAAAGATGTAAAAAATCCCCGGGGCAAAACGGAGGGGGAGAAGCAAAATTGTTTTTACGTACCGTAACTGTCTCAGGAGCTGGTGTGCTCCCTTTCCCAGACACCCCGATTATTTGTTTGAGAGTATCTGATGATATCGACGGTGTGATTATGGTGAAAAATGCTTAGATAATATCGACGCTGTTTTTGACCTTAATTGCATCCTCTCGCGCGTAATTTATTCTAGTTTAAAAATGTTTCGATAGGTAGGGCAGTTTTTTCTCATGCTCCACTACCTTTACTTTTCAGGACAGTTATGGAAGAAACTGCCCCCTTTATAATGAGTGCATATTAATTGTTTATATCAAGCTTGGTTTATATGCGTTGTTTATATCAATGTTGGTACTTGAAAAAAGATTTTTTGGATTGCCTGTTTGACCCCCCTGGCTACGTCCTGTTTGTGACGTCGCGAAAGCTGACCTACTCTAGTCAGTTAACCTTTCTATGGCCCAAACATGAGTTCAACTAATATTTTTTCATTAAATTTTTAACCACGGCTTGACAGCTTGAATTTCTGTGAAACCTTTTCTCTCCTTAAGTTAAGCGCAAAGTATCAAGCAAAAGTGGTAATGAAATATCTTGTTTCCTTCGTTATGGTATTATAAAGCTTAATCGTGGTCAGCTGCAATTGCGCAACAATTTAGACTAGAAACATTACAATCCGATGCACCTTCATACCTCTAAACTACCGTAATTGTAGCATCCTTGCATCATCACGATGTGACGTCATTGAAACCCCCCATTGAAAAGTCCTGCGTACGCCACTGCTTGTACGCGTAATGTACCTTTTCCATACTTTGTTGTGCTGCGTCTTCAATAATTTTCGCAAGCTTGCGTATGGCTCTAAGCTTAACACCAATCACAAAACAGGAGTTTTATTGACATTCATTCATAATTTATTTTCGGACAATATACCAAATTTCAAAAAAGTTATAATTGACAGTTCCTTATTATTTGCAAAATACTTTTTTTTTATTTGCGAGCAACAGATCACAGCGGCTGATATCAGTGGCGTAGCGAGGGGAGGAGGGCAAGTGGGGGCACGCGCCGCGGGGCGCACTAAGAAGTTATTTTTATACTATTTTTTCGACGTATTCACGCAGATTTTGGAAACTATTTTATGGATTACTGTGTTGTAATGTATGCTGTTTGCAAAGGATTCAAATCACGCCTTACTTCCGACCACAAATCACGCACCAAGGGGCCGCGCGAAATAAGGATTTTATACACTCCAGTTTCCACGTAATCGTTTAAACTTTAAAACAATCAATTTATTGCAATGCATCTGACACCTGTATATAATATGCTTTTGGCAAAGGAGTGAAATCACTCTTTACCAGTGATGAAGGTCTTAAGACCGGTCGTAAGACCATTTTTTTAAGGTATTGGTCTTGGTCTTGACCATCTGCGGTCTTGGGTCTTGCATTTTAGTTTGGTCTTAAGACCAAAAGAACTAAAAAACATTTAGTAAAAATTTGAGTGATCCTGTACAGCTAGAAAAAGTATCCAACAGAGTGTAAGCGGTGTAGATATCAAAATCGCGAAGAAGAAAATTTCTAGTCTTTTTTTTTGATGTTATAGCAAAATAGCGATAAGTGATAAACTGTTAATACTCATCCCATTTTCATGGTCTTGGTCTTGAAAAAAATCAAAGATCTTAATCTTGGTTTTGACAAAGACGGTTTTGGTCTTGAAAAATTTACAAGGTCTCGGTCTTGTAGGTGTGGGGTCCGCAAAACAACCTTTTTCAAGTCGCGGGGCCCTAAGTTAAGCAATTTGTTGTTGCAGACCCCACATAAATTAACATAAATAGACACGTTTTAGGATTGTTGTGGAAAGTAATTTGAGTAAAAATCAAAGGTTACCTTCACCAGGCATGTCTTTTTGCTACCGCTTGCCAAAAGCTATCTATTTGAGGGTATGATGGACCGCACTTATTTTTTCAAGTAAAAATCTCTAACCGCACTAAACACGACTCGCTGCTTACGAAAAAACAGCTCACATTTTTTGGATTGGCTTTGATAACAAGTTGTATTTTGGGAAAGGACCAATATTGCTTATTTACTCATTCTTCTTCTTTCGCCTTTTCCTGTTCGGGGTCGCCACAGCGCGAAAGTCTTCTGCATAAGACTCGGTCAGCTTCGTCTCTCTCCCTTGCTTCCACCATCTCTATGTCTTCTCTCACCAAATCCGTCCATCTTCTCTTTGGCCTTTCTCTTTTTCTTTAACCTCATTGTTTATCTCGGAAACTCCATTAATATTGACAGCCAGCAAATAATTGCGTCACTGAGCTTCTTATTTATCTGCAGACTGTTGGTGTCTTGCCAGCTATGGCGGAAGCATTTCTAAAGTGGGGGGGCCCAAAATCAATGACCAGATTTTTTCACCTACAACCAGGGTTGGCAGTGGCACAGCGAGAAATTTTAAACGGGGGGAGCATAGTTTCCACATTTTTTTCAGCTTCTTTTTTTCGGCAGAACTAATTTGAAGCTGATTAAGAAACAAGAAAAGGTGTAGGGGGGTCTGGGGGACATGCTCCCCGGAAAATTTTTGAAAATTTACTTGCTGTAATGGCTATTTTAGTGCTTTTTGAATAATTTTCAGGCAAATTATGTTTAAATTTTTTTACCCTAATTCTGATTGCTTCGCCAAATATGATACATTTTGTTCGCACATTTTTAATTATGCGTGCCTAAGGCGTAAGGCTTACAGCTATTGAACAGGTTCGAAATTATAGAAAATTGTATGCATCAAAAACATTTTTGAAAATGGCTGGTGGGAGGATGCATATCCCTCATCCTACCACTTTGGATTCGTCCCTGGCCATAAGCTACAGAAACCATCAAAAGAATCTGGCATATTTCAGTCACTTGGCATCATCAGTAGTGTTCTTGTTAACTAAAAGGCAGAGTCAAAAGGGTAGGGGAGCATGGCACAATGGCCCCGCTTCTAAATACGCTCCTGAGGGCCGGATTTAGACAATGAGAGGTCCTAGGCTATTGGATCACACTGATTGGAAGAGCAAAAAAAGGTCTTCACGTCCTTTGATGTCTGTTTTCTCTGAAAATATCGGCATAGCAAAGAGCAAAAAAAAGGTATACACATCCTCAAATGTTCTGTTTTTCACTGAAAGTATTATGAAGAGAAAAAAAGGTCTTCATTGTTCTTGATGAGGCCCCCCATTTTCTCCGAGGCCCTAGGTTTCAGCGTGCTTAGCCAATATGTAAATCCGGCCCTATGCCTACAATCCATATTTAGCCTGTCCACAAATGACATGTCCAATTTATGTGGGCTTGGGACTTACGGTTCTCGCGTCTAATTTTTGTTCCCCCCACCCCACAAACAAAATTTTTAAAGAAGACACTCTCATTTTAAGTTTTTTCCTGAATTTCAATTTCGATGATAGGCCTATTAAGTTTCAAATACATTCATGCAGAGGCAATATTGTAGAAATAAACGCATAAATTAGGGCCCCCCAGGCCCCCCCAGAAAAAAAAGTGGGGGAGCCAGGGCCCCTCTGGCCCCCCCGGTTCCGCCACCTATGTGTCTAGCTATTCTAGAATAGAGCTTGTTGCTGAGACGCTGTAGATGAGCGTATAACCTTTTTGACGCAAAGGTCTGACCCGAGTTTGGTACCCACAATCCACATAACTGCGCGTGGAGACAGAAGGCGCACGCACTAATTGGATGTTTTGTAGAAAGCCCTTGCCAAAAAAACACCCAAGCCTCTCTGCAGTATCCGTACTTCAAGCGTGACGGGGGTATTTTTTTCTTAAATCAATCAAACATACTGGCGGGGGTTTTCTACAAAAGATACCATTCACTGCTTCACCTTCTTAAATCACGCCTAGATCGTTTCATGTCACCACTGGTCTATTTCACACATATTATTATTAGCACCAGAATTTTATAAACAAGTTTGAAAGTGGAGGACGGTATTGCAAAGCCCGTGTAACTTCGTAATAATACGGATTTTGTTGTATTGCAGTGCGCAAAAAATAAATATTGGAATTTACTAACACTTCAACTGTTTCTGCAGGCGATTTAACATAAAATTTTTGAGGAGGCCACCGGCCGAAAAATTTTAGCTGAAAGCCTGGATCCGGACTGCAGGTTGCCGACGCTCGACGTTAGCTACGCAAATTTTGGCACAATGATTTGATATCTGAATCAAAATTTGTGAATGCAAGGCTTCAATTATTATGAATAACAAACAATTTTTCGATTTCGTTTTAATGTGTGTCGAAGGGCTGAAAGCATTTTCAGGAAGTATCTTTTTGTGTAAGGCAAAATTGCATCATTGCAGGCAATAACAGCTCAGATGGCCGAGTGGTAAGAGCGTCCGCCTCGGGAGCTGTAGACTTGGGGTTCGATTCCGAGTCGGGTCAAACCAATAACTTTAAAATCGGTATACACAGCTTCCCTGCTTGACGCTCAGCATTGAAGGGACAGTGTGAAAAACAAGCCGGCAAGTTAACTTGTTGTGCAGTTGGGAAAGGCACTTAGCGGGATTCCCCTATCTTGGTGTGGCAGACAGATGGCTGGCAACTCCTAAGCGAGCTCGTATAGCGCACTGATCGCTTTTTCATGACAGGAGAATAAATATGCAACTAGATACAAAATACAATAGTTCGAAGTGTGGGAGTAATTATCTGTCGTTTCTCTATCCAAAATTTGACATGGGCTACCAATAACCATTCCTAAGTAAGAAAGTTTCAGCCCCAACTGTTGATTGCAAATTAAACTTGGCGCCTATTTCATATTCTTATGTCTTTCAGAAAAACATTATTTTTTAAAATACATTAATATTTAATGGTGGTGAAAGATGAATAAAATGCTGATAAAGCTTTCTTGTGGTTTCAACATGCAGGCGATTTTCTTGCCATTTATCATCATCATTCGTGAAGGCCTACGAAAAGCTCAGTACCAAAATGTTACAGCGATGACGTCAGTTTTTTCAGAAACATTTATCATAAAAAAAACTGTAGATTTTGGCTGCGTATAGTTACTATTTCTACGCTACAGAAACTCTGAAGATTGGAAGTTTCCAACCATTTTACAAACCTTCAGAATGTCGCGATCTTACCTCCTTAGCTGACTGGAATATCTATAAGTGGTCTAAATTTTAGTGAATTTGTTGTGTGTCTTTGTCTTTGTATTTCCCAACCTCTTCAAAAATTGGCATGTCTTTGTATTTCCCAACCTCTTCAAAAACGTAACTACCTAGAGTTGTTGGTTTAGTGATTTCAGCAGTTCAATCGCTGGTTTTAAATATGAAAAAGCCTAAAGATTATTATTTCCATAAAACAACTTTGAATTCGGTTTAGACTCGGGTAAGAAATTGCAGTAGAATCATAATTATTATTGTATAATTACGAATAAAATAGCCAAGCAGAATGAATATAGTGGAAAATTACGGAGACGTTTCGGATAGAATACATTAGCCATTGTCAATTTAGAAAAAATAAAAGTGCAGTCACCAAATGTAAGGATTTTTTAGGTACTGGCTCATCAAAAAAAAGCGGTATCTAAGAATAAAGAACCCTGAAAAATTAACTTCTAGTCAAAGAAACTCTGTAAATATACCAACACAGTCCAGAAATCAATATCGACGAATGTTTTACTTTTCTATCAGTGTTGTAGTCGAGACCACTTGCTTCGAGATCAAGACCGGAAAAGTTTTTCGAGACTGAGATCAAGATCGGTCGTCTTTCGAGACTTTTGGTTCGAGATCGAGACCAGGAATAATCGAGACCGAGACCGGCAATTATTCTGCCTCTAAAAATAAATCTTAATCGCCCAATTGAATCAATTTAATTTTTACTTTTCCAAAAAGTTACAATTACATTTCAAGTGAACGAGGATTTCTAACATTTCCGAAGAGAGTCTTGCTCTCTGTGGTCGCATTATCAACCCGCTTGTGCAAAAAATTCTTCCTACTGGAGCCGAATAAGCTGGTATACATTGTGTGTACTGGGATAGTTTTTTTAAAGAATAGCTGCCGTAACGCTACTCAACTTCAACGACGCTTTCATCAGTTTCGCGTTTTGCACGTAGGCGGAATTTTTGAAATTTGAATTTCGTTAGTTTTGCACTATAGCGTAAGAACCTGAATCATGAAAAAAAAAGCAACAAACAAAGATTGTGAGTAATAGCTTTGCGGGCTCTTTTTCTGTCCCCTCCCCGCGGTCTCTTCGAGCAGCATGAATTACGATATTGCACGCCAACGTATCAATCCTTTAATTAAAATCCAAGCGATATCAAAGGTGTAAATGGAAAATCGCCGTTGAAGTAGAACAAAAGTAGAGCAATATCAAATAGGTGTGACAATTCTTTCGCCAAAAACAACAGGACGTCGCCAGGTAAGTATTTTTGTTTGATTTGGCGAAAGAATTTTTACACCTATTTGATTATTTGATATCGCTCCATTTTAGTTTCACTTCGACGGCGAAATTGCATTTGCACCTTTGATGTCGTTTGGATTTTAATTAAAGGTATTGATACAGTGACGTGCATCTTAACTCAAGAAGCGCAAAGAGACAGAGACAGAAAAAATTTCGCTTGTTTATTCTGCTTCAAGACTTGTGAGATTGTTTTATTAGCGTGCTGCTGTGGCCTGTGAGGGTGCAATTTTGCACTTTGTTGACACTGCAAAAACAATAATTACATTGTGCATCAAAGACCTAAAAATGTTCAGTCTTGAGACCAACTTTGAAAGTACGAGACCAAGACCGCAAAAAATCGGTCTCGAGACCGAGAGCCTTCTCGAAACCTACATCACTGTTCTTTATAATAAATTAATAACTGACTCTTTATTTTACAAGTTTCTATCAATCAATCAATCGATCAAGCTTGTTAATTTCGTTGCTGCAAATAACAATTTTACATCTACAGAAAAAAAAAAAATAATAATCAGAAAACAGCAATAGGAAGGCTGCGAAGGGACCGTTTGGTCTTCGAGTCAAGCAGCCTTCCTGAATTTAAATTTAATTAAATCAACAATTGTCATAATATCAGATAATTAATGGCAATTTAAATAAACCGGCTTATAAAGAAAAGAAAATCTATAATGTGTTTGTTATTTATTTTATGGTACATTGCAGATTACAGATGGCACAAAATGTTGGCACTTTGTCATCAAGTTCGCAAATATTTTATAGGCAGCGTGTTTCTAATTCAATTTACCTTGAACCTACCAATATTGAAGAAATCACAGATATTAATGATCTAAATCCGAACAAAGCAATTGGTAACGATGGTATTCCTGCAAAGCTTATAAAAGCAGCCAAACTCTTATTATCTCCTTTCCTAACAAATATCTTTAACAACAGTCCAGAAACCGGTCATTGCTTGGATGACCTTAAAATAGCACGAGTTAGGCCCACACCTTTTCATAAAAGGGGGTCCACAACTGAACTGAAAAATTATAGTCCTATATCAATTCTCTCCACCTTCAATAAAATTCTTGAAATATTAGTCAAAAAAGAGACTTTTAAAGTTCTAGGATAAATACAATGTGTTTGTTCGAACTCAGTTTGGTTTCTGAGAAACTATTCTACACCTCTTGCGATAGCACATCTGCATGAATTATAGTTATTACTGAACTTGATCAAAACAAGAACGTATGTGCATTAGTTGTGGATTTAGCTAAAGCATTTGATACGGTTAATCATAAAATACTTCTATTCAAGTTAGAGCAATATAGAATGAGGGGTGTCGCAAATGATCTCCGATTGTGATCTGATCGCAAACAATTTGTTTCCGGCGGAGGAATTTCTTCCCACTGCTAAATATAGATAAAGGCGAGCCGCAAGGTAGTGTATTAGGCCCAATTTTGTTCCTTATCTATATCAATGATTTATCAGCTTGCTCAAATTTTGAAACAGCGTTGTATGCTGATGATACTGTCCTTACATTATCGCACAAAGATGTAGATTGTTTGCAAGGTAGTTTGGATCATGACTTGTCAAAAATTGAATTTTGGCTAAAATCTAACCAACTGTCGCTAAATATAAGTAAAACAAGTTAACTCTTTTTCACCTTTAAATAAAGACAAGTTATTTTAAATATAAATAATCGCAAAATTAACCAGTCTGATTGCGTAAAATACTTTGAAGTATACTTTGATGAAAAACTCAGTTGAAACAAATGCATTGATTATATTGCAACCAAAGTGTCGTCCGCTTCTAGTGCCCTGTTTAAATTAAGTCTTTATATTCTCCGACGTGCTTTGATGCCCGTTTGCTATGGCTAAGTGTATTTCCATCTGCAATATATGGAATAATCTTAAGGAGAAATACCACTAAATCCATTTTAGCCAAGCTTCAAATCAAACAAAATCGCATCATTAAATTATTGTGTAATAAATCTGTCAATAGAACAAGGCTAAAACCTCTTTACGATAAACTTCATTTATTGAATATAAATGGAATATTATGAAAACAAAAATCAAATCAAATCTTCATTATACTCGTCGTATTACGCGGGGCTCATCTCCGCGGCTTAGCGCCTGGGCGACACAGCTCCGAAGAAACGTCACAACGGTGGCGAGTTGTAGGCGACACTGTGCCGATTTGATCGGCCCGGGATTTGAACACCAGACCTTCCGCACCGATAGCGTGCACTTTGCAACTGAACTAACCAGTGCATCATAAAAACAAAACTTGCTAAATGTATGGTTAAAATATATTTGAATAAACTTCCGATGTCATGCAGTGAGTATTTGATTATAGTTTCAAAAAAAGTGTCCGCAATACACTCTTCCTCAACCAAAAATGTTTTTTTCAATACATTTTATGAACAAAGAACAACATTCTTCAAAACGAATCTATCTCTTGGAGTTTCTGGGGTTAAAATTTGGAATGAACTACCTGAATCAATCATGAATAAGATACTAACGACAAGTCATAATTTTTCTTCAAGAGTATTAAAAAATTACTATTTATGTGCTGTTGAACAGTAGGTGCAATTAAATCCTTTTCTCTTTTTTTATTGTTTTTCTCCTAAAAAGAAATAATGATAACAATAAATGAATTACGATGATATAAGCACTAGTGCTTTTACTACCCGAATCAATCACGAATGAAATACTAACGACAAGTCATAAAGTTTCTTCAAGATTATTAAAAATTACTATTTACGTGCTGTTGAACAGTAGGGGCAAGTAGATCTTTTTCTCCTTTTTTATAGTTTTTTCTCCGAAAAAGAAATAATAATAATAATAAATGAATTATGATGATATAAGCACTAATTATATTATATTGGCTTTAACAATAATTATATTGGCTTTAACATATATATTTGTCAACACTAATGCAAATAATACTTACAATTACATTGATTGCCTAAACTCGAATTTCTGTATTTCAAATATTGTTTAAGCTAAAGTATATTGTGTATTTGTTTTGGCTGTTCGAGGAGCAGCAGACTCGGCGACCGCGTCGTTCTTTTCGACGACCGTCATGGTCTTTCGTTCTTCCTCGTCGGGCTGTTCCTTTATTTATCGTCTCGCCACGTGATTTTTTCCCTTTCTTTTGGCCGACAACAAAAGTATACTTACCTTTTTTTATTTCATGTGTATCTTTTGCGAATTAATTGCTCCTTCAATTTTTTTATTGTTTATTCTGTTATGTCACCACTTACTACGTTTTCGGCATTTGTATGTCGTCATATATAATTGAGCAATGCTATATCTGGCATTTTTTTTATATTTCATTTTAAAGCAGCTCTTGGAATGGATGTGTTGAATCAGCAAAGAGATCTCCAATTCTTTCTGGGATCTCCTATGCTTATCAACAAAATCATAATCGATAAACAATTGGATTCTAGTTTGTGAGACTAGAGATTTTTCGAGAATCTTTCAATCAAACGTAACCACTAACCAGAGCCGGCGGCAGAGCAGTCGACTTTGGGGGGGTCAAGCGTTTATCAGGGGGGGCCAAAGTTGGAAATTAAACACAAAAGCTGCTGTCTTCAAAAGAGTATGCTTGTCAATTGGGGGGGGGCAGGCCCCACTGGGCCCCCCTTGGTTCCGGCCCAACCTCTAACCATACTGAGTAAAGGAAAACAAACAAGTGGGAAAAAAGCAAAATTTGAAAAAATGCTAAATAATAAGGTAAAAATTAAAAAAGATGAAAATTGCTACAGAATTGGTGGTAATGTGAATCGAAACATCAATCCACGACCGGTTTTGTATTAATTGAGGCTCATCAAGTAGATTTAAATAAAATAGAAATAAGTAGGGACAAAAAGAAAAAACAACACTATTACTGGAGTACGGAAACGGTACTGTACGGAAAATATAATACCGTATTTCCGTATCGTACTTTTTCTAAAAATTCCGTACTGAATTCCGTATTGTACTTTTTGCCAAAATCTAACCGTCCGTACCGTAGTTCCGTACCAAACCGTACCGTTGCAACCCCTTGGACGACAATCAACGTTGGCATTTAAACATTTTTGGGAGTTATAATCATGTTGAGCGCTAATGAAAGCAATCGGTGTCGGAGCTATGGTCTCTTCATTGTCTTTTTTATCTCTCCGTCATATGTTTGGCTTGTTGTCTTTTTTTTTTGTTTTTTCTTCCTTTGCCGCTCAGTCTTAGTTTAGTCGGGTGTCGCGACCATGTCTACTATTCCCTTCAATTTTTGTTCTTTTTTGCATGCAACAACGTTTATCGTTTTGTTGCTTCTTCCCTTTTCTGAGTCCGTTTGCAGTTGAATTCTTAAGGTTAGATTAATCCACTTTTTTTAATCCGGGGCTGTTGTTCAGAGAAAAAATTAGTGCACACAACCCACTAAAACTTTTTTTTACTTGCACAGCATAAGTGAGCCTATCATTTTAAATTGATTGGCCAATAGATGCACGTACAGTATATCAGATAATAGCTTTTAACAGCCAAAGTATAGCTTAGTAAGCTCACGACTGTAATTCAACTTCCTTGTTTGACGTCGAGCATTGAAACAACCGAGCAAAAAACAAGTCAGTAAATTTACATGTTCAGTTGGGAAAGGCACCTAACAGGATTCGCGCACCTTCAGGAAATAGACAGGTCGTAGTGGCGTCGCTAAAAAATATTTGAAGGGGTTCATGACTATGCTGTATAGCTTAATGTAAGCAAAGTGAGTGCTAGTTTTTGCATCGTTTTTTTCTTGTTTTCGTAAAATTTAAGGGGGCATGGCCCCGGTACCTCCCACCCTTGGCTACGCCACTCAAATATGGCAGGTGGCCAAGTGATAGCAGGTTTTCTAAACACGCCTGTTCGGTCCAAGCCAATCTTTCAGGGCAAAGAAAGTTATAAGATTCCCCCTTTATAGCACCTCGAAACTGCAACGCTCAATTATTTATCAAGATGTCAACATCTAAAACGATATTTTAAAGACAGAAAGTCCTTCTTTATGCGTAGTTTTTAGAAGAAACTTTACAGCATTTTATTCCAAAATGTATTAACTTTGACCTCACAAGAGTCCAAGAAGCAGCAGCAGCAGGGTATATCGAGAATTCATATGAATGCTGCTTATTTTCGGAAATCTGAATAACAATAAAAGTCCACGGTTTAGATTTTGATTTATCCGTCGGCATAAGGGTGGCTACTTGACTCTTTATGACCCTGAGGAAAAGTTGCATCACGCTGCTGCTGCCTTCATCATCTGCATAACGCCATAGGGTATAGGTTTCAGCTGCATACAGCAAAGGAAAGACTAGTGAAAGTTACGTATTCACTAAATATTCTTTAGTTCAATTTAAAATTGGGTAAAATTTTTTAATAATACAACGAAATTTTTTAATAATACAACGAAAACGTGTTTTACCCAAATATGAATTGGGTTGAGTGGAGTTTACCAAGAGCTCTATACCCAATTTTATTTGCAGTGTGTGATGTTATATTTATTTTGACGGTGCAGAAATAAAAGACACACTACTATCACTACAATCATTCGCACATTTACCACGTATGTTCACAAGTCCGTTATAACACGGTAGTAGGTGGTCGGCTTTACTTATCTAAACGTTGAATTAGGGCGCTGCTTATCATCATCATCATCGTCCAGTTTTAATCCGGTTTTTCCTCGAGTCCGAAGGTGGCCAGATGCTCCTCATTCCTTCAGCAATCGCTCCCACTCCCTCTCTCCATCTCGCGCGATCTGTAGCTTAAATATAGTAGCTTAAATATGTGTTATTAGTTGTCCGATAGTTGCATGAGGATTAGAGTTTCAAATCTCCTATTAATCAGCTACACTCTGTGTATGTCCAGCTGTTATGGATGGGCGATTAAGCGTAGCAAAGCAGGGCAAAAATGCTGGTCAGAACTGAACTGTTTCTTTTGTGTCAGAACCAGTGGCGTATTTAAAATTTACAAAAGGGGGGGGCCAACTTTTGACAAGTTAAAAAGTTGCAATAAAGCTGAATCACTAACTCAGATTTTAGTTGGAGTACGGATGATTTTTTAACGTAAAAGTCAGGATCTGGTAATTAATTATTATCTGTCGATTGTCGTAAGTAACTTCATATAATTTATTTGAACATAAGTGTTCACATTTAGGCATTTTAGGAACTCTCTTTTTCTTTTGTTTTGTATTATCTTATAATAGTGCAGTTCCCAACTATTTTCATACTCCCAATTATTTTCATATAAAATTTTTGATATGTTCTTGCACCCCCCACAAAATATGCGACTGCAATCAGCCACGCAAACCAAATGTTCGTAATGGTAGGGGTTGAAATGAATTCATGTGTGTTATTGACCTTAAACATTTTCCTGTAATGACTTTGCGTCAAAAACCCAGCAGGTATTCAGCTGGGGGTCTGGGGCAACGCTGTAAGCTTCCCCAGGGGAGCGATCAATTTTAGAGTTTTTAGCCTTTTTGAAAGTGTCGCTAATGCAAGGTATAGGATAGTTAAACCAGTCACTATACTCTGTTGCTGAATCAGACGCATTTTGTTTTCAGAGCTTGATTTTAACCAACCACAAAGAGGCTAAGGGTTTTACGCCACTTAGACGTTTGCGAATTGCATATTACTAGCGCGTAACAGCGCTGAAAAATTGACATTGAGCAACCGAAAATAAAAACACTCTTATTACAAGATAAAAATCTATAAGACGTTTTGAACCCCCTGGAATGCTTCCTCGCGTCCCCAAGGGGTGCAAGCATCCCCAGTTGGGAAACCCTGTTCTTTATGGTGTGTTGAGATTTTGTGGAAGTGCTGAAGCCTTTCATTAAAAATATTTTTTTGTTGCACAATTCTCGCATGTTTTAAGATCGCAAGCTATGCAATATCGCTCGTAAGCGTACACATTAAAGCAGTGATTTTCAAACTTTGTGTTACTACGCCTCCCTCACAAAATATTAATCATGACGCTTTCTTTCACAAAATAATACACCAGCCATATTTTTAAATGATCATGACTAACATTTGCGCCTCTTTTTAGACTAGTCCACGCCTCCCAGTTTGGAAAACGCACACATGTGTGATGCTTTGTACCGTTGCACATGTCGTCAAAAATAAGAAAAATAAATGAATGAATGATTTCACAGAAACACGAAAAAAAGAAGGAAAGCTTTGTAAAAATATTTTTGCGCAAACGCTGAATTTTGGCTTCTTTTGATTTATGAAACTACGATTTGAAACAATGCATTGAAAGCTTTCTGAAAATTCACTCTGAAATTTGCTTTGCATACAATCCGTAAGCGACTTTTGGTTGCCCAAGTCCAGGGGTCGGCAACCTGCGCTCTTTTTACCCCCAGTTGTGGCTTCTTTTGGAGGTAAATAAAGACCTTTTTTTTAAGAATCATTTTCGGAATAACTGAAGTTTTTGGACCTGACAATAGTTTTGCGGCTCCCGCTGGGTTTCGTATTGTAACAAACGGACTATTTGGCTCTTTAAGTGCAAAAGGTTGCCGACCCCTGCCCTAGTCATAACGATGCAACACCCCAATAAAGTGAACGTGACGCAGTGGGTGGAGCGTTGTTTCCACGTCAACCATCGTTAAAGGTGGTGACTGATTCAACTCTCACAATACGCTTTGTTGTTGAGTCCTTGGATAAGATGCTTCACGATGATTATCTCTGCTTGATGGTTTCTTTACAAGCAACAAATTAAAGCATCAACAAGCAAAATTCAACCAAGAAACTTGGAAACAAATGGCAATACCTTAAACCTAAAATCTAGATTCGTATTGCGCGAAGCGTCTTCGTCGCTTTCTCGTCGATAAGTTTTTTTTCTGCGAAGATAAAAAAACTATAATAAATTATGTGTAAACTGACAATCAATCTCACAATGAATAATTAAAAAATTGAACAGCTTGCAGAACAATGCATCCGTGATCCTCGTTATCTGAAGTAAACCTGTAGGCTCTCAGCTACTTCGCTTAGAGCACATTTGATTTGATTTAAAGCTGCCAGACCGAACTACATGCTAGAGCACGTCTTGTCTCTCAGCCAGGCCACCACGTTATCATAAACAGACGCAAGAGCAAGATCACGTGCCCGTTCTGAACATTGGCAGCACCCCTATTTTTAGAGTCACGAAATTGTGACGCAATAAATGGCATTCCGAAATTAAGCAACACTTGTGGTTCTTGAGGGCTCACGCTGCGTAGTTACTACAGCGGCACAGCCGCAGATCAAGGACCAAGGTTAATCTATAAACCTGAAAAGTTGACGAACCAATAGGGAAGAGGGCTTTGAACTCACTAACCCTCCCTGCCTACACACTTGGTTAACGTATTATTTCTATAGCTAGAACCAACCGTCGAAATTTTACCAAAACGGTCGTATATTTTTTGCATTGGAAAACTAGTTTACTCCAATTTTTTTCTTGTTTTATCCAGTAGGCTACTGGGTCTGGCTACTATACATTTTTTCTTGGCCTATTATAATCGATCAATCATTTGATTTCTAAACGCCAATACGCTGAAAAGTAACGATAGCACAAGGACATAAATTTCACACTAAAATTGATGAAGTCGTAGAAAAGGGCGCGGGCAACAAAACAGTGGGCGCTGAAACATGCAAGTCAAGACTGACTTATAAGCATAGTTGCATAGAGTCGTTATAAAATCCATATTTAGATCTAAATTTTGTCACTTTAAGTCAGAGCAACAACAACTTGATTTGCGATTGGATCTTATCGTCTTTATCCAAAGCTAGCTGAGTTAGCGAGCGTGTTATACAATAAAAATAGCCATTGACAAGAGGCCGGCCTTGAAATTGAAAAATGCACTAACTTCTACGTTAGGCAAAAGAGCCTTTTTTAAAGGCGAATTAGCAGCAGGGGGCTTCGCCATGACTAGCAAAATCAAATAAATGAAATAACTTTATCAAAATAATCATTTTTATTTTAGAAATAAACAAAACTCAAAACCAATGACAAATTTTTGCTTTGAAATTCGTTCCAGTTCGGATTTGATGATTGATTTCTTCATCTTTATCCTCCTATCACGAGAAAGCGGCGGAGGCGCTATGCGTAGGACGAATCCAGACTCGCTTAGGAGTTGCCTATGCTTCCAAGTTTTCCGGTTGAATTTTCTTCTGACTTCTTTAATTTGCTGCTTGCCAGACTTCACCATGCAGAGATAATCATCGTGAAGCGTCTTATCCAAGGACGCAACAACGAGACTAGGTTGGGAGTTGAACCATTAACCTTGCGATCATGGTCGTCGTAAAAACGACGCTCCGAACCACTGCGCCACGCTGCCGACACTGCGCCACGCTGCCGACCACTGCGCCACGCTTTGGATGAGGTAAAGGTGCAAAAAAAGCACCCTAAACCGATTTGAATTAAATTTCGGCTCATGTCACGAACGCGTTATCTGTTTATATCCTCACCCTATTTTATTTTGCTCATCTGAGGTAGGACATACAAATCGGTATCAAACACTTTTAAATTGCAATGAGTAACGAACATGGCATAGCAAGCACATTATAGGCGCTTTATTGATTCTCGTTATTTCACGGTAACCAACGCCGACCGCTTACATCTCTATAGCCTTTTAAAGTTAGTTTACACTAAAAATGTCTGCATTGCATTGTTATTTTCAACCGACCCCCCACTCCCTCTGATACTATATTGTAACACAGTTCCACAATAACTTCCAAATATATCTAAGTTACATTTATTTTTGCTCGTTTTTTATTTATTTTTTGTAAGGTTGTTTGGGGGGGGGCATCGCCCTTTATCCCCCCCCTAAATACGCTAGTGGTCAGAACTGAGCAGTTGGTATGGAGAAAAGACGTTGTAGCAGCGAGGTTTACTCTGCCATGTGTTTTGAATAGTTGAGTCGAGCGCATTTTTAAATGGTTTAGAAAAAAAACATTTAAAATTTCAAACTTAACGAATCAATGATAACCTAAAACCTAGAGCAAATAAATAACTAATTTGCTTAGTTTCAGTTGTTTAAAGTGTTGTGGCAAATGGGGAGCCGTTGTGAAAAAAACAATAGACCTTTTTCCGGCGCCGCTAGTGGCGAAAATTTGTTGCTACGGTGGACAAGCTATCAGACTTCGCACAGTGAAAACGTAGCTTTTATGAGACGTTGGTTGGAAAATTGCTGCAGAGAGGTTAATTGAACATAATTTATCTACTTGATATTTCAATTGTGCACATCGAGTTAGTGCAAGCATAGGATGAAGAGCAGATGATTAGTTGGAATTTGCTAGAAAACATTTCAAGCTTAGGGCTTAGGCTATTGGATTTCATAGGACCAACCGGTGCAAACCTGTACGAGGCTGTGCTTCAGTATGTATTGCAGCTGTATGGTACAATACTGATTGTGATATCAGCTATGCTATAGCCTAGATGAAATACTTTCCTCTGGATTGTCCTAATAGCAAACTAGCGTTCAGTCAATGCTGAGTTTGACTGCAACAAAATTATGAACTGCCTACTGGTACCTCATACTCTCAGAGCCCTGGCTATAGATTAGATTTTAACTTCGAAGTGGATAAGGTTACGTGATCGTAACATTTGTATCTTTGCTTTATTGTTACTCTGGTACAACTGGGGAGAGCGTGAAGGGATAATAAAATAAACTAAAGTGACAAATGCTACGGTCATGTAACCTTAGCTAATGCCTTTTAACTTAAGCTATGGCACGCCGATCATCACAGAAAAATAAAATGAAACTGGTAGGATATGGGCTGAGCTAGGCCTGCAAACCATATTATGCTGCTAACCTGTAAACTTCATCTACAGTGCTTACGGTAGGCCTACTTCAGTTTTTGCATCATCCATTAAAAACTTTGGTTTATTTGTCACGCATTGACTACACGTTAGATTGCAATTAGGAGAGTCCAGAGGAAAATATTTCATCTAGGCTATAACATAAGCTGATATCACAACCAGTGTTGTACAGCTGCAGTACATACACAAAGTACAGCCTCGTACAGGTTTGCACCGGTTGGTCCTATGAAACCCACTAGTCCAGGCCCTAAGCTTAAAATATTTTCTAGCAAATTCCAACTAATCGTCCACTCTTCACCCTATGCTTGCACTAACCGATGTGCACAACTGAAATACCAAGCAGATATCTTAAATTAATCTTTCTGCTGCAATTTTCCAACCAACGTACCATAAAAGCTATGCTTTTCACTAAGCGAAGTCTGATAGCTTGTCCACCGTAGCAACAAATTTTCGCCACTAGGGGCGCCGGAAAAAGGTCTATTTAGCAAATTTTGTACGAACTTTCAGCAACATTTACACAGTTTCACTGCTATTTAGTTAAAGTGAAGTGAACTGCAGCTAAAGCGCTTCGAAAAATACAATAACAGCCAAAATGTAACGACGTTTAATAAATAGTAGCCATATTTATTATATAGCGGCGATATTCAATAAATAACGCGACATTCATTAAATAGCGGCGATATTTAATAAACAGCAGCAACATTTAATAAATAGTAATGATATTTAATAAACAGCAGCGACATTTAATAAATAGCAGCGACATTTAATAAATAGCAGCGACGTTTAATAAATAACAGCGACGTTTAGCTAAAGCGCAGCGAAAAATTAAAGAGCTGCGGTAATATGCTAATGAGGTCAACACTGTTTCCATTATGTATAATCTTGAAATCGATTTTGAAAAGTTTAATATCTATTTATTCAAATTGGAGTTGCTATCGGTGCAGTGCATCCATATCACGAGTAGTGAAACCACTCTCTCTGCTCAGTGCCTGGAACGAAAGTCAGAGCTTGGATGTTGTGTTGCCATTTTATATTTTTGTTTTGAAATTTTTTATATAAAATTTACAAGGAGTTTTTGCTTTCTAGTTTACTTTATAGTTAGACTAATTTGGCAATGAATGAGAAAAGTGAGAAATTTTGGTATGGGGTAAATGATAAAGCATGGGGAGTATGGGGAAGTGTTGGAGGAGGTGTGGAGGTTGTGAGGAAGTGTTGGGGGAGGTGTCAGGTGAGTGGGGAGAAGGGGTGTGGAGTAGGTGTGGGAAAGGTGCGAGGGGTGTACGTAAGTGTGAGTGAGTGAAGGTAGGTGTAAGGTGAGTGCGGGAAGTGAGTGTGGAGGATGTGGGGGAAGTGTAGAAAAGTGTGTGGGTCACCCCCACACCTTCCCACAGACTTCTCATTCCAACACACTTTCCCACAACCTTCACACTCACCCCATACACACTTCCACACCTCCCTCATACCCTACTTCTCCACATCCCCGACATCTACCCCACACCCCAACACACTTCCCATTCCTCCCCCCCATTTCCCCACTCCTTCCATATTCCCCCCATACTTGATCAAACTCCTTAAACTAACCCAACTTCCCCCATTCCCCCACCATCCATACTCTCCCAAATTTTCTACACTCCCCCATTCTCCCTCGATTCTTTCAAATACTACCTTATACTTACTTCATCATTAATCCCATACCAAAATTTCCCACTTTGCTAATTTATTGCCAAATTTAGTCTAGCAATCAATTACACTGGGAACTCTTCGTAAACTTCATAAAAAACTTTGAAAACAAAATTAAAAAATGGCAACACAACATCTAAGCTTCTTAAAAAGATTAGCGTTTTTGTGAACATACGTAACAATGCTTTTTTGTGTAGTGGGTCCACTGAAAGGATTTTATGTACACTATGGCTGTACTCTAGGGACAACTCCGATTTGATGTTACAAAAAATGAAGAAATAGAAACACTGTTGATCTCATTAGCATATTACCGCAGCTCTTTAATTTTTCGCTGCGCTTTAGCTAAACGTCGCTGTTATTTATTAAACGTCGCTGCTATTTATTAAATGTCGCTGCTATTTATTAAATGTCGCTGCTGTTTATTAAATATCATTACTATTTATTAAATGTTGCTGCTGTTTATTAAATATCGCCGCTATTTAATGAATGTCGCGTTATTTATTGAATATCGCCGCTATATAATAAATATGGCTACTATTTATTAAACGTCGTTACATTTTGGCTGTTATTGTATTTTTCGAAGCGCTTTAGCTGCAGTTCATTTCACTTTAACTAAATAGCAGTGAAACTGTGTAAATGTTGCTGAAAGTTCGTACAAAATTTGCTAAATCGTTTATTTTTTACAACGGCGCCCCATAGTGGCAATTACAGTAGTAGATGAGGTTCGATATTTGGTCGAGTTGCACCAAAGACTCAAACGCTGGCTAATCACACTGCTGTCAGTGTCTTATTCATTCATTCATTCATTCATTCATTTTATTTCATCACCACAAAACAACAAAAAAACAAAGAAAGTAACAAAAAAAAAGCATACAATATAGCGTACCGGTAGTTGTTGGCGACAGGGAAGCTGCGAAAGGACCTCCTCGGTCATCTTGTCAAGCAGCCACCCCAGACGACATCATAAATATTAAATACAAGCCAAAAAGGACCAAGAAAGGCCCTTCGCTTGTATAATATCTTCTCAGCTTTAACCAAAAATATCAGTTGTATACAATTCAATGAAATGTTTCTTTAAGTTAGAGTTAAAAAATGTTTTGGGTAGTTTTCTAATTTCCGTAGGGATTGAATTCCATACTTCAGCACCCTGATACCTGATGCAACGCTGCAACCTGCTTGAACGATAAAGAGGAATCGATAGATTAAAAGGGTTTGAAGAAAATCTAGTAGAACGAGTAGATGATTCGTGTGATTTTTTGAAAAGATTAGAAAGAGGAATAGGTAAATTATTGTGGACATGTTTGTGTACTAATTTGGCAACTTCTAATTTAAACAGTTCAGGAATTTTTAAAATCTTTAATTTAATGTAGAATGGAGTTGCTCTTTCGGAATAGTTACCATCTCCTATTAATTTAACTGCTTTGTTTTGTAGAATACTTAATTTACGTAGATAGGTAGGAAATGTTGATCCCCAAACTATTATTCCATATATAAGGTAAGGATGGATTGAAGAGTAGTACAATTTTAGTAAAGCACTTTGTGGTAAAATGGGTTTTAGTTTATATAGAATGCCAACTCCCCGTGATATTTTTTGCTCCATAATATTTATATGGGATTGAAAATTTAATCGGGAATCGAGAGATATACCTAAGTAGTTAACATTACTTTCGGTAGATATATTAGTGTTATTGAGCATAATTGAAAAATTGAGGTTATTTTTATTGAGCTTTGGCGGGATTAGGAGGAGGTGACTTTTTAGGGGGTTAATGGTTAGTTTATTCGAGTTGCACCATTCATGTAACAGAGAAATTTCGCGATTTAAATTATCATGTAAAATAGTCAAATCTGGGTGATGAAGTAGTAGGCAGGTATCATCAGCAAATAATCTCGGAACACTACAGACTGCATTAGGCATGTCATTTACGTACAGTAAAAAGAGAAGAGGACCAAGTACGGAGCCTTGAGGTACTCCAAAATCATTATCACACAAAACTGAAGTTGAGCCATTGAGGGATACATACTGTTTTCTTTCTAAGAAGGAACTTAATAATTTTAAAGCTGGGCCCCGAATTCCGTAATGATTTAATTTGGATAAAAGAATGTTATGACAGACAGTATCGAATGCTTTTTTTAAGTCGAGAAAAAATATAGCTGTAAATTCGTTAGAATGAATGTTATCGAAAGTAGCGGTTACGAGATCGAGAACTGCATGTGTTGTAGAAGTATTTTTTTGAAAACCGAATTGATGTGGGATTAAGACTTTATTGTCCGTTAAGAAAGAAGAAATTCGTTTATGAATCATTTGTTCAAATATTTTTGAGACGCAAGTTAAGATGGATATTGGTCTATAGTTATTGGGATCGTTTTTGTCACCATTTTTATGAATGGGGATGACTTTGGCAATTTTGCAATTGTCGGGAAAGATACCTGTGTTGAAAGCATAGTCGATTAGTATGCATAGGTAGGGAGCAATAACAAGTGCAGCAGTTTTAAGAAAAAAAGAGGGAATATTATCATGACCAACGGCTTTGTTTATATTAAGGGAGGTAATGACGTTTAGTATTTCGTTAATAGTAGGCGCTTGTAGATAAATGGAAGAGGATATACGATTCGTTAGGTAATCTAAAGGTTGAGGGTTTTTTTGACTTAGAATGTTACTTGCTAATTCTTCACCAATTGAACAAAAAAGTTGTTAAATATATTTGCTTTATTCGTTGCATCAGTGAGAACATTGTCCAAAGAGCTCTGGTTTTGTTTTGCCTTTTACCAGGCATAGGAAGTAGCTTTCGAAGCACCTCCCATGTACCTTTTGGATCTGTGCGGTGTTTCTCCAGCTCGCTTTCAAAGAAGGATCTTTTTGATTTGGATTTAATTTTAGTCAATTTATTACAATATTTTTTAAATAAAATTTTTGGGAGTTATTTCCGTTTACATAATGGGATATAAACATGCTACGTTTTCTTTTGATGGAAACTAAAATGCCTTTTGTTATCCAAGGCTTCTTTTGTAATTTTTGTTGTCTTCTTGAGAACTTTTTTAGGGGAGCATGCTTATCAATGGACTGCGAGATAAGACTAATAAACTTACTGAAAACATTATTGAAATTGTTGTCGGTTAGGGAAGTTAAGTTTGAAAAGTACGAGTAGAGGATTTGATTAAGGTCAATGTTAAATGATTCTGAATCGAAGTTTGTTTTGTCTCTATAATAACTGGTAGTAACTTTAGGCTTAAAATCTGTAAGTAAACTAATCTCACAGAGAATGGGATAGTGGTCACTAATTTCAGAGGTATCAAAAATTGCTGGGGATATGTCATTTTTATTGTCATTAGTGATGATGTGGTCTATGATTGTTGCTGTTGAGTCAGTAACTCTTGTAGGTTTAGAAATAATTGGGAGGGCTCCATAACTGATTATAGTTTGGATATAATGTTTTGAAGAGGGTGTCCTAGTGGCACTCGAGATGTTTATGTTTATGTCACCTAAAATATAATAGTTTGATTTAGACTTAGACAAGTCTGTCAAGCAAGTCGATAGATTATCAATAAAAGCGTCCACATGAGCTGCTGAAGGGTGTCGATAAACAACTCCCAAGATACAAGAGGAGGTTTTATTTAGAATTATATTAATCCAAAAAGATTCGGAATTAGCAAGTTGATATTGATTTTCACGTATCTTATAATTGACCGAATTGAGAATATAAAGCCCTACCCCTCCGGCACTGGTATCAGAATCAACGTGAACAAAACCGTAGTTTGGGATATCAAGATTGGTCGAAGGCTGGTTTTTAAGACGAGTTTCCGATAGACAAATTACATGAGGAAGAAATTTCAAAGACTGAAGGAAATCGTATAAGGAATCAAAGTTTTTTTGCAGGGAGCGTACGTTGACGTGCAGGAATCTTAGATTGTCGCAAAATTACAAAGCAGGCACTGCCAATTTGCGATGCGGTTAAACGAGCGTAGCGGTAATAATAATACCAAGTATACATCTGTAAACGAAATGCTTTTGCGCACTACTATACCCTAGTATATTATTTACAGTAGCTACAGACGGGGTATTGTGTTGCTGTGGCGTACACACGGGTCAACCCCCCCCTCCCCCCCATTGACGATTGAAAAAAAATAAAAATCACTCTTTCTGGAATGATCCCCTCTTTTTATACGGGCATTTCCGAAATTGCTGTCATGTTTTTCTGTGCTATCCAACTTGCTTATTAATCTCGAGAAACTTTCACTGTGGTGCAATAATTCCGGTAGTCAAGCTTTTCTTGCGGGCTGCGCTTGAACCAACGACCAGAGTTGCCAGGTTTTGCAGAGTAAAATATACCAAAATGTTCCAAATTATATACCAAATATATAACAAAATATGTTATCAAAAATATACCAAATATATACCAAAATTTCGAAAAAAAATCATCAGTTTATCTGTAAAAATGAAAAGTAAGTGTTGCATTTTTGAATGACATAATTAATTTCTTGCTCAATCTCCCAACAGAAGTATTTTTACACTGAACATAAATCAGTTGTATTTGCTTAATACAATCAAGCTTTCATTTCCAGTAATGCAGATTAAATAGACCAAGGAACCGAATCAAAGTTTCTCACGCTAAACAAAAAACAATAGTCACAAATACAACAGTTTGATTGAAATTAATCAACACTTCACAGTCCACAATTCTCGGGTAACAAAAAGATGTACTGCACAAAACTCACAGTTTCAAATAAATCTCAAGTAAGGCCTTCATATCATACATATGGAGCCACTAGTAGTGTTGCCAATTATGTAAAACTGCATTGCTCAAATCCGTAGAAAGGATTTATTAGGTAATCCGGCAATTAAAGAGCTTTCTAGAAATCTTCAACATATCAGTTATATTAAATTTCTGAAATATACCAAACGCAAAAAAACACTACCAAAAGGCATAAAAATATACCAAATTTAAGGACATATACCAAACCATAATTTCACCTACCAAACGGTCCAAAAAATATACCAGATTTGTGAAATCTGGTATATAGATATACCAGTTGGCAACACTGCCAACGACTAACTCAAAATGCAAGCCTAGACAAAGTCAACGGGTATTGTTAAAGCTGGAGTCGTGTTGTGATGTCATAAAACCATTGTTCTCAAGGGCTATCATGGCTGGACAACACAACGTTCAAGCGCAGAAGGTATTTTAGGAAGAGAATGGATGCAACGCAGACAAAATAATGTTTCGCTTGCGATGTCATAATTTATTATCCAATATAAAAAAGCTGTGGTTAACCAAAGACATCGCCAGCCAGCTGGGGTTAACCAAAGACATCGCTATCGGCGCGGGAGGTTTTGGGTTCAATTTCTGGGCCGGCCGGGACCGGCCGTTAGCTTAGTGGCTAACCGCACAGACTATCGGTGCGGAAGATCTGGGGCTTGATTCCCGGGCTGGTCAAATCGGCACAATGTCGCCAACGGCTCGCCACCGCTGTAACGTTTCTATGTTCCCCAGGCGCTAAGTCGCGGAGATGCGCCCCAGTGGCGTATGCAAGGGAGGGGGGCCGGGAGTCAACCCACCCCTTGACAATGGCAGAAAAAATGAAACCATTCTTAATTTTGAAACGAACCGACCTTTTTTCGTGCGGAGCTTGCCGAAATTGCTATCATGTTTTTTCTGTTCTGTCTAACTTTCCAATTTAATCTCGAGAAACTTTCATTACGATGCGTCGGATGCGATATGCATTATGCAACAATGCTGATAGTCTAGCTTTTCTCATGTGTTTTGCTTGATCTGCATTTTTGTCATTGATGCTGCTGTGAAGCAATTGGTAAGTAGGAGTTTCTTAAACACGGTGTTTCTGCAGTAGCTATGGCTGCACACAATTTTTTTTTAAATCAAATCTTCACTGTACTCGTTTCATTAAACTCGCTGTAGTACCGAAGCGTGGTAGCGAGTGGTCGGGTCCAACCTCGCGTCTTAGCGCTTTGGCAACGCAGGTCCGAAGAAACGTCACAGTGATGACGAGCCGTTGGCTACATCATGTCCGATTTGACCGGCCTGGGAATTGAACCTCAAATCTTCCGCATGGATAGCGACGTCTTTAAAACTACGCTATAACAGCCCGGTTTGATGAAAAATTATTATAATAGTTGAAAATCTAAATTGACACTGACAGTGACGTCATATCGTGATGACAAAGAGTTTTTACGTCATCACGATGTGACGTCACTAAAACTCCTCCAATTGAAAAATCGTGCGTATACCACTGTTGTGTTCACCTAATCAACTTAAAGCTTGGCGGATTCCTGTTGCTGTACTTACAGTATCTATTGAGTTTGCGTTGCTTTTTCACGCAGTGACTTGATGAAGAGAAGAGACTAATTAGTTTCGTTGAAGGATAAAAGATTTGCCACTGAATTTACTGTAGGTCGTGTGTACAGTATAATGACCTTGCCCTACCCGACCATATATAGACGCGGTTCCTTACTTATTGAAGAAGGCGGTCAAGCAGTGAGTAGTGGCCAGTGATTCTTTGATGCAACATAAAAAGCGATGGGCTTGATTGAAATATTTGCAATACAAACAAAAGTAGGCCTACTGATTCTAGGAACAAAAGCGAAGAGTGATGGATGTCCACTCTTCCAAAGTCAAAAGTACTCAAACAAAGTCAACCGGATTTATTGGTGATTCAACTCGGTCTTGTCTTGACGTAATGAATAATGGTTGCTAGCAGCATCGACGCACGTTCAAAGACATTAACGTTATCTTACAAGCGTTTGCTTGGGTACATTTAATTCATATTTGCTTAAAGAAGGCAAATACGTGACTGCTTTGCTTTGCGTTGTGTCATCACAGGCCAGTTGCAAATCAGCCTACGAAAGTCTGAGATATACCGGTTTAGTTGAACAAAACTATCCTACGCAGAAACTAGATTTAGAGTAGTGGTTCCCAACCAGGGGTCCGTGAAAAGCTCGTTGGGGGTCTGCGAGTGCATTGACATTTGATAAAATTAATTTGCAACATTCAAAAAATTTCTTGGTATTGTTGGCACAAGGCAGGAAGTTCTACCTACTAAAATAATGTAAGGACAGTAGGCTGAATTGTTGTCGTCAATCAATCAATCAATTTTCTGGACCCGCTTATCCTTGGGGGGTCGCGGGGGCAGCAGCTCAAGTTGGAGCCTCCAAGCATCTCGATCCTCTGCAACAAAGGATAGGTGCTCTGCTGGGATGCCAAGGCGAGACCAACTAAGATCTTCTACGTAATCTCGCCATCGAGTTCTGGGACGGCCTCTAGGCCTTCGACCAATCGGTGTTGAACAGAGCAGTTTTTTGGCTGTTCTTTCCTGTGACATTCGTGTCACATGTCCATACCAACGCAGTTGCGATCTTTCTAGTCGGAGAAGCAGCGATTCGATGTTTAGAGATTCACGAATATCTGCACTTTTAACCTTGTCCAACAAAGTCAAACCGCTAATTCTTCGCAAGAATCCCATTTCGGCTGCTTGAACTCGCGACCTCACTTTCTCATTCATGATCCAACACTCATGGCCATAAGTCAAAATAGGAACATAGACCGATCTGAAAATGGATAGCTTTGCCTTGGTGCAAAGCTCCCGTTTCAGTACCACAGATCGGTGGAGCTGGCGCATTACTGCGCTTGCTTTTCCGATGCGGATATCCAATTCGCTATTTTGTCTGCCGTCACTTGTGAATGAGACGCCGAGGTACTTGAATTTCTCTGACTGTTTTAGTGGTACTCCATCAATTTGGAGAGAGCACTGCTTTGGTTGTCTGGACAGGCACATGGTTTCTGTTTTTGTTGAACTGATTTTCATTCCGGCAACAGAGCATGCATCCGAAAACCTGTCAAGAGCTTGCTGGAGACCATTTTGGGTAGAGTCGAGTAGCACAAGATCATCTGCAAATAACAGACGTTGTACAGTGCATTCACCGATCTTTACTCCGCCACAAGACTCACTTTTCTTAACTATTCTATCCATATAAATAAGGAACAGAATAGGTGAAAGAGAGCAGCCTTGCCGTAGTCCCACACTTACTCTGAAAGGTTTCGTCGTTGCACTGTTAACACGAACACAGACCTCGGAATGCACGTACAGCGACTTAATGGCAGTTAGTAACTGGCCATCAATGCCATACTGCAACAGCATCGCCCAAAGCTTGTCTCTAGGAATGCGATCATAAGCTTTTTCAAGATCAACAAAACATGCATTGACCTCTTTTGCATATTCCCACGACTTCTCAAAGATTTGCTTCAAGGCAAAGATTTGATCCATTGTGCCTCGGCCAGGACGAAAGCCACACTGAGCATCCGTTAGTTTAGGCTCGACTATTTCACGGCATTTCTTTTCAAGGCATTTGGCATAGACCTTACCCGGGACACTGATGAGAGATACGCCCCTATAATTGGTGCATTTTCTCTTGTCTCCTTTCTTGTGGATAGGTATTATCACACTAGTTTGCCATTGCTTTGGTGCTTGCCCAGTACTACACGCCACCTTACAAACACGAGTCAGCCAACGAACACCATATATGTTCATTGCTTTTAACATTTCAGGTCTGATATCATCCTCACCAGGTGCTTTTCCAGTTTTCAATGATTTGATTACTGCATTCACATCTGCTTCGGTTATCTGAATATCTTCCCCAACCTGTTCCTCGTGAATTTGTATCGGTGTAGCATCAACTGGGTTTAAAAGATCACTAAAGTAGTCTCTCCACCGATTCAAAATAGCATCTTGATCTTTCAGAGTCACGCCATTTGAATCTTCGATAAAGAGAGCGGCTCGAGATCTTTTTCCACGAAAACGGCGAATGGTCTGCCAGAACACTTTGTTTGCCGTTTTGAAATCATCGTCTAACCTTTCTCCAAATTCCTTCCAGGCCCTTTCCTTAGACAGTTTAACTTTTGTGGCTGTCACCTTACGTGCTTCAGAGTACTGCGAACGAAGTTCAAGTGATGACTTATTTGCAAGCCAGGCCTTATAGGCCACTTTTTTCGCACGAATAGCTTCTTTAACTTCTTGGTTCCACCAAGGAGTTCTTTTCTCGCTACTCTTCGTCCCTCCAACACGCTTACGTCCACAACAGTTAGTAGCGGACGTAATGACTGCTGTTCGGAACAAACACCACTCAGTTTCAATGTCTTCAGTAGGGGTCGGAAGTTCTTTGAACTTAGATGCAATGTTGTCTGCAAATGCAGTTCGTACCTCTTTGTCAGCCAATGATTCCCACTTGATTCGATAAGTTTCTCGAGGTCGAAAAGCCTTTCGTTTTTTCAAGGGTTTCAAAGCTTTCAAAGTGCAGACAACTAGGTGGTGATCAGTTGACAACTCAGCCCCTCTTTTAACACGAACATCAGACACGGTAGAAAACAAGTCCGCCGAAACGATTCAAAAATCAATCAGGGAGCGTTGTCCCAGAGAGTCTCTGTACCAGGTGTACTTATGAATTCTTTTGTGCTGAAAAAATGTGTTCATTATGCACAGCCCATTGGTGGCACAGAACTGCAATAAACACCTTCCATTCTTGTTAATGTCAGGGTCACCATGTTGCCCAATAACACCTTTCCAGGTTGCATTGTCGATGCCCACATGTGCATTGAAATCTCCCAAAAGGACAAGGGATTCTGATGAAGTTGCTTTTCCCAATGCAACCTCAACTTCCTCCAGAAAGGCTTCGTACTGTGATTCTATGTTAGGTGCGTACACCTGCAAGATACACAGAGATCGCTCCTGCAGCCTTAGCTTTAGAAGACAAACCCTTCCTCCCAGTGGTACCCAGTCAACGACACATTCAGCTATGTTGGGGCTCACAAGTAAGCCAACACCAGCTTGAGCAGACATTGCTGCATCAACACCTGAGTAGAAAATTTTCCACCCACCGTTCAACTCGACAGTTCCAGAACCCCGGCGCTTTGTTGATGAAATTCCCACAACATCAAGGCGATACTGTTGGGCTTCGCAAACAAGCTCCTGCTCTTTTCCTGTCAGTGACGAAACGTTCCAGTTCCCGATAGCTAGATCCCGGCAGTTTGGTCCAACTCGAGTACGTTTTCTGTGCGCTGCCCCCATTTGCCTTCCCAAACGCTTAGCGACTGCGTTGGTGGGTTTCCGGTGACGGTCAGCTTGTGGGGGAGACTGTAGCTTATTTTTCGAACGAGTCCCTCTGCCTAAAACTCGAACGCGGACCTTTTTATCCTGCGCGCCGTCCGATGCAGTATGAATATTGTTATGACAACTTTCCATTTAGCTACAGCATTGGATTGCTACTTGGTCTGTTTCCCTCCTTCGACCTTACCGCCATGGGTGACCCTGATGGAAGTGATTAATCACTACCGACGGCGTTGCTCTAAGGATCATTGAAAACTCAAACCTCCCCACCAAGTTAAGGTGGCAATCCATAGGAGAGGGAATTGTTGTCGTATTTGGCTAAATATTGTGGGGTTGCTAACCACCCAACCACAGTTCAGTGTTTTGGTGCGAAAAAGACACAACAGCCTTCTCATTAAATTGCATCAAGGTACCTGTATTCTTTGAAATTACTTTCTTAATGGTTCTTGAATGTAACAAGTTATGATTTGAGCAATTTGTGACTTAATTATGTCAGCACTTTTATGTTTAAAGTTCCCTAGCATTTGTAAAAGTGAGCGTAGTTCACCAAGTTATTTGATTAGAGTTGGTCTTAAAAATGTAGGGGTCCGTAAGTTTGAGAATAATTGAAAGGGTCCGTGACTAAAAAAAGGTTGGGAACCACTGATTTAGAGCCATCTTATGAAAAGATGAGTATAAGTACGAAACAGCGTAGTAGCCTACTCAGCATGATGTGTTTGGACTTCGCTTTTCTAAGTCTTGCATGTTGGATGTTTAACCGTAATTGCTTCATATACGTTATTAAGCGACAGCTCTTACAAATGTGTGTTTAGCAGATGATAATTACTTAATTCTTATATTTTCGGATGAAAAAGTTTGTGACGTAACTTTTTCCTAGATGCTGTAAGCTATTACAACACAACAATGGCAAAAAGGAGCAAACTTTTTAGTCACAAAAAGCTCATTCTTTTATTTATGTTTTTAAGTTCTTGCGTCACCGTGTTGTACATGAACAGCAATCCGGTTTTCATCGACCCAACTGTTTCTCAGCAAGTTATTGCAGGTGCAAAATCACTAATAGGTTTATCAAAGCAAAAAGAACTTATATGGACATTAGAAAATGTAACAGAAGAACGATTCCTTGAATTATTTAAAGTGAATTGCAGCTTGCCAACCCAACTTTTCAATATTGCTTTGAATTCTGCCACAATACTGTCACTAAGTGATTACACGAACTATCTTGCAACTAACTTTATTCGTGAAAATGCCAATCCGTTTCCGAAAAGTAGAAATCCACCCAAGCTAGAAACATATGAGGTAAGTGTTCAATAATTCTTGTTTATTTCAGCTGGTGAACTATGTTTGAAGCGGGCAATTGGCGTAGTCCAGAGGTGGCCAACCTATGGCGCATGCGCCATAAGTGGCGCAATGGTTACTTAAAAATGACGCATTGCGCCTTTTTGATGACAAGCCACTTCTACTCACTAATTTTTTGTTCATTTTTTTTTTTTTTTATTTGCCCTCCACCGATATTTTTCGGTAGCAAACAAAACATCTGAGGGCGTGAAGACCTCTTTTTATTTTTTGCTCTCCACCGACATTGTCAGTGGAAAACAAGACGTCTGAGGGCATAGGCGCACGCAGATGAGCCACGGTGCCACGCCCTCCCCCCCTCCCCTTTGGCCCTGCAATAAGGTGCTAAAACCTAACTTTCAGTCTATAATTTCACAAACTATTAATGGTTGTAGCCAGCCTCCTTTCACTTATTTTAGCCAATCTTCTGATTTTAGACATAAGCTGCGAAAATATTTTTGCATTATCCGTAGTGAATATACTCACTACACGCCCTTTTTCGATAAAAAAAGCGTGCTAAAATGAGTGTTTTTTCACATGAAAACCGCAAAAATCCGTTGGCGACTGGGGGTTTCATCCCCAGACCCCCGGTTGTGGCCCCCTTTGCCAAAATCCTGGGTGCACCACTGTCTGAGGGCGTAAAGTGCAGATGAAAAGGTTGACCACCCATGGCGTAGCCTAATGGTTAAAGACATTGCCATTAGCTCAAGGTGTCTTGCGTTGAATTCCCAAGCTAATAAAATTGAACGCAATGTCGCCATAGGCTTGCCACCGCTTCGATGTTTTCAAAGCTGTATTCCCAGATGCTAAGCTCCGGAAATATACCCGTTACACGCTTCTACATAATACTCTCAGTGTAATGAAGATTTGATCTGATATTTTTATGAACTACGTTTGAACCGTTTGTGCTGCGGGTGCTATTCAAAAGCTGCAGAAATAGATTCTCAAAAACGTTACGAAAAATTTCCGGTTGTTGCGTCATAAGTTTGTAGGCCCAGTTTGCGAAAAGAAACCGGTTTAGGCGAACCCATTTTTTTATCAATGCGTAAAAGCACTCCGTCACACGATTATAAGCTGTTTAAAGGCTCTAGTTTTGAATTGACACTTAGCTTTTTTAATAAAACATTTGTGGCTGAGTGGGCTTTTAAAGTGCTTAGATTTTGTTGTTTGTACATCGAATCAGTAGTTTCTAGCTCTAGCGCTGAACATGAGCCAAAGCAAAGAAATTACTCAAGGCATTCCGAAATCAATTATTCCAAACACTCGAAATATTTTTGTATTTTGTTCATATTTATCCTCCTATCACGAGAAAGCGATCAGTGCGCTATACGAGCTCGCGTAGGAGTTGCCAGCCATCTGTCTACACACCAAGACGGGGGAATCCCGCGAAGTGCCTTTCCCAACGACACAACAAGTATCCTTGCCGGCTTGTTCTCCACACTGTCCCTTTAATGCTGAGCGTCAAACAGGGAAGCTGTGAATATCAATTTTTAAGTGATTGGTTTAACCCGACTCGGAATCAAACCCAAGTCTACAGCTCCCGAAGCGGATGCTCTTACCACTCAGCCATCTGAGCTGTGAACGCTCTTACCACTCGTGGACGCTCATACCACTCGGAAAAATATCAACACAACTTATGATTACTCCTATTTATCAGGTGTAAATATGCAGATTACATTCTTTCCGCGTTTGCAATTATTTTTGATAGACTGTTACACCAGCTGCAGTGACTCTTTGTACTGGCCCAGCGGGACAGGACTTTTTGGCGAGACCTACTCGGCGTATGACAATTTGGCGTTCAGAAAGCGTTTTAGGGTTCGGATTGGGTTTAGAGTGGGAGGTAAATGTTCGGGTTGAGGTCAGGTTTGGGTGTAGCAAACAGTGCCGGCGCTAGGCCAACTGAGCCTCCCCAAAAAAAACTTCACGTGGGGTCCCCTTTATCCGCAAGCAAAATGGAAAGTAAAGATGGTTTCGTTTTTTCACAGAATGCGACTTTCATCCGATTTTGCATGTCATGCATATTCGTGCGATTTTTGATGAACGAACCTGACGTATATGTCTTAATACAAAATGCGATTGCGTCCGATTTTGCATCTACATACCCCAATTTAAATCCACCGAAACCCCAAATAAAAACGGCTGGAAAATAATTAAACTGCCTGGGTATTTTTAAGCTGAAGATGCAACATTTTCCCATCTAACCTAGACAGTAGACAGCCTGTAGTGCTAGCAATGCTTTATGCCTATCTATGCCTTGCTTCTTCGTGTTCCGAATAAGATTGTGTGCTTTTCTGATGTCACAATAAAGCTTTGACAGTAAGACAAAAAATAATGCGAGACAAATAACACAAAGCTTGGTTTATGAAGTCCAAATAAGACAAAATAAGGACGCACGCCAAAAATAAGGACATTTTTTAAAAAGGACAATAGTATTTTCCAAGATGTAGACTTTCAAAAGAAGAACAAATTTACGAAAATAAGGACGGTATGGAACCCCTGCGTATAACTGGTACGTGAAGAATACTCATTTTTATTTAATTCTAATTCTTAAGAACATTCTCTGAGTCTCTGGTTGCACAGAGCAAGCGTTTACCGGACCACCGGCAATTTGACCTAAAGTCGTTTTAACACTTGAACTACTTGCTGTTTGTTGTGCGCTATTAAACGTCACGGTAATAAATTAACCGTGGTAAACCTTGGTAAACCTACAATCTTCTAAACACCCACCATGTTCCTCATTCAAAGCAAGGCGCATGAAATAGGAAGTTAATATAGTTGCTGTAACTAATATTTCATAAAATGCGTGGGCCTATTTTCGACAGAAGAAAATTATGCTTTCGTTCATTCAACAGCTAAAAAAATCGTTTACGTGCAAGCAATTTTGCCTACAGTAGCCTAAATTTCAAACAAGAGCGGCGCAAGTGGATTCCAACATTCTTCACCCCCCCTTACCCCGTCAGCACCTTTCTACACACACGCACACAAACAAATTAATGTTGCATCGTAATACGTATTAAAATCATTTCCAAGTAAAAAAAGCCGCGGTGTTCAGGGCGGAGCCCCTGACCAGGCCTGCCCCCATCCCCCGGCCGGGGGGTTCGGGAGGCGGTTCCGCCGGCACTGGTATCAAAGCTGAGTGGGTTAGTGGGTTATACCAAATTGTCGCGCTTGCGTTTCCTGAAGCCTACTTACCACTACTACTAGGCTACTTTAATATAGTGCTATATTTCACCGATTTTGTTTTTCCAGTTAATACAGTGTGCTGAGCGGCATATTTATAATTATGAATGCCATTTAAGCATTTCTGTGGGTGAATCGACCATCAAGTATTAAATCTACATCTGAATGACATGTTGGTATCACTGCTTTTAGGTCTCAAGGCAGTTGTTGCAATGAACAGTAATCAGCGTCTCAGTTAGCTGGTTTAATACCGATTGAAAATGCTCAAATTAGCACAAAAAGCATCGGCATAGATAACGTTTCGTTGATCTTCACACGCCTAACGGTCTTTTTTACAAGTTTTGACGTCTCGTATCAGTTGGCGTTTTCACCATTGCAAAGAGTGTATTCCCATAACATGTCAAGGCGCTAAAAAAACTATACAATTAATGCGCTTTTCTTTTACAGTATATTTATACATAATAAACAAACAAATTGTTGTCAGCATTCGTCAGATCCTTATTTTTTTAGTAATTAGGAGTTAGGACTAATCCGTAGTTTGTTACCTTGGTTTCTTCCCGACTTCACTTAAAAAGATTTTTACCCATCGAGAGCAAAGAAATTATGGGGGGAGGTAAATTAAAAAGACAAAAGCGTATTTTTTAAGAGTGTTTTAAACATACTTCTGATTAGGGTTCATCAAAAAAGGGAGGGGACACAGTAACCGGTGCCTCTCTTCCTCCTGGCTCCGCTTCTTTGCAGTAGCTTACGTACGGAAAAGCTCTGGAAAATTAATCATTTCTTTATACTTCCAGCATAAACGTACTCCGCCTCCCAGCTCTCGACTTAAGTTTTCAAAATACCCTGTGAATGATGAAGAAATTAACAAAAATTTACAAGAAGAAAAACAAAGAAGATTAAAACTTGGAGACGACGATCCTCTACAAGTAAAAAGCCTGTGTCATGCTGCATGGTCTACAACTGCCTATCTTAAGAAAATCAACCTGTTTCACTTCGGGGAAACGAAAATCAACCTGTTTTACTTTGGGCTTGTCAAAATTAGGAGGTCAAGACTTGTCTGCAGTAAATCAAAAAATTTTTACACTGAGCAAGAGGAAATGATGACCTCGCAACCTGTGGTTTTGGATGTTGTTCGCTTTGCTTGCCTGTTTTTCATTGCCAGAAAAATTTGTGTAAATATCCAACTACGTGATTTTTTGTCAGTAGTGTCCTTCGCAGTACTGGCTGACTACATGATTGTAAGTTAAAACACATAGTTTTTGTTTAGATAAAAGAAGTGATGGACGAAATTGAAAACAATGCTTTTGCAATACCTAACATCATGCATTTTGTTTGGTTCAAATGCAACAAGTTTTATCTTTTGCATTACATCTGGTGAGTTTTAAACTGGAACGTCTTTTTCAGTTTGGAATTAAACTTAATTTCGCAAAAATGCTTTTGAAGGTAAAATCGTTGGTCATGGTCTTTAAATTATTTGGTCCGCTTTCAAGTTTTAGCTCAAAAAAGTTTTAAAATCTAAAAACATTCATTCACGCGATTTCGGCAGAATTTGAATGGCTACAGCACCAAATACGATAACCGCTAAATGCCTGAAAAGAATAAAAGTATGCTGTTTTAGGCAAGCGCCATTGTAATGGTGGTCTATTTTTTGTTCTGATTTTGAATGGCCAAATAGGGTTGCTTATATTTCACGGCACATATTTTTCGTGATCCTAACGAGGTAGGTTATGTTTTTTGTGTTGCTATCAGCAGAAGCGATACTGCCGGAATACCGGAAATTCTGAGCCGTTTCGTTGTTTTGGCGACTGTAATGACGCAGGAAACATTTTTTCAAAATTTTAAGTGGCGCGTCGGGTGGGGGCTATAAGAAATCATAATTTTTGCCGCAGCTACAGTATAATTAAATTTTTTGAAGAGTGTGGTGTAGAGAATAAGCAAAAACTTCTTATCGGTTTGAGAATCAATCAAGCGCAATAGCCCTATACTGCTGAGAAATATGACAATATGGGCTACAGTTTAATTTTCATGCTTGATTAACACCTTATGCTTTGGTGTGGAAATATTTTCAATAAAGGCTTCCGCCATGTAGATATATAGCACATTTAACTTATTGTTTTCTGATTTAACGTTGTTTAATTTAGATAAAAAAGATGATTCTTGTGCTGGTAACAATAAAACTACGAATGTGTAAAAAATTCATTTCAGAAATAATTGCATTTCTCGTACAGTACATTTAAAAAGTTTATATGCTATAAAACTGTCTTTCCTTTTTAAATCAAGTTAATTTGAAATAGGAGAAAGGAAAAAGATTTACTGAATACACTGCTAACTTTTGAAGAGATCTTGCTCTACCAAAGTAAAAGGGAGGGAACACAGTACATTTTTTCCATGTCTCTGTAGTAAAATATTAATTTTCGATTGAATATTAAAAATCCACTGCGTGAAAAGCTTTTACAGACGTTTAAGTGGGACATTTGCTCCCCTTTGAATCTGCCCGCAAGTATCAATTAAACAAACATATTGCCCAGGTCTAATTTGTGCATTTGCTTCAGATTATGTCAAAAGCAGAGATAAATTATAAGTAAAACAGATTAACAAAATGTCTGTGATAACAATTTTTCTTTTACAGTTTCTTGCTGAAAAACAGTTTGGCCAACCATTATAGCATATATACCGCTGTTTTTGCTCTATTGATAAAACTTCTCCCTGTAGGCAAACTTTGAACAAAAGGACAAAAGCCGTTATTCAATCAATCAATCAATTTTCTGGACCCGCTTATCCTTAGGGGGTCGCGGGGGCAGCAGCTCAAGTTGGAGCCTCCAAGCATCTCGATCCTCTGCAACAAAGGATAGATGCTCTGCTGGGATGCCAAGGCGAGACCAACTAAGATCTTCTACGTAATCTCGCCATCGAGTTCTGGGACGGCCTCTAGGCCTTCGACCAATCGGTGTTGAACAGAGCAGTTTTTTGGCTGTTCTTTCCTGTGACATTCGTGTCACATGTCCATACCAACGCAATTGCGATCTTTCTAGTCGGAGAAGCAGCGATTCGATGTTTAGAGATTCACGAATATCTGCACTTTTAACCTTGTCCAACAAGGTCAAACCGCTAATTCTTCGCAAGAATCCCATTTCGGCTGCTTGAACTCGCGACCTCACTTTCTCATTCATGATTCAACACTCATGGCCATAAGTCAAAATAGGAACATAGACCGATCTGAAAATGGATAGCTTTGCCTTGGTGCAAAGCTCCCGTTTCAGTACCACAGATCGGTGGAGCTGGCGCATTACTGCGCTTGCTTTTCCGATGCGGATATCCAATTCGCTATTTTGTCTGCCGTCACTTGTGAATGAGACGCCGAGGTACTTGAATTTCTCTGACTGTTTTAGTGGTACTCCATCAATTTGGAGAGAGCACTGCTTTGGTTGTCTGGACAGGCACATGGTTTCTGTTTTTGTTGAACTGATTTTCATTCCGGCAACAGAGCATGCATCCGAAAACCTGTCAAGAGCTTGCTGGAGACCATTTTGGGTAGAGTCGAGTAGCACAAGATCATCTGCAAATAACAGACGTTGTACAGTGCATTCACCGATCTTTACTCCGCCACAAGACTCACTTTTCTTAACTATTCTATCCATATAAATAAGGAACAGAATAGGTGAAAGAGAGCAGCCTTGCCGTAGTCCCACACTTACTCTGAAAGGTTTCGTCGTTGCACTGTTAACACGAACACAGATCTCGGAATGCATGTACAGCGACTTAATGGCAGTTAGTAACTGGCCATCAATGCCATACTGCAACAGCACCGCCCAAAGCTTGTCTCTAGGAATGCGATCATATGCTTTTTCAAGATCAACAAAACATGCATTGACCTCTTTTGCATATTCCCACGACTTCTTAAAGATTTGCTTCAAGGCAAAGATTTGATCCATTGTGCCTCGGCCAGGACGAAAGCCACACTGAGCATCCGTTAGTTTAGGCTCGACTATTTCACGGCATTTCTTTTCAAGGCATTTGGCATAGACCTTACCCGGGACACTGATGAGAGATACGCCCCTATAATTGATGCATTTTCTCTTGTCTCCTTTCTTGTGGATAGGTATTATCACACTAGTTTGCCATTGCTTTGGTGCTTGCCCAGTACTACACGCCACCTTACAAACACGAGTCAGCCAACGAACACCATATATGTTCATTGCTTTTAACATTTCAGGTCTGATATCATCCTCACCAGGTGCTTTTCCAGTTTTCAATGATTTGATTACTGCATTCACATCTGCTTCGGTTATCTGAATATCTTCCCCAACCTGTTCCTCGTGAATTTGTATCGGTGTAGCATCAACTGGGTTTAAAAGATCACTAAAGTAGTCTCTCCACCGATTCAAAATAGCATCTTGATCTTTCAGAGTCACGCCATTTGAATCTTCGATAAAGAGAGCGGCTCGAGATCTTTTTCCACGAAAACGGCGAATGGTCTGCCAGAACACTTTGTTTGCCGTTTTGAAATCATCGTCTAACCTTTCTCCAAATTCCTTCCAGGCTCTTTCCTTAGACAGTTTAACTTTTGTGGCTGCCGTCTTACGTGCTTCAGAGTACTGCGAACGAAGTTCAAGTGATGACTTATTTGCAAGCCAGGCCTTATAGGCCACTTTTTTCGCACGAATAGCTTCTTTAGCCGTTATTCAATTCGCTGAAATAGGCTTTATGTGTTTTACAGTAGATATGACGTCTTCGCATAAAATAGCACGTTGGCGGCTTTCGTATATCTTGGTTTTAAATTTTTGCTTTGATGCCAAGATTTTTTCCAAAGTGACCAAAAGTAGATAACCAAAACGCTTTTTATGCAAATGCGTGTAGTTTTGTATCGGTACTGAGTGGATTTAATAGTATATAGTCGTAGTTTATAATAAAGATAGAGTATTGCTCAGTAATCAGTATAAAAGAAGTTATGCGCTATTTTTATACACCGTTCAAGTTTAATGTATTTTATGCGCATTTACAATCAACTCACATCAACTTACGACTCTTCGTCACTGATATCATTTGGCCAGTGGCGCGGGAACGTTTTTTGGACAGGGGGGGCTCAAAATAGTAAGATCGTGTCAACGTCTGGGGGGCGAAGCCCCCCAGACCCCCCTTTTTTCGAACGCACGTTTTTATGAGCAGGACACTCAGCAGACCTATTTTGATAGACATCAATTGCATGCCCGCTCAAGTGACCGGAACTTTTTCAGGATAATTTTTTATCGTGGAAAACAAGATTGCTTACTACCATTAGGCTTTTCTAACCATGCTCGAATCACTACTCATGTATTTGTAAAATGCAAATACCTCAATGACAAAACCAAAAAGTAGGCAAACAAAATTTGTCCGATCTAACTTTTGCTTTGCTGATCAGAGTTACATGCAACAAACAATGCCCCATTGAGGTTTAAAAATAACAAAAAACACACAAACAAAATAAAGCACTGAACCATTTTTTAACATAATGAGATGTGTAGATATAGGTATTTAGGTAGGCGTACTAGCTCAATTTTAGTAACAATCATCGGCAGTGCTCGAGTTGTGAAAACACTTATGGGGGGTGGTAGGCTACAACTTTTCACGCAGACCTAAAAAGAAATGGTCATTATAGTTGTAAGAATTGGTTTACGCTAAAATGTTTTATGGGGGGATGGTGTTGTTTTCAGGGGGGATGGCATCCCCCTCAAATCGAGTAGCCTACTGATCATCAGTGCCAGTTTAGTAGTGATTTAGCCGCTTCATTGGGTTGGTAGAAAAAATTCAAAACCATTAAAAAACTCAACCAGAAGAGAACTTGCACCAGCTCATATAAGCTTGATTAGGGGTGCCCAACCAGTCGATCGCGATGTACCGGTCGATCTTTGGATGCTTGGCTGTCGATCCCGGGTTAATTTGGCATGTGCACAAATCAGGTTGGCCACCAACATTTCCAGTTCATGTAACGCGTCCGGGCCATGAAGACCTTTTTTTTAGCTCTTCACAAAAATTTTGGTGGAATTCGGAACATCTGAAGGATTGAGGACCGTTTTTTTGCACTTCACCGTATTTTCGTTTACGATTTACGTAATTCCCATGATCAGTAGCGACTTTCATTCGAGCATTCAGAGTAGTTTGGCGTAAAGTGTTTGGCAGCTACAAGAATTGGCAGCCATTATACTTTTACTGGTCCATCGTCCATGACTGCTGCAAAGGTTTGCAAACGCTGATATAAAACACGGTTAAAAATAAAATTCAAAAACTGAAAATTTTACCAAATTTTACGTTGACCTAGTGAATAATAACTAACTGATTTTTAAAAGAATAGTGATTCTTCGTTGGTTAAAAGCACTTTAAAAAATATTTGCTTCATTACGTATGTACGTTGCGAGCATTAATACCGTCGCACTCAGTGCATAATTTTTTCAATTGTCAGGGGGGGCTCAAATGGTTCAGGGGGGGCTAAAAAAAGTTCAGGGGGGGCTTGAGCCCCCCCTGGCACCCTACTTCCCGCGCCTATGCATTTGGCTCAATAGCAGAGATACGAAGGAAAAAGACCATCGCTATCAGTAAAGCCTGCCGAGTGATTGGTGCATCGGGCTGCGAAACTGGTTTCGCGAGTTCGATGCTCAACTAGGTCATCTTCCATGATGCATATACTTCACTCACATAAAAAATTAAGCTGCAGTTGTGTGGCTTAAAAAAAAAAAAGTAAAGTCTGTTGCTGCCAAGGCAGCTCAGTTTGATGACAAACATTTCACGCTGCACCAAAGATTGGCACGGTTAATGCATCTTGCATGGAAAACCAAGTTAGTACTGTTAGTATTAGCATAAAAATGTCAATACCTCGCTCATAAGCTTGTGTGCTGCAGTGTTTGTAACATAAAACTTGTAACTACTACTTAAATAAAAAAAATAACACCGAAAAAAGAAACGAACATGTTAAGAAATCTACCCAAATAAAATCCAGAAGACGTGTCTCCAACTCTGCTTAGAAATCATAATTCATCCTCATAGCAATTTCTAAGCTGAAGTAGTGCTAGTCGGTATTGGGGTTTATGGCTAAATGCTCTTTTCACAAAGAAGTCTTAGAATTACGATTTTCAAATGGGTTGCTTTTAAACAATTCTTTCTGTAAAAATGGTTCTGCAGGTTTCAGACCTAATATGTTGAAAAAACTAATACAGCATTGAGCTGTGAAACAGAATATTGCAACATTGGACAATTTTGTTTTTGTATTGGCTATCAAAATGGTATATGCATTTTATCATTTCCGTTTCCCATTTGAGCAACTAGGATAGGTAACGGTATACTACAAGAAAATGACAATAAAGTAATCGTTAAATGCAAATGCGAAAGTTATGTTTTTTCATTCACTGCGGTTAAAAAAAGGTAAACTTTTCGCGATTACGTCTGTTGCATAAGTAAACCAGCTAATCCTTTGATCTTTCTTACTTAATCGGTTGCATTTGCTTTCATATGTATTTGTAACACTACAATTGAGTCCCTGACAGCCATGTGAATGGAAATACAAAATGAAAGCATAATATGTAATGACCAGAGTTGTTTCGGTTTAAAGTTCAAAGTGTATATCTGCTAAGGCTGCCCACGATTGGCGACATCTCTGATAGTTACATTGAAATATTTTAAGTAAATCGATGACGTAATCCTATTAATAACAATAACTTCATTAAATGAACAAAATATGTCAATATAAAATGATTACAACAAAGCTTATTTAAACAATTACGATATTACACAACAATTTACAATTAACGTAACTTAAAAGTAGCACTGTGTCAAATTAAATTATTAACCCCTTAGTGCCTAGTGTTCACAAAAAGGGACGAAGTTGAAATTGCATTTACTAAGCATTCCTTGCTTGGTTTTAAATAAATTTTTCTCCGAGTACCATAAAAGCAATATTGAAAACGAAAAACACGCGTGTGGCAACTCTGTCTGCCTTTTTCGTGAAAAGAGAATGGCTTCCAGTTCAAGGATTACGTCTCAGTGAGGGACTAGTCTAATTTAAAAATTTTTATTGCAAAACTATTAATTTTTGGAGAAACTCTTTGTTATAAAAATATAATTTCATTCTTTTTATCGTGGTGGAGAACTATAATATTTTGACCATAAGTGCATAAAAGTTACTTAGTAGGTGAAATGACATATGTCCTCAAAAGTGGACTATGGGCTCTTAAGGAAACTTTGTCAATAAATTTTGATAACCTAAAGTACTGGTACCAAAGTCGAATGTTGCTTTGTTTACTGCTGTTTCAGTATTTTTTCTGTAAATTGGTTATATCTTGATTGACAGCAATA